>VDFB02358134.1:193285437-193753191 GCA_007258455.2 Sequoia sempervirens | reverse complement strand
AGGTAGCGGAAACGACTCGAAATTGTGAAGATATGGACCAAGAGAAGAAAATAAGTGTTGAAGCCAAGATTTTGCAGAACACATCAAAGATATACATGAGAAGGTAAGAAAACATATTAACAAGATGAATATGCAGTATAAGGCTAAGGCAGATCAGAAGAGGAGGTATAAGGAGTTTCAGATTGGTGATGAAGTGATGGTCCACTTGAGGAAAGAAAGGTTTCCAGTGGGAACATATAACAAATTGAAGATGAAGAAGTTCGGTCCCTGTAAAATTTTGAAGAGGCATGATTCGGGGAATGCATATGAGGTAGAGTTGCCAGATGGATTCAACATTTCCCCTGTGTTCAACATTTCAGATTTGACAAAGTATCATGAAGGTGGCGCAGAGGAAGTACCAATGATGGAATAGTGTGGGATTCCAGCACCTACTTCAGAAAGGAGGAGATTGAAGCAATCTTGGATAGTGGTGTGGGAAGGAGTGCAGAAATTATGAAGAATATCGGGTGAAATGGAGAGGAAGGCCTGTGGAAGATTCATCCGGCTATCTAAGGTAGTGGTTGACTGGTTGGGTTTCCTTAACCATTTGAGATGTGACAAGTCACTTCTCAAATTACCTTGAGTGTCTAATCAGGGAGCATCCAGTAGTGTAAGGAAATCTTGCATCACCCAAAATAGTTAAATTTCAAGTTTCTCAATTTTTAGATGTTTTTACATTTTTGGATACCCTTTTCATCATAATGGGAATTTCAATTTACGGTTTTATTTTCTATTCCTGGGTTGAAAGATATTGTAGTTTTAGTTTCCCAGATTTGCACCTGAAAATCTTCTGAGTTAGATTTGAGGCACTTAGAGTTCCCGAATCGGCCCCAAAACTTGCCAAAATTGGCATAGAAAATTTCAAGCACGTTCTTGACTTCGAGACCTTTCCAACGGTTCAAACGGTTCATGAATCAGAGTCCCAGATCAAAAGTTATGGCCTCGGGAAGTTGGCGCACTTTCTAGAAGATACAATTGCAAATGTTCTTTTGAAATTTGAACTTCAAGTTGTAATTTTTTTTGGCGCCAAATCGCCTAAACTCAAATTTGAATGTTGTTTTGGCTCCAAACTAAAGAGGAACTCTATTTATGGGCGGGTTTCTAATTTTTGGGTAACTTTTGGGGAACAAGCTCGCATATTGCGAAAGGGTGATTCTGTAGCTTTCTGTAACTTGCATGTGTTGTAGAACTTGGGGATTTGAGATCCTCTGCATGTAAGAAACTCCATTTTCTAAATAATAAAATTATTCTCTTGTTTGTAGTTTATTTTCTAAGTCTCAGGCCGCGCCCTCATCAGTGCTCTACTACGAAACCAACACAACAATGCCGCTTTCAACAATGCAACCTAGTCAATATATTATCCCTACAAAACTTCTTCCAAATGGACAACAGAAGGCACAAGCCACCATAATGAAGAGTTTCTTATGGTAGGAGTTGAAACAGATGAGAGAGAAAGAATATATATATTTAACACTATAATGGTTGTTTGAACAATGTAACTTAATCAAAGTATACTTTTCCATACTAAAACATTCAATATTGCATTTACTTCATTGGCCCCCAACGGACAACAACAACAAAATGTGTTAACCCCCACAATAGCAAACACTTTCCATTCACCTTCTGTGTATCAAGGTCATCACCTCCACAACCAACAAACCGCATAATATATATACACACACACACACATATATATATCTACATCGACATATATATATATATATATATATACATACATATGTATATATACACACATATACATATATACATATGTAGACACATATCTACACTCTATGCATCTTTGGTGCCATACACATTTTGTACAATTAGCCCCTTCGAATCCCTCTAATTGATTTCACTTCAAATCCTTACAAAGAGGAAACTGTACATTGTGAATGGCCACACAATTTATTCTTCCCTTTGCCTATATACATTTGCAGATTAAATGAGCTGCATGGTTTTCATTTTACTTTGATGCCCACCTTCATTGTAGTCTACTAACAAATAGAGGAATTTTATAACAATAGTTGCATTATCTGCCATTGAGTATTATAAAGTAAATGGGGAAATTGTAAGAGAACTATTAGTAAAACATACATACATATATATATAGACATGGAAGTAGACATGCACTGATCGTTTCGAAGACCTAAAAATATATTTTCCTAAATCATTCTATCCATGTGCTATGATGATGTGCATTTTCCTTGAATGCAATTGTTTAACAAAAAAATAAATATAGATATACATGCACTGATCGTTTCAAAGACCTAAAAATATATTTTCCTAAATCATTCTATCCATGTGCTATGATGATGTGCATTTTCCTTGAATGCACTTGTTTAACAAAAAAGTAAATATAGATATTCTTCCAGTGCTAATAAATATAAAGGCAGGAGAGAGATAAAATTACATCATATCTAGACCAATCTATATAACAGTTCAATTGCCAATTCATAATACAAGTAGTATTATTTGGCACTAAATATTATAGGAAAATACAGAAAGGATAAAATATCTAGATGAAAAAGACATTTACTATATAACACCAAGAAAACTAATTTCATCTATATACAGTTGTGTATGTATATGTATGTATATGTTTACATGTATATATGTATGCATATGTGCACATATTTGTATGTATATGTTTACATGTATATATGCATGGATATTTGTACATGTATATATATGTATATCTGTATACATGCATATATATGTCCATATGTTTACATGTATATATATGTGCATGTTTTACATGGGTATTTTTGCATAAATGATTAATTTATTGTTCATACTTTTTAGGATCTCCTTAATGTTCCTTTTGATAGCAGGCTAGAGGGTTTTAACACTAGTGTGGTGCAAAACCTATGAGAAATTATATGTATATACACACACACACATGTGTATATATATATATATGTATGTATATGTATATAAGTATATAGTTGCATACATGTTTACATGTATATATGTATGCATACGTAGACATGCATATACACATGTATATCTACATGTATACATATGTATATATGTATACATGTATATATATGTCTATATGTTTACATGTATATATATATATATATATGTTTACATGGGTATTTTGCATAAATGATTAATTTATTGTTCATGTCTTTGGTTCTCTGTTTATTGCTGCTTTTGATACTAGGGTGAGGGGTTTTAACACTAATGCACTGCGAAATGTGTGAGAAAGTATATTGATTAAGTTGCATTTTTTAGAGAGCCATTATGGTGTTGGTTTGATAGCACATTATTTATTGTTCATGTCTTTCGTTCAGTGCTTATTGTTTCTATTGATAGCAAGTTCCAGGGTTTTATATTGATTAAGATGTATTGTGAAAATAGCAAGTGTAGTGTTGCTTTAGCAGCAGACCATTTTTAAAATCATCATGTTCTTCTCCATCCTATAGCATCTTGGGGGGAGTTAAGGGAGGGAACCTTTTTTTTGTGGCAATGTGGGTGTTGGTTATTACGTGGGTTGGTGGTAGTGGAGAATGTTGTCATTGTAACGGGGAAGGTGAATGGTAAGTGTTCAATGTGAACTTTTGAAAATAAGTGGGTTGGTGGCAGTGGAGGTGGTCTCCTCAAAAGGAGGAATGTGAATTGTAAGTGCTTGTTGGCCTGATGGTTAATGCATTTTTTGGTTATGTAGACATGTATATATACACGTATTTATATGTATATATGTATACATGTATATATATGTCTATATGTTTACATGTATCTATATATATGTATGTCTATATGGGTATTTTGCATAAATGATTAATTTATTATTCATGTGGCCCACCCTCTACTAATTGTTCCTTTCGATAGCAAGCTCGACAATTTTAACATTGATTTGCTGCAAAATGTGTGAGAAACTATATTGATTAAATCACACTGTCGAAAGAGCCTTCTTATATTATATATATACACACTTAATTGAGACTCCAAGCTACATTAGTGTTATTCTAATACCTCTTTTAGAATTTCTCTATTTCTCTATAATATTTAGTGTGAGGCAATGCAGCTCAAATTTTTGATAAAATTAAGAAGATTTTACTATAGTTGCCCCTATAGCAACGAGTATCAAGCCAAAAATGCACAACAATAACTACAAACAATAAACAAGGGCCGCAAAAATTACTCACCCCAACCATATTTTTTTCATGGAAGGAAAAAGATTTAACTGCAATTTCCCTAAACCCACAATAAATAGAGCTCCCAACACCAAAGATATCCACAGACAATCTAAACAGTAGGCCAATAATGAGAGAAACATCACCTGATACTAAATATCATATACAAATAGATAAATTGTAAAAAGAGCTATTAGGATAATAGTAAACACCCACCAACACAATTTTATCTCCAATATGTGAATGGTTTCATACATCTCTAAACCCTACACACAAATAGTTATAATTCTTCCTATTCTAATTGCTACAATGCCAAAGTTATACATAGATAATCAATACAGTAGACCAACAATGACAAAAGGTAGATTTAACTGCAATTGCTCCTATGGTAATAGGTATAAAGGAAAAGAAATATATAACAAGAAGACATTAACAATAAATTAATAATTTATGAAAAACACTCATGTAGAATAGAGTATAACCCCACAAGCTTCATTGAAAATGAAAACCAAACCATGTGTGCAACATCAAAGATGCACAAAGTATATATATGTGTCTACATATGTATGAATAAACAAGGGTAACTTTCACTAAATATTATAGAGAAATCAATAAATTGTAAAAGAGGTATTAGAATGGCACTCAACAGCCAAAAATTAGTAGCCCTTATCCATATTTTTTCACAAGACAAAGAAGATTTAACTACAAACTCTCCACCCCCAAAGACCGATAATCTCCTTCAAGTCTCGAAAATGGGTATAACACATGTTGTCCGATTTTCACCTACAGGCTCATTAGGCAGGAAAAATTGTGTTTCAGATGTTCAAGAAGGCCAAATGGGACATTTGCATTAGGGTTTAGATCACACAGCGGATGCTATTTCATAGGGAGGTCCATTAGAAAGCATGCCTCGATCTATTCTGGCACAAAACCCATTAGAGAAGAAATTCGGCAAGACCCTCCTATTGTCTTGCCGACTAGCAGAGTGTTCTATGTGGTTGATTAAACTAGTCGCCAGGACTTTTGGGTCGCCATGAGTCTTCATGTATCTCTTCGCTTGAAAAGGGGTCATACCGATAGTTGTTCATTGTAGAGCTTTCGCTATAGGGTTATGACTTCAGCGAAGGGTTTGGCCAAGGAGGTGGAGTCTTAGCAAAAGGAGATGCCATCGACAAGATGTCTCAGTGACCAATCAAGTCTCCCCATAATGTTCTAAGCTCACTGAAATATTTAGACCTCACTAGGAGGTCTTGTCAACTAAGGGAGGTCATGCCGAAGAAGGATGTCATCAAGTGATGCCTTCAGTAAAACCTGGTGACTTCGGAGTGGAGTCATGCCAATGAGGGAGAGTCTCACAAAAATGAATGGGGCTCTCGGCGAAGGATTTGAGCTCAGCGTAGTGTCTTGCCAATAGGGAAAGGTCTCACCGAAAATGAGGTTCCCTCGATGTGATATCTTGGTGAGTGAAGGTGTTCTCCCCAACTCTAAAGGCTCTCGAAAAAGGAGTTGAGTTCACCGTGATGTCTTAGTGATAAAGAAGAGTCTCCCTAACTGAAATGAGCCTTCGCCAAAGCAAGGTGCCTTCGGCATGAGGTCTCATCGACTGCTTGTAGTCTCTCCAAAACAAAAGGACTCGATGTAACGAATGTCATCGGTGTAGTATGGTGGTTTCACTGTAGGGTCTCACCGATGCGGAGAGTCTTGCTGATGGTCTGGGTGGCAGCCACTATGGATTTCGTTATAACTTTTGAGCTCGCTATGTGGTCTTGTCAATCATCATGTCTTTCTGAATGCTGCTGGAAGGTCTAATCACATCAGGGAGACACATTTAATGTCTCACCGACATGCAATTTTGTCTGAAGGACCTCTGACTGTCTGAAAATATATGTGGCTTGAGTTCAACCAATCAGATGGGAGCTAAGGACACACCATGAACCGTTTGACTGCCTAACTCCCCCCTATGGATGAGATCGACAGAGCATAAGCAACGTGTATCTGCTCTGAGAATAAAGTGATGAATCAAATTGATATCTAGAAGGTGTCATCGAGCAACAGAAAGGGCGGAGACCACAGGGACAGCTGGGATGTCAACTAGCAAGAGTTGATCGATATTTATGGTAACACTAAAAAAGAAAGCAGCTTGGTTGGGAAGATTTGAAGATGGCCACGAGGACCAAAATTTAATGCTGCAAAAGATCAAAAGGGTTCTCCTAAGGGCGATCTTTCACATCGACATGGACAACGAGGTCACACATTGAATGCAAAATTAACTACATGAAAAGATCTAATGGAAAATATTTTAGAGCTATATTTTTTTTTGTAAGCCCTAAGGGGGCTAACATCTTTTGTATATAGGGCATTTTTTGCCTCTTTGGAAAGGAGTTCGGACGATGCATTCTCAAGAGCTAGTGATTTTCTTTAAATCCTTTCTCAACTGATGTATGCTTTGTAACTCAACTGGAATCTAGAATATAACATATAGAGATTACCTTGGAAACCAGTGTTGGTGTTTCATACTATTTTCATTTCTTTTCAGTTTATGTAAGTTTTGAACTATTTTCTAAGTCTGCATTTTTGAATTTTAAGTTGTGAAATTCATCTTTCCTTCTTAAAATAGATACACAGATTAAACATTTTCAATAATGATGCATAAGTTCACAAAGTTATGCTGAGTAAATGAAATATCTCTCTTTAGTTTCTCAGTGTATGTTGATCTTGTTTTCATTCCACGATTTCTGTCATTTAGGTGTATCACCATAGTATTTAGTTTTATTTTATGTATTCCTTCTCCCTTTACCTCACAAAGATTAGTAGTTTAGGTGATACCAAAGGAAGTCAGCCTTCTCTGGAGGTTGACCTCTATCTACAAGTGATCCACAGCTTTGGAGGTCTTCCCATGTTGCACTAGATTGCTGAGTTTTACATTCAATAGGGTGCAAAATCCAGGTGACAATAGTTTCTGGCATGCCCAGTGGGACCAGTTCCACCTTATATTGTTGGTTTGGTATGCAACCAACAAGTTTCAGACTTTACAGAAGTCATTTTGCATACTTGGTGACTCCATAAAGAAGAATAACTTTAGAATCAATGTTTTTACAGTTTATGAGAAGAGTTCAAACAAGGAGCAGTTCATCCCCTTTTGAATATTTGCAACTATCACCACCAAGGAGACAAGGCAGAGCAATAGGAAGGCCACAGACAACATTCGTTTATTCTAGGAGAGCCAAATCTACTCCTCCATTTGTGAGACTCCATATTGCTATCCCTTCTTTTGTTTCACCTGGAGTGAAAATAAACCCACCTCAGCCACCTCTAATGGCTGCTCCTAGATATCAGCCTTTTGTGCCATTTGATGGAGGTAGTCCATTAAATTTGGCTCAACACAACGATATACCAGTGGTTGCCTTAAATAATTTATCAATCTTCACTGGGGATGATCAGACTACCCCTATTAAGCACATGAGGGATGTAGCCTCGTTATGTGGAGTACATCACATAACTCATGAAGATGTAGCTATAAGACTGCTTGCTGCATCTCTCAAGGGTAAGGCTTTACAATGGTATTAGGGTTTACCAGTGAACTCTATTGCAACATGGGATATTTTGGTGAGAAACTACACATGCAGTTTCAAGATAAATTTGATCACTTGTCTTTGGTGGAGCAGTTGACAACTATAAAAATAACTCCTTAAGAGCAAATGATAGATTTTGATTTTTGATTCTAGAGGACTTGGTTTCGAATTCCTGTAACAGTGAGGCCATCTCCTGAGCATGCTTTTTTATACTTTCTTAAGGATTTGAATAGTGAAATAGCGGCCATGACATAATCAATGAGTGGTGAATCTTTGCCAAGTGCATATGAAGTGGCAATCAGGGCAGAAAATTGTTTGATTTAGGCAGGAAAAATTGCCCCTAGGCCACCAATGCATATTTTTCCAGATATATAGTCTAATACACCTTTGCAGGTACCTCCTTTTACACCTCTACCGGTTCTACAAACATTGCCAATTACTGTTCCAACTGTTGTTAAACAAGAAAGTGTTGTTTCAGGCATGTCACAGGAGTTATAAGAGATCAAAAGTCTGTTACAAATTTTTGGTAACAAGTTGGTGAACTTGGAAAAACAACAGTCCTATACTAGGCCTTATTAGTAGTAGAATCAAGCCTCAAGTCATCCTTTTCAAGGTCAACAACAACAATTCTAGGGGAATAGACAACAATATCAAGGTAATTACCAAGGTCCAAGACAAAATATTGGTACAAGACCTTTTCAGGCCTATAATCCAGCTCCAATTAGTGCTGTCAAAGAGCTTGTTCCTGTTCAAAACAATTTGGTTGCGGATTATGAATGGTGTTATCCGTGTAATTAGCCACATAGTCAAGCTACATGCTCTAATGGTGTGATCAACCAAGATCTTATGGTGCAAAATGTTGTAGGTGCGCAGGATTTTCCTAAGGAAGGGTATTCACAACAGCAAGATCAACCTACAGATGATTCAACTCTCCTGAATTGGCAGAGAGAGGAATTTTGTGGAGTGAACCAGGATGATACATCTATTGCTGCTAATACTAGAGCCAAGAAGAGGGCTTTTGAGATAGAACAAGCAACAAATAAAGATAAGGGAGTTGCTGGTCCATCAAATCAGCAAGTACCACACATTTTGCATCGAGGTCATGACACTAGTAAGGAGCATCCTTTACATGCTTCATCCACAGGTCAAGTGCAACCTGACCATGCTGTTGTAAAGACACAACCAAAGGTAAATATATCTGCACCTTTCAACATTGTTAAAAGTATGAAAAAAATGAATGTTTCAATTTCAATGTGGGATTCTTTAGCAATCCCTGGTCAAATGAATTTGTTATAGTCAGCCTTATCAAATCCAGTTAGTTTGAATTTTCCAAATGAAGTCTCTGTAGGCCAAACAAAGTCAATTTTAACCAATGCACTTTTGGATAGTACTACACAACAAAGTAATGGTGTCAAGCCCCCTCCTTTCTATGTTTCCTTAATAGTGGGGAATAAATTGGTGCATAATTGCATGGTTGATAGCAGGGCTAGCAGTTCGATAATGCCAAAAAAGATTGCAGACCAGCTAGGTTTACAATACCAGCCATTAGAAAAGGGAGTACTTCAATTGGATGGGACAACAATAAACACTATAGGTGTTATTAAAAATCTGAATCTTACGCTACATGCATGTCCATTTTTCAATCTTGCAAGATGTGTTTGTCATAGATTTGCCTCCACTTTTTGCTTTATCCCTGTCTAGAGACTTCACAGCTAAAATTGGATGGTATTTATCTTCAGATTGGTCCCATATGCTTTTTAGGACCAGGTATGGTACTAAGGTAACTATAACTTCTGATTCCATTGCCAAGGATCACATTGAGCCTTATGTACAATCTGCTGTTAATGTTAATTTTGTTGTTTTAGAGGATACTGAACTTGCTTCAACACAAGAGTTACAAGTTGTGAGTGTACCTGAAGTACTCTTGAATGAATGGGCAGCTGAGAACGTGATTGATAATCCAAATGAGCTTATTTAGGATGTTGGTCTGGGCAATTATGTATTGCATGAAGCTGGGACAGAAATGCCAAATCTTGAAAGAAGTGCAAAAAGTCAGTTTGAGTAGCAGGATGAATTATGGGAGATGCATTTTGATGGCTCTAGAAGCAAAAATGGAGTTGGAGGAGGTGCAATGCGTGTATCTCCGCAGGGTGATAAGTATTATTCTGCATTCCGTTTTGCTTTTGCATGCTCTAATAACACTGTTGAGTATGAGGGCCTTGTTCAAGGTCTTGAGTGGGGAAGGAAGAGAGGAATAACCTGCTTGAAAGTTTATGGGGACAGTGAGTTAATTATCAATCAAATAAGAGGCCTGAATGTTGCTAAAAATGACACACTAAAGTCTTATAGAAACAGAGTGGGATATGATTAAGGAATTTGATGCTTTTAACTTAGTATCTATTCCAAGGAACCAGAATAAACATGATGATAGGCTTGCAGCCATTAGAGCATAGTTTGATATTCCAGGTGACATTAGAAAAGAGAAAGTACAACAGTATGTGAAAGTTGTAGTTAGACCATCAATTCCTAATAACAACATTCATTGGCAGGTTTTTGACCAAGAGCAAACAAAAAACTAAACCTAACCATATTTTTTGGAGATCATCTATGCAAAACACCCATGTAAAAATCAGTATAACCCCACAAGCTTCATTGAAAATTTGAGCTACATCACCACAAATAGAGAAATTGTAAAAGACCTGCTAGAATAATACTGGACAACCACCAAAGTAATTTTATCTCCAATATGTTAATGCTTTCATACAACCCTAAACCCTACACATAGATAAATACAATTTCTCCCATGGTAATGGCTACAATGCCAAAAATACACATAAATAACCAAAACAATACACCAACAACGTGCAAATAACCAAGCCCAACCATATTTTTTGATGGGAGAAAGAAATAGAATGATAATGTCTTTCAAATCTTGAAAATGGGTATACAGAAAGACAAATAGACCAAGAGCGAAAAAATAACCAACCCTAACCATATTTTTTCAACAAAGAAAGAACATTTTTGTGCAATAAATGAACCATCTATGTAAACTACCCATGTAAAAGGACTTACAAATTCTGGAGCACAAGAGTTTTCAATCTCGCATAAAACAGTTTGTGAACAACCTCCTATCAAACCAGTGATGGAGTTGAAGGACATAGTTTTTTACAATGGTCTGCTATTAATCCACCGACGAAGCCGCATGCAAGTATTTTTACAATGGCCTCCTATGAAACCAATACCACAATGGGTGTTTCGACAATGCAAATTAATCAAAATTGCTCCTATCATGATGGTTGCAACACAAAAGATACACACAGATAACAAAAAACCATAAATGAATGATGAACAAATTACTAACCCTAAGCATATTTTTTTACGAAAGAAATAACATTTAACTGCAATTCCTTCATCAATGCAGAACAAACTCTCTTTGAAATCTCCACAATGGGTATAATGCCAAAGATACAAACATTTGACAAGAACACATAGACAATAAATTAACCATCCATGCAAACCACCCATGTAAAATGACTTACAGATTCTGGAGAACACCAGTTTCCAATCTGGCATAAGATACTTTCAAACTAGTGATGGAGCCAGAGCCAACAACTTTTTCATAGTCATCTACCATGAAACCAACACCACAATTGGTGTTTGCATAATGCAACTTAATCAAAGTATACTTGCCTAGACTACTACATTCAATATCACATTACTTCATCCATTTGCATTTACTTCGTCTACCTCCATCGTACAACAACCACATAATGCATTAACCATTAGGCCAACAAGCACTTACCATTCACCTTCCACCTTTTGAGGAGACCACCTCCACTGCCACCAACCCATGTATTTTCAAAAGTCCATGTCGAACACTTTCAATTCACCTTCCTCGTTACAATGACAACATTCTCCACCACCACCAAACCACGTAATAACCAACACCCACATCACCACAAAAAGAAAAAAAATGTGCCCTCCCCACTAGTCGGTAAACCCCCAGCACTATAAAAACCAATTCATGGTTGGGCTAACGAAAATCTCGACGGAAACTTCAAACAAAATATCCTATCAGCTAATAAGACAAATATCTTTATGAAAAATCATCTTTATTAGCACCCATTAATTTTATGTGTTGATCATAAGGGTGGAGCATTGATCACTCACCTCTACTACTCTACTACATCTACTATAGGAACAAGTAGCTTTGAATTATTTCTTCATAAATAATTTTAATTATCTTGTTATTCTATTTGTAAAATGTTTAGCAAGTGTTGTGTCTTATTAACCATTAAATAATGAGATGCCTAGCTCTTTTATTTTTATTTGTGTAGTTAACACAATATATCAAATATCATGCATAATTTGTTGCATTATAAAAAACTATTGTGATGTGGGAAAAAGAGACCTAGGGTTTAAATCACACTTTCTCTCAACATTACATTAGAGAGGAACCACAAATGATCACATACACCAACTTGGCTACTAATCTCAATGGAAGAGCTAGAATGATGGATCATAGTTTTGGTTCTTTTTTTTAGGATGATATTAATTGATTGATAAGGAAGTAAATTTATTTGATAATGAAAATACTTACATGGATCATATATGAAGCTACAAAAAATTAATGTAAATACAAAGAAATGTGTAACTCAAACATATAAATGAATTATAGAACAACAAAGTGCAAAGATAGAGGAACCTATCATAGAAATCTAGACTCAAATTGGTTGGACAAGTGTTGTTACACCCTAGACCAGAGGGTGTAGCTATCAATATTCACTAAATAGATCTCAGATGGTTATAGTCTTTAGGTTCTTCATTTTAGGATTCATCTTTAGAACTTTTTCTATTGATGATGAATTCCACTAGCCCTAATTTGTTGACATAGGAGACTTGAATTCTTGATCTTGCAATAGGTCTTCAATTTTCTACCAAATCAACTTTATATCTATCACTTACACACAAGAGAGGGGAAAAAGGGTTGTGTCATATAAGGGCTTGCCTAATTCAATCCCTATTTTGGTGTTTTGACCTCCACAATGGCTATGATTGTATACACCTAAAAATGGTCACATCACAATAGTCTGGTAATTAATTAAATATTTTTAATATTTAATTAAATTTATGAATTCGATCTACGTATAAATAAATTTAAATAATTTATTTATATTTGTTCTTTCTTTCATTTTGATTAAATAAATAAGTTTATTTAATCACTTTTCTTATTCATTTCTTAATTAATTAAATAAAACATTACGATTTATTTATATTAATTATCATTTAATCTTGGCTTGGATATTTTATTCAAATAAAGATTAAACCATTTCAAATTCTTCTAATATCTATTCACAATTAAATATCTCAAAATATTTAATTAATTCTTCTAATATCCATTCACAATTAAATATTCCAAAATATTTAATTAATTCTTCTAAAGTCACATCACAATTAAATATTCCAAACTATTTAATTAAATCTTCTATAGTACTAAAATCAAAAATCAAACTCACATAAATGAAATTAAATAAATTTATTTATTTAATTAATTTGGGGATTATCTTCAACAACCGTGAAACAAACTTCCAAAACAGAAAAAAATAATTTCTCTGTTCCTGTGCAAGCTTGTTCCCGTGGGTTGAAGACAAGGCTCCATTCTTCTCTCCAACCTCCCAACATTCTCCATCTTCCTCTCAACTTCTCCATCTCTCACCATTCAAATCTACCAGACAATCTCACAGCCATTGATCTTTGCCAGCCAGGATTTTGCCTGCAAAAAGCTATAAAAGGACTGCTGAGTCTTTGAAATCATAGAGAAGCTTTCATATAGAAAAACTATAGCCAATTTGCAATATCATATCCTTCTAGTATTCATAGCATTCTAGCATCATAGCATAGCATAGAATCATTCCATATCATGGCCTATTCACCTCATATCATAGCATCCATAATTCACAGCCTCTGTGCATAATCTACAACCCCTGTGCATATCCGTATCAACATTTTCACTCCACCAGCATATAGGATAGAAAAGCACTTTTCTTTGCATACTTGTTCTACAGGTTGTCATTCGGAGAAGCCTTGCTTACACAATCTGAGAGCAGCAGCTTCAAACAAATCCTTGAAGATAGAGGAAGATGGAACAACTCTGAAGAAGCTCTGTTTGTTTCCTTGAATTCAATTTATTTAGCTTTCTTCAGTTTAATGTTTCATTTGTGTGTGTTTATTGTTTTACTTTGATACTAACATATTTACAAACACATTTTTGGCGCCCACCGTGGGGCTCTTGCCCCAATTTTAACATTTTATTGCATATTTTCCTGACAAGTTACGGCAAAAAATAGTGGATTAGTGCAATAAACATGCTTCAGCAAAATTCATACCCAGTTCAACACCTGTGACTCATCTTGCAGTGCTCGTAAAGCATCTTGCAGCGCCCGTAAAGCATCTTGCAGCGCCCGTAAAACATCCTGCAGTGCCCGTAAAGCATCCTACAGCGCCAGTGAATCATCTTGTAGCGCCTGTAAATCATCCTGTAGCGCCCATAAAGCATCCTGCAGCGCCCGTAAAGCATCCTGCAGCGCCTGTAAAGCATCTTGCAGTGCCCATGATGTCTGTTATAGCGCACTTTTGAAAAGGCTGCAAATTGTAAATTGTAATCTAAATACAGCTTGACTGAATCCGACGTGACCACGGACAGTAAAAACTTTGAAAGAATTAAGCAATCCTAGGGTAGTCACATAATTAAAAATGAAGCAATCCTAGTGTAGTCACATAATTTAAAATTAAGCAATTCTAGGATAGTCACTTCACTTTCAATTTTGGGCTAAAAAGAACTCCATGTTTTTGTGAAGCAACATCTTCACCTAGCATAGCAAATTCTTTATTTGGGCTTAAAATTGAATCTTTGTTTGTTTTATTTTAAACGGTGATAGGCCTATGCTCTCCCCTTAACTGGGTGATCAGAATGCCAAACTCATCTATTTCATTTCATGCATTTTCCAGTTTTGTTAAAACCTTTTAGAGAGCCTGCTCTTGTGGGAAAAAGTACTCACCCAAGAGGAATGACTCAAGTGGGTTCAAGCCAAAGCCAAGCTATTCCACCCCACTATAAAATTTAAAGCAAAATTGGGGAAACCCTCTTTTGACGGTAGTGTGCAAGATAACCATCCCCAAAGCCTTTGTTCTAAAGGTAGGGAGGTCTCTCGAGGGAGTATATCATTTGTCGCACCGAACGGAAACCCTTACTACGAACTTAGTGTAGTATCCAACCGAAGTTAGTTTCCGAACGTCATAATAATCACAGTGCAGGGGAGGGAAGAATCTACCCCCAAGATACTCACCATATAACTACCAAGGACTGTTTGCTTAGGGGATCTAGTATCCACTTCTATCACTCTAAGTACGCACCTGGAAAAGAAAAAAACATGGGTGCCCTTTCGGGGGTGACACGACTGTGTGAGTCAACACAATTCTAAGATGTGGGCTGTTGATTACTCTGATGACCTACTTGAGTATTAAGAGTGAGTCTGTTTGATCTGTCTATCATGTGTGAAACCTGTGAAAACAATTTTTGAACAACATTTTGATCATACACTTCATGTTTAGCATAGGGCTTAAAACAACTATTCTACAACTTGCTTGATGTGTTTTCAATACATTAATTCAGTAAAGATCATCCAAAACTCACAATTACATTGATTACACTTATCATTTTTCGAGACTAGGATCAAATCTCAAAACAATGCATCTTTTCAAACAAGTTTTTGATTATTGATTCAACTTCCCCAATAGGATTCTGATATCCTTTCCTTTTGGAAGCCACAATCAAGAGTTAGAAACGTCATTTGATCATATCATAAGATTTTCATCTTATCAGATCAAGACATCATCATTTTTGCACTTATAAAACTGTGATCTAAGTCTAGAAGAACATTTCAAAAGCATATTCCTGTTGTCCACTTTACAACATGGGTGATAGGGAAGAAAATCCTCTTCATAGGTTTCATACTGGGAATAATTCAAATGAGGAAATAACCAATGAAATGATTCAAGAAGTTGAACAGGATCCACAGTTTCACCAAATTTTGGACAAGATGTTAAAGCGAGATAAAGAAGGCTACTTTCTTTTCTTAGCAAACCAAGGTGCCAAATTGCCCTCTAAATACAATATGGAGAAAATTAAGGAAGATCCTGAAAAGACTAAAACTCCATTAAATGATCTTAGTAGTCTTCCCCAACAAACAAGAGCACTCCAAAGGCAAATCAAGGAAATAAAAGGGGGCACAACTATGAAGTCCTTTGATGGAAATATGAATGTAACCTCTTCTCCTCCAAAAGCAACATCATCCAAATTCAATGTTTTTGAATTTTTGCAAAGGTTACATAAGAAGCCCAAATCTAATCCATCAAATAAAATTGACCAATCCTGTCATGTCATGCATTTATCTTCATCCCCCATAATTCAAAATGAACCTCAATATTCTTTCACTCAAGATAACGATTCCATTCAATCACCTTCTTCTATCATATCCTTTACATCCAATGATTCATTTCAATCTACACATCTCGATCAAAACATTCTACAAACCCTTCCTATCTTTGATCAAGATCCCATCTCTCAAGGACCATATGATGATCCCCTCCTTTCATTATTCACCCATGATAATCCTCTTCCATCTCAAGAACAAAATGTTCTTCCAAGTTCTTCTTCCACACCATCTAATCAATCCATACCATCCCATGATTCTATTGCATCACAAGAACATGATAGTTCTTCCATCCTATCTAATGATGTCTTACCAATTGATATGATTTCTACAAAATTTCATGATTCCCTTCCTCATCAAGATCAATATAAGCTTCCATTCAAGGATACCCTTTCATCCCATGAAGATGATTATCCTTCTCATGATCAAGATATTCCTTTCATACCACTTCATAATCCTTTTCCAAGCCAAGATCAAAATACCCCATCATCCCCATGTCAAGAGCCTATTACACCTATTCACGTTATCCATGAACCACACACCTATAAATTGGGATCCTCCACCTTTATCCATTCTGGTTTACTTCCAAAACCTATCCTCTCATCCGTATCATATCCTCCCTAAAATGGACTCGCATCTTGTTTCACAAACAATACATATCCCATTGGTAAACAAATGTGTGAAATTATGAATTACAAAGGAAAAGGTTTAGGCCTTCATGAGCAAGGTATCCTAGAACCCCTTTCTGTCCAAGTACATCCATATTCTCATGGCCTTGGTTATACACCTCATGCTCAATCTAGGTATCCTAGTCCATCAAAAACTCCATCTATCCTAGGTCCTTATCCTAGTTTATCAAATCTTCCATCTATCCTAGGTCCTCATTCTAGTTCAACACACCTTCCATCTATCCTAGGTCCTCATCCTAGTCCATCAAACCTTCCCTCTATCCTAGGTCCATATCCTATTTCTCAAGAACAACAAAGGCACACATCCTTGATCCAATTTAAAAATTCTTCCTTCATTAACTCATCCATCATACCTCTATATCGTTCATTTCAATACACTCCTTCCATTTCTTTTGGAAGCAATTTGGGTGCCAAATGTCAAAAGCTTCAATATAAAACTCCACATGTATCAAAGGATCAACATGTCTCCTCGAAGAGTCATGCAAAAATAAAAGAAAATTTGATCCATAAATCAAAAGGCAATTTTCAAAGGCCACAAAGGCCCATCAAAGCAAAGGAAATTTCCAAAGGTCACAAAGGCCCATCAAAGCAAAAAGGAAATTTTCAAAGACCACAAAGGTCCATAAATAAAAAGGAGAAATGTCAAAGGCCACAAAGGCCCACAAAGCAAATATCAAAATCAAAAGTCATGAGGATTCCTAAAATTTTCATAGAAGCAATAAAATCTAAATTGGCATCCAAATTTGCTAATCCAAAAGCTTCCTCCAATTTTCCATCTAATAACCTATCACCTTCCAAATCCATTTTTCCTCCATCACTCCACCACCCTTCAAGGTGTGTGCCAATGTTGATCTTTCCAACCTTTCCAT
Source organism: Sequoia sempervirens (assembly GCA_007258455.2). NCBI lineage: Eukaryota > Viridiplantae > Streptophyta > Pinopsida > Cupressales > Cupressaceae > Sequoia > Sequoia sempervirens. The sequence goes on along the minus strand of VDFB02358134.1, from coordinate 193,735,388 downwards.
CTATCCATCAATAGGCCTTCCAACCTTCTATCCATTATCCAACATTCATCCCCCATCATTCTCCTTTAATCCAAACTTTTGCATAAGTCCTTAGATTTTTCCATCATATAATTAATCTGCCAACATTTAGGATTCTAATTCCCATTGCCATGGTTTATTAGAGGGATATTTGGTTGTGAAACTTGATGCTTAAGTCCTTCCTCCATCTCCCTATCATCCATATCCTATCTTCCATATTCCTCTTGCACTCTACACTTAGGGACAAGTTTCATCCATCTTATCATTTATGGTCATTATTCTTTCTATGGCCATTCCTTACATTTCCACCTTTGATCTTGACAAGGTTAAGGATCTTCTTGAACATCATACATCTTATCCTATTCACTTCATCCAAATCTTCCATACCATATCCTTTGTCATGCATCTTCTCTTATATTGTGGGGAATCTTGTTTCTTCAATTGGTCATCACATTCCATCTTAAAAGTCCTGAAAAAATTCATAAAAATCAGAAAAAGTCCTGAAAAAATTCATAAAAATCAGAAAAAGTCCTGAAAAAATCCATAAAAATCAGAAAAGTCTTGAAAAAGTGCAATAAAAATAAGTGGTGAAAACTTGGCAAACAGGCACTACTTGTGATAAAAATGGGTTCCTCCATCTATTACCTTATGTCTTGCATTCTCTTTCCGCATCATCCATCCATATCTATCATCTGTACATATCTTTCATATCCATATCATGCAATGGGAATCCTTATGTTTCATCATAGCTTGATGAAATTTGTACATATCCATAATCTTTTGGTTGTGTTTACACTGGGGGCAGCAACATAGACTGAACAAGAGAGGGGCAACGAGCTTTTCGAACATCACAAACAAACACAAGACGGTTTGCCAAAATGTAACAAACATTGCCGTATCAAATCAATCACAACATGCTTATTCAATGCCAATTGAAATCAAGACATCATCCAAAAACAAAAATTATTACAAAAACATCAATGTTGACAACCAATTTGGATGATCTTAATCTGAATAATGTTTGAAATATTTTAGGCAAGATTTGAATGGTTGTTTGATTTTCTATCATATCTCTAGAGCAATTCAATGATGTACTGAACTAGAAAAGCAAGGAAGGAGTATGATTTTTCTTTGTCTGTTGTTTGTGAGGAAATCATTAGTACTATGCAAATTGGTTGTGAGACATGCTCTACTAAGTATCATTGATGACATTTCAGAATTTGCATGGGAAACAGGTTAACTCTTGTCTGTTTATGCAAGCAATACTCAGGTCATCTCAGTTCAATTATACCTAGATGCTTGTATTATCTTGCTATATCAAAAATCATGAAAGCAATACTCAGGTCATCACTGGTGCTAACATACCCTTTGATGCTTGTATTAACTTTCAACATTTCAATGCTCTATGATGATACAAAAGCACAAATAAGCTCTTAGAATGGCAATATTGTATGAATATCCTTCATGGTTAGTATATATGGCATTCATGTTAGAATCTGCATTTTGCATTTATAGATTTTCCCAAAAGCTGGAAAAGTTTCAAATGTTTCATGTCTTTCCAATAAAATGACTGAGTACATTTTGAAATTCACAAAAATATCATTTCATACATTTGCATTAGAAAATCATAAAACCAAAGCATACATCATAATCAAAACATTCATAAGCATTCATAAATTATATCATCCATCACATTTATACAATCATTCATCAATAGATTTCACTCATTTCATAAATCATGCATACATATACATCATAAGCATAAAAAAATCGAGAAACCATCATATCATAACACATCATACATATATAGAAAATTGAACCACTCATCATAAATCATCACTGCATTTCATTTATCTCGAAAATGTATGTCAAAATGTACAAAGATGTCAACTACACATGATATAACATCATAAAAAATGAGATCATCTCAGGGTGTATACAAATGTCTCAACAAAGTATCACAAATACATCATGTACAATGCACTAGGCAGTGCTATCCTCTGATGGTGCTGGTCTGGGACCTGTCCCACCTGCACCTGATGGACCTGCTCCACCTGTCCCTGATGGCCCTCCTGGAGGTAATGGTTGTGTCACACCCCTACTGGTAGTCCAAGAGCGACTATGGGTAGACCGAGACTATGTATAACTCTCCCTCCGCTCAGGTGGAACCGCATCATGATATCTGGTTCTATAAAACTCGGCCTCCCGGGTGGCTCTCGTCACCTCTCTCATCATGTCACCAGGCAAGGTACTCGCTGCTACTCTCTGTAGACTATCAGCTAGAGTGATGGCCTGCTCACCCTGTTGTCTGGCTGTATCTCTCTCAGTAGTAACTATCCTCAACTGTCCCTGAAGCTATGTAATCAAGGTCTGTGCCTGTGCTAACTGACCCTGTAAGCTTTGCACTGTACTCTGCAAAGAAGATATTTGAACCGACACCACTGGATCTACTGAAGGTGATGGATCTGTATGTATCATCCGCGATCCACCTCTACTACCTCTCCTACCACCTCCACTCCCTCTCCTACCGCCTCTATCACCACCTCTACCACCACCTCTCCTATCATCTCCACCACCACCATCACCTCCACTCTCCTCATCATCACTATCTCCCTTTGACTCATCATCATCATCACCTCCCTCCGAATCATCACCCTCTGAAGCTGTCTCTCTCTGTCGTCTCTGACCGCCTCTCTGTGGTCTCTATACAACAACCAGAGCAACAAGCTCATCAAGATCAAACAATCGTGGTGCAAGATGCTCTAATACATACTGACTATGCTCTGGTGTCATCCCTGTGTCAAGGACATCAACTTGGTAATCCCACATCACAACTCCTAAACTAGTGAACTCTGCCACCGCTGCCTCATAAGAAATCCATGGACCCCACACTGCAATCTCTGGCTGTCGCCGTGCATAAATGGCAGAACCCATAGGCATACCCTGAATCCGACTGAACTACCGACATACTCGTCTAGCAAGAAATCTCTTAATAATCCACAAAGTACGACCAATAAGATATCTGGACGTACAGACATAGGGCATCTCCCTTGCATCCTCTGGCCATGCCTCACAATCTACATATGGCCGCTAGCATACTGTATCAAGATCATCTAGGAGACACTGCCAATAATCCAGTTTGACTAGTCTCGGCTGAGCAATAATATTGCTTTATCCCCATCTGTACAATCGACTGACAGGTCATCGTCCACGAGTCAATGGTCGCATAATGGAAAAATGCTCCCATGCCCATATCTGTAATAACGAACAGCCAACAACAAAACTCTGGCCTCTACCGTATACAATATGATGTAACTCATCATACAAATGCGCAAGCATGCATGATCCCCACGCATATCGTGTACCCTGCATCACCATCCTCTCTAGCACACGACCCCACCTGACTGCGAACCCCTTCGACCTATGCTCAGGGCACAAAACACCTCCAATGAAACCTACAAGTATAGACGGTAAGGGTGCATATGAATCTGCCATCTCGCCCCATGGGATGAAGTATCCAGCAATCTGATCATCTCTGAAAATCCTCCTCAAAGCATCAGTGCCTCCAACCTCTCGACTATCAAAGACCACTATCTCGCCCATCATTGGGATCCTCAAGATACGGTACACGTCCTCTGGCGTCACAGTAATCTCTCCGGTCGGTAAATGAAATGTGTTGGTATCACTATGCCACTGCTCTGCGAGTGCTGTCAATAAAGCTCTGTTGAGGCGCACCTCAGGCATGTCAAGCAACGAAGTCAATCCACATGCCTCGATCACATCTCGATCTGACTGTAACAGCTGCGGAATCAAGCTCCATGTACTCGGGAATGTCTCCTGTAACTGCAAAATGCCCAATCTCTCCTGTTGAAACATCATCATGACAAAGCAAAATCAATATCAAATCATCATGACTTATCAATCAAATCTAAATAGCAAATAATTTGTTTTTCATCATCATGAAAAGCAGATTTATCAAAATCATGTTTGTTTTTAACAACTTTAGAAGCAAACATATCAATCAAACAATTTTTTTTTCATCATCATGGAAAGAAAATTAATCAACATCATGTTTGTTTTTAACAACTTTAGAAGCAAACATATCAATCAAACTATTTTTTTTTCATCATCATGAAAAGCAGATTTATCAAAACATGTTTGTTTTTAACAACTTTAGAAGCAAACATATCAACCTATTTGTTTTTCATTTTCATGGAAAGAAAATTTATCACAATCCTGTTTGTTTTTAACAACTTTAGAAGCAAACTTATCAAACAACAATTTGTTTTTCATTAACTTGAAAGCAAATTTATCAGCTACTATTTGTTTTCCAACAACCTTGGGAACAAATTTATCGGACAAACATCATCAAATCAGGGCATCTCAATATGCAAAATTGGGGCATTTTATCACATTTTATCATAGCAGGGGCAATTTAGATCATCATTTTTCATCTCACATCTTTTCAAGTCATTTTCTTCACATCATCATTTTCGAACGATGAATCGACATCATCAAAATAAAAAATAAAAAAAATCTAAAAATTCAAAAAAATTCACAAAAAATCAAAATCTTATCGATTCATCGTTCGAGGGGGCATATACCTATCAACATTCGACAATCAGCATCTGGGGCAAATTTCAAAATTCTTTGAAGCAATGCGTAAAACACATCACTTCAAAGAGGGGCAAAATGTATACACCTAAAAATGGTCACATCACAATAGTCTGGTAATTAATTAAATATTTTTAATATTTAATTAAATTTATGAATTCGATCTACGTATAAATAAATTTAAATAATTTATTTATATTTGTTCTTTCTTTCATTTCGATTAAATAAATAAGTTTATTTAATCACTTTTCTTATTCATTTCTTAATTAATTAAATAAAACATTACGATTTATTTATATTAATTATCATTTAATCTTGGCTTGGATATTTTATTCAAATAAAGATTAAACCATTTCAAATTCTTCTAATATCTATTCACAATTAAATATCCCAAAATATTTAATTAATTCTTCTAATATCCATTCACAATTAAATATTCCAAAATATTTAATTAATTCTTCTAAAGTCACATCACAATTAAATATTCCAAAATATTTAATTAAATCTTCTATAGTACTAAAATCAAAAATCAAACTCACATAAATGAAATTAAATAAATTTATTTATTTAATTAATTTGGGGATTATCTTCAACAACTGTGAAACAAACTTCCAAAACAGAAAAAATTAATTTCTCTGTTCCTGTGCAAGCTTGTTCCCGTGGGTTGAAGACAAGGCTCCATTCTTCTCTCCAACCTCCCAACATTCTCCATCTTCCTCTCAACTTCTCCATCTCTCACCATTCAAATCTACCAGGCAATCTCACAACCATTGATCTTTGCCAGCCAGGATTTTGCCTACAAAAAGCTATAAAAGGACTGCCGGGTCTTTGAAATCACAGAGAAGCTTTCATATAGAAAAACTATAGCCAATTTGAAATAGCATAGCCTTCTAGTATTCATAGCATTCTAGCATCATAGCATAGCATAGAATCATTCCATATCATGGCCTATTCACCTCATATCATAGCATCCATAATTCACAGCCTCTATGCATAATCTACAACCCCTGTGCATATCCATATCAACATTTTCACTTCACCAACATATAGGATAGAAAAGCACTTTTCTTTGCATACTCGTTCTACAGGTTGCCATTCAGAGAAGCCTTGCTTACACAATCTGAGAGCAGTAGCTTCAAACAAATCCCTGAAGATAGAGGAAGATGGAACGGCTCCGAAGAAGCTCTTTTTTTTCCTTTGAATTCAATTTATTTAGCTTTCTTCAGTTTAATGTTTCATTTGTGTGTGTTTATTGTTTTACTTTGATACTAACATATTTACAAACACAATGATTATATAAAAAGTTCTTACCCTCAATCCGATAAAGGAAAATGGATCAAAATAAGTGATAAATAATAAGTGTTTCTTTCCTTGATGGAGTGAATTCAGTATACTCATCTCATTCAAGGAGAATTGGTTTCTTGAATGAATTTACTTCACGTGTTAGTAATCACAAAAAAAATGAACATACAACATGAACAAACTCACATATAGACTTGATGCATTGCAAGTATAAATGTTTACTAATAATAAATGATTTAAAATCTCCTTATTCCACTCGTAACTTATTTTTGGTTGTTCGATGTGATTTCAAATTGCTCGGATTTTAAATGGTCAAAAAGATAGGCATATTCAAATGTATTAATTTATTTTCCCACAAAATTAATTATCAAAAGCCAACAAATAAATTTAAATTTGTAAATGTTTAAATGTTGCTAATGATATATATTAATTGGGGAAAAATAGGCTGTCAAGACCTATTTTTTGTTTTTTAGTGTCATTAAATAAATATTAAGTGATAATTCTCAATTTAATTTTGATTTATGAAAATGACCATAAAATGGACAATTTAAGAGTATAATTAGGTCCAAGCACATAGGGGGAGCTAAAACTAGTGTGAAATTGTTAGGGGTGACAATTTACAACACTAAAAATACATATATATAAATGATTTAAAGAGCTATGTAATAAATATTTGAATACTTTTAGCAAACTATGTAGGTTTTATTCAAGAGAAAGTCTCATAGTTAAGCACACTAGTGACATAGTAGTATTAGGATGATTGATCTACAAGTAATTTTAAATATAAATAAATAATAAGGTGATTATATAATTATGCATAAACCATCTCAACAATAAACTATTTTTCCAAGTGTCAATTGTCCTAATGGCCATGGAGAGAAAGATAAATTAGTCATAACTAGAAATTACTGAATTGATGATTTAGATTATCCCTTCTCAAAATAGAAAAGGTAGAAAATTAAAGCAGTTCATGACACACGAGTAAATAGTACAATGGACTCGATGCACTTTAAATAGGAAAATGATAACGAGGAGATTTTGAAACTCTTCTCGAGGTAAATTAAAGTACTTTCATGGAATGTGAGGGAATTAATTCCCTTAACAAAATTCACTTAATAAAGGTATCATATCAATTCCAATAATTAGGATATCATCTTACTATATCATTTTATCTATTAGAAAAATTGAGACATTTATTTGTGGGAATATAATGGTGCAGCAAGGCTATTATCTATACTATGGTAAAAAAGGAGTGTCTACTAAATTAATTGCATCTCGGTCTCTTTTATGTTGGTTAAGATTAAGAGCCTATTTTTATAATGATTTTTGGATTTTCAATGTTTGTGGTCCTATAGCTAACACTCATGAAAAACATCTTTTGGATTAGATTACCTCAATGTGAAATGTGCTTAATAAAAAAGTATGTATTTTAGGGGGATTATAATGCTATTTCATCAAGAGGAGAAATTTGGAGGGATTGTTCCTCCTCTCAAAACTCAACAAGATTTTAAGAACTTCATAACTTTTTTTTTTCTTTTGTCAAAAAGGTAATAGCAATTAACATGAAAATATAGATGATTTTATTTTTATCAAATAGTAGAAACATTTGATGTATTTTTACTCTCTCCAAATTGGTCGGCTAGTCCTTTGAAATGCTCAATTCTTATTCTACCATTTTTGGGGTTTATTCATTTTCTAATTCTTATCTACATCTTTGAGTGAAAGGCCCGAATCAAATCTCCTTTCAAATATAAAATAATGTGTTCTTACTATTAGATGTCCTTACAATCTATTAAAAGCTAGTGGGAGAGTGTACCTGTTCATCATCAAATCTTGCACTTCTCTAACAACCTTATGGTAAATTCAACAAATGGGGGACCAATTTGTGCCTCGCTGAATGACCTCTAGGATTTTTATAGAAAGTTATCTCTTCTTTGTGTTTGGGGAAAAGGTAGAAATAAATGTGAATAAAATATAAAAATGGTGATGCGCCAAAGCTTTTACAACATTTCAAACCTTAACTATTCCTTATAACTAATATGATAAACACAGAATGTCACAGACCCTTCATTGTTGGGAAGAGAACGAATAAAAAAGGCTAGAGAAAGCACAATACAGTCTTTAAAATCTCCCCATGGGAAGCACCCATTAAGGTCCAATCAGACATAAGAAAAATCTAAAGATTAACAGACATATCCAAAAATTTACAAAATCCTTCTATTTTTACAACATAATATGGAAAATGGAAAAGCCTTTACAAAAAAATGGAAAAGTCCAATAGACATAATCCAATTTTTGAAAGCTAGCATTTAACATAGAAGCTTAACAACATGAAAATTAGCTATCCAAACTACCAACACAAACTTTTAACACAATGTTTTCAACATGATTGAAATTTGGGAAAGAAATTTAACAAAGGTCATAACGTGCATAATTTCAAAGATTTTTCCCAAATAGATTGAACCTCTACAATATATGAACTAAAAACAAAGGTCGGATACCAATCGAATGATAGTTTGAATGAAATATAACATGCAAGAGAATAGTAGTAAAAAAACCTTCTACTTCTGAAAAATAGAAACTCCCTAATAGATCTATATCCTTCAAAAATATTTTTGAAGCAATTTTTCTAACTTTTTTAACTAACGTTGCCAACCCCTATTTATACCCAAAAGAAGAGAACACCACCGCAAAATTTCTAGAAGTAGAAATTGCCAAATGTCTAGACCTGATAGCTCACAATCCTATCTTAGATTTTTATTAGATCACAACAATCTTCACTCATTAAGTCTCAACTGCTTCATTAATGACTTCAACTATTTTAGGGTGCTGCCACAATAGTGGTTTACACTTTCTGGGAGATCTTGATTTTAGCTAAAATAATTTTTTTTTAGAAAATATAATGAGCTAAGCCTTGAAAAGTTCTATTTAAAGGATTCCAATTAAAGAGGGTTTGATCAAACCACCTTAGACCAAGCCCCCTTGGATAGAAGCCCGCTATTTTTAAACCATACCTATAATAGAGTCTCCTTTACACCTATCAAAATTTTGATAAAAACCACTTTTGATTTACCTTTTGGTGGATCAAATGAATTCATTTAAAATTTTATTTTTGTATATAGTCCTTATTATAAGCTTCCAAAAAAGTATAATTTTAATTAAATTTAATTTGATTATTATATTTATTTTTTATTTCTTGTGAATGTAGGTTTTTCACTGAAAATCAAGCTCTCTGTTCTACACATGTGGAAAAATAGAAGATTATTAAAAAAAAATGGAAAATATGAGTGCACCAGATATTGAAGTCCTTGATCCAACCAATACAAAAAAGTTGTGTTATACAATCTGCCTATGTTTGAATTGTAATTGGTTTGACTTCAAAACTTGATTAAGGAAAAATATTAAATAAAACACTATGAAACCAATTGGAAGCACTAGATATCGTAGTTACAAATCTAAATTTGAAAAAAATAGAATTTTATACTTCATGGAAAAAAAGTTGTGTTATACGATGAGTGTCACTCCTTAAAAATGGTGTTTACTGAAAAAAACTAGTTTTCGAAGGAGATGGAAAGAGAAGTGCAATCTAATTCCAAATTTTTTGAAAAAAATATATTTAGAATCTACAAATAAAATATCATAAATCACTAGTTTGCATCATCTTCAAATTCCTCATGGTTTAACTGCTATAGATGTCTGAAAGTGAAGATTTAGTTAGAAAAAATCAATTCAGTGTCTAGTTTGGTCAAAAATTGTAAACTAGTATTGTGGGATCACACTTTAGTGAAGATAGCTATAAAAAAATCAAATTTTAACATAGCCTAGAAACAATCTAATCAACCGACCATAGAGGTTGGTGACATCGATTCGAAGGTTCCACCCTGAAAGCAAGACACCTGTCATGCTTCTTGACAAACTTCGTCCAAAAATATTGTTAGTGTGTTAAGTTTTTCACTTAGGTTAATCTCTCAGGTAGTTTTGTTTCTCATATCGGGAAGTTTAATATTTATTGTTTTACTCTTGCCTTTAAAAGGTTGTATAATATTTAATTTATGTATCTCAATTTATTCACTCTTTCCTGGTGAAATAGTTGTGCTTCTCTCATGTACATTGTAAAGGATTTTTTGTTGCAAATGGTGCTCCTAGGAGGTAGTTGAAAATAACATTGTATCATAGCCAACCATCCTACTATCCTTCCTTTGAGATTTTTCATCGGAGGTTGTTTGAGATAATTTCTTTTGTTTTTTTGACATTTGAAATTTTCCAAATTTCCAAATTTCTTTATTTGACTTATTTTTGATAATTACAGTTTCCTGTTGCTGGCGAATGCAATTAAACCTCACTGGTATGATTTTTTCTCTTCTATGAGGCATTGTTTTAGTGTCATTAGAGGGCTCAATTCTTATTTTAGAGGCAATTATTGGACATTTTTATGATTGGAGGCATTTCAAACTGTTGTTGGACGTGTTTTCTATTTGTAGACATTTCATTTTCTTCTTGAGGTGTTTATCTACTAAAAGAGGGGATGACTCAAAATATTGAAGGGCAATTCATTGTAGTGTAGGAAAATGCATACCCTTGCATTTTCACACTTGTTTGAGCCTTCCTTGCTTTATTTATCCTTATTTATATCTTAATTGGTCCTATTTTGCATCTATAAGCCTAATGAATTATATCTATTTATGGCTAATCCTGACAAACATCAAAGGGGAAATGATAATTTAATGATTCTGGCTATGTGTCCCTGATTTTTGGGTTGAGACTAAGATGCCACCTAGGGAGTTTTTGTCCCCCAAAGGTCTTGGTACCTTGATTTCAAGTGCACCTTAAATCGGCCCCTTTTTTGGAGTTTGTGCCCCAGGTTTCATGCCTCGAGACTAAGATGCCACCTAGGGGGTATTAGTCCCCCTTAAGGTATTTTTTGGATTCAATTTCAAATCTTGGTGGGATTTAGCCTCCTTTAATTAATGAATTCACATGTCAGCTTGTTGTGGTGTAATTTTAGGATATTAAGCATAGGTAAGTATAAATACAAGGTTCCTTCATTCATTTTCAATCAATACTTTTTGTGAGAGCATTCTTAATAGCATAATTGAGTTCACAAGAGAATTCAAGAGTAATTCATCAAGAATTTGGAGCCATCATCAAGATTCAAGCATCATATCAAGGACATTCTTGCATCACGTGTTTTTTTGAGCTAACATTTGTGATGTAGGGTTTTGATTCAAGTAAGCATTTCAAGTCAAGATCTATCAAGAATTCCTTTGATTCAAGATCTACATTCAAGCTAGCCATTTCACACAAGTTTTCAAACTTCATAACAAGGGTTTGGTGAGTTATACCATTGCATGTTGCTCATTCATCATTTCCCTCCATTATTCCATCTCATTTCAAGGTTTAACTACGAACAAGAGGTTTGACCAAGGAAAACCCCCATTCACTAACAATCAACAAGTTTTTCCTCTCTATTACTTGTTTGTGTTTGTAGATTTATGTTGAAGACTTGAAGATCATTTTAAGTGTAAAGTTGCAAAGTTGCATTGCAAAGTTGTCATCTTCACGAAAACTCACCTATAGGCTAGATTTGGAAGTTTCAGGACTTGAGATTTGAGAAGAAGGAAGTGCAGACATTGAGCCTTAGGATCATATTCAAAGATTTAAGAAATTCAAGACGGGACTAAGGTGGTAATATGGGCATCTTAGTCTTCCAAGTGGTATTTTGTAGAGATTCTTTCAGATTCTATTTTGACATCTAAAGATTTTGCATTTCTGTCAAAAAAATAGCAATGGGACTAAGACAACATTAAGGGCATCTTAGTCCTCCCTAGCATATTTTGACAACATTTTTGCATTTTGAGAATCCTCATCATATTTCCAGACTTCCCAAGTACACATACCATAACTTGTTATTGTTTAATTTCATCATTTGCATTCATTATTTGGCTTGCATTACAAGGTTTTGTGAGTTGAACGTTAAAAGTGTCTTTTCCAAATCTTTTGCTTGGTGGTGAACCCCTCAAAGCTTAAAGGACCCCCTCCTAGGTCTTCCTTGTTGAGAATTGACTCACCCTTTGGGTTGATAATCAATCCAATTTGGGACCCTAGGACATATTTGAGAGACAACAGGAAAATAGTGGTGCAACAACATTCACCTCATTTTTCATATTGTTCACTTTGGTGAACCTGATGTAAGCAACCTCGGAAAACTATTATCAACTCATATTTTTTTATTTTTCTACAAAAAGCCTCTACTGGGATTAAAATGCCCTTACTGGTATCTTAGTCACTCGATGGGTTTTTGGCTCAGAACCTTGTCTGAGTTGTTTGCATTCTATTAAAGTTTCTAGAACCTCAAAATTCCTTCAGCAGGACCAAGATTCGCTTGATGACATCTTAGTCTGTGTTGAATTTGAAGTTTTACAGTTTTCAGGGTTTAAATCTACTTTTCTGTGCTTTTGTTTGCTGCCATTGGTTATCTATTTCAATGGGTTGACCTTATGTTCATGCATTTTACTAAATATAGCTTAAATTGGTTCATTTCATGCATTGCTTCATTCCAAATTTGCATTCACAACATTTCATTGCATAGATAATTAGTAAATTACCTTGTTTGAAATCTGAAAATTGCATCTACACATTTCATTTTAGGCCTTTACATCACATTTTGAGTTTGCATAGATCAATTTTCACAAATGTTAGTATCAATATTTTCCAATTTTTCAAAGAAAAAGTTATTCAATAAACATTTTAGTCATTCATTCAATGCATTCCCTAGTTGTGAGAGTCTCTAAGTGCAAGAGAGTAGTAATATTGACCCTTAAACCTACACCCCTTCTTATCTATCCTATTTGTGGGAATGAGGTGATAGAAGAAGATATGAGTATGTACATTCATGGTGATCATATGTTTTCTTCTTCCAATACATCTTCTTTTAGTGATGAAAGTATCTTGGTGAAAGAATATTCAATCATTCACAATCATGAAGGTCTTGTTTTCCCTTCTCCTCATTCCCCTTGGGAAGATAGTATAACAATAGAAGATGAATTCATTGCCACCACTTTACTTAGTTTAAATTCCTCTCCCAACACTTCCCCTACTTGCGAGAATGCTACATCATGAATGACCATGAAAATGACATTTGTGAAGAAGAAATTTTGGTGTTAAGAGATCTAATAATTGAGAGCTTTGAAAAACCTACTTCTCCCACTTGGGAAGACATTATAGAGCATAGGGATATAATTATAGATAACCATGATAATCATGTTGGCTCTTCTCCTAATATCCTTCATAGTAATGAAGATGATAGTTTTTTGTTAGAAGATATAATTGAAAGTCACGAAAATCTCATTTCTCCCTTTCCTAATGCTCCCACCATTTGGAAAAATATATTTGAATGAGAAGATCCAATCATTGGAAAACATGATTCTCCTTAGATCTTGATGCCTCCCTTAGTTGTGATGAAGGTACTTTACAAAAACTAACCATGGAATGTGATGAAAATGTTATTTATTACTCCCCTAAAAGATCTCCTACCAGGGTAGGCATTATGGCACAAGAGAATAAGACTTTAGCAAACAAGAATGAAATCATGAAAAATAATGATAATCACATTTATCCTTCTCCTGATATCTCTCCTAGTTGTAAAGAAGAAAGCAATGAGATTCACAAGAATCTTATTTGTCTCTCTTGCCCTAGGGAAGACATTATGGAACAAGAGAATGCTATCATTGATAAACAAGAAAATACAACCATTGATAACTCCCTTACATATAGTGAAGTCATCTTAGAAGAACCAATCCTTGAATGTCAAGAACATTTGGTTTGTAGTTCTCCTAAAAACTCTCCTACTATGGAAGATATAACAGTGGAAGGAAATGAGAACATTGACAATAGTAATTACTTAGATGAAGATTATGAAGTAACATTAGACTCATCTTCACTAGGACATCATGAAAAGTCTTTAGAGGTTATGCACATTAGATATCCCTTGAAGTAGTTTCCTAATCCAAAACTTATCATTTATTGACCCTTGCAAAAACCACAAGCTCAAAATAAACCTATCCTCATCCTTAAACCACCTAAGAATAATGTTTCCCAACAACCAAGTTACTAAAAAATATCTGAAACCAAGACAAACACCTTCAACATCCCTCCCATTGCCTAATCATATCCTACCTAACCCTATCTTACTAGGCCCTCCTTGTGGAAAAGAGTATGATCTTATTGAAAAACTTAAGAATACTCCCACAAAGATATCCCTCTGGGACTTGATTTAGAATTCTCCTAACTATCACATTATGCTTTAAATTTACTTACAACTAGTTCATATCCCTTCTAATGTGCAACCAAATGACATAGCAGCCTTGATTCAAGGAATAAATGTTGAAATTGTTTTCCTTCACAAGGAGAACATGCGATCGGAGTTGATTAAGCATGAGTGAGTTTAATTTCATTAGGAGTATTTCCCAAAACACAACTTTACACATCCACTAATGATTTCAAGGACATCCACAACTTACCAAAGCATATATCCATGATGAAATGCAATGCAATGATATAGAATGAAATGTGTAAATGAAAATTTCAGATTCTAAACTATACAATTTTGAAATTAAGTAATGCACTAAATGAACCCAATTAAGCTAGGTCTAATGAAATGAATGAAACAAAAACTCAACAAATTGAAACAAAGATTTGATAACAACAAACATTAAATGAAGTTTTTAATGTTGTAAAATGTAGATTCAAACCTAATTCAGGACTAAATCACCTAGATGGGTGAATAAGTCCCAATTAGGGTTTCTAGAATATTCAGATACTAAAAAATAGAAAGCACATAATTCCCAAAAGTCTAGAAAAACCACCCATATAGGGATTAAATCATCTAGGTGGGTGAATGAGTCCCATATTAGGGTTTTTAAACTAAATTTAACAAATTTGTAGTTGATCTTAAGGTTTCTAAATTGTATGTTCAAATGACTACTTGCCAGTATAGTTTTCCAATGAAATTTAGTGATGTAAGATACAAAAATGCAACCTATATGCACTTTTAACTAATACAAGATTTAGGAGCCATAGATGTAATTCAAATACTACAAATGTAATGCAAATTTAACCTAGATATAGGACTACAATGTTCTCTAAATTAAAAATTCAAGGGTCCAAAGGTCGGGTTCACCAAAATGAACCAAAGGAAATAGAGTTCCACCTTTTAGGAAATGGAACTAAGGACCTATTTCACACTTAGTTCATTAGGAAACCAAGATACCTCAACCAAGTGACTCAATTGAGGGAAGGAATTGGGGTTGTTTCCTTGGGTTTGATTAAATGGGGTTCACCATTAAAATGAAGCTTCGAAGGAGAAATGCAACTTTGAATGCACTAAACCCTAGGTAGAAACTTAAAACATGAAATTAGACTAAGAAATATAAATTAGACAAAAAGGAACCTAGTAAACTGATGGATTCCAAGCAAGATCTACAACCCTAAAATTATGATTTTTTAAGTGAACTAGGACTCATATGTTAGGCTGGCAATTTAGTCCTGCTATAGGAATCTAGATAAAATCTAGAATCTTCTGCTAGTAAATCAAGATCTATAGAAAATTGGTAAAAAGTGATATACTAGGACTCATTAACCGAGAGGGGAAATTTAGTCCTAGTATTAGGGTTTGACTAAAAAATTTGTATCCTCTAGTGATTTTCTATAGCTTTCACCTTGTTTGATTTCCAAGTTTGAAATCTGAATTCTGGTCTGTAGGTAATTTTTCGTGAAGATTACAACTTCTTGGCAACTTTGGCAACTTTTGCAACTTTTTCTTTAAAGGATCTTCAAGCTCCAAATCACTTATATCTACAACCACACATCAAGAGGGAAAAATGTTGTGTTACAGAATAGGGGTTTTCCTTGGTCAAACCTTGTTTTGATAATTAAACTTTGAAATAAAATAAACTAGCATGAAGGAATGATGAATGAACAAATGTAATGTTGCAACTCACCAAGCATTTGAAATAAAGGCTGCAAATTTGTGTGAAATGGCTCGAATGGATGTGGATCTTGATTCTTGATTTAATGCTTGAAACTTGACTTGAATGCTTGCTTGAATCATGAAAACCTACATAAAAAATGCTAGCTCAAAAACACACATGATGCATGAAGACTTTGATTTCTTGTTAGGATAAATTATGTGAAATAACCTTGTATTTATACTTGTTTATGCCAAATTTCCCAAAATTACAACTGTAATGCCTCACATAGGAACCCCAGAGGACAACACTCAAATATGACTAAATAACAGAATAATTTTTTTTTAATATGAAATAACAGTGGAATACATAACATAACATAATATATAATTTATTCCTAGTTCCAATAAGGTTCTATGACTACGCTACTAACATTTCTATTAATAAAGAGCTAGAATCATTTCATTAACTAATATATTAACATGATTTATCTAATAATCAAGTTCATTTAATCTATCACATTAAATTATTTTTCATTATAAAATTCCATAGCATGCCATCAGATAAATAACATTAAAGATCATTTATAAATAAATAACAAATATATATATATATATATATATATATATATTCCATTACATGAGAGTACATCAAAGTTTGTTACATTGTTACATTATTTACAATACTGCTTCCCTAAATACAATTGGGAATAATACATCTAAGATACAATCCAATACATATACATGAAAGACTATCTTCTCGAACTATAACATGAACTGGAATCTACTACATAAGGTACACCACCATGTACATGAACATACAACAAGGAAACCCATTGGAGGAAAAAGCACCAACCTCCTGACTATGTGGAACCCTGAGGTCCATCCCCCGTGCTACGAGATAACATAAGGTCCCACTACAAGAAAATAATCAAGAAGACAATAGGCTAAAATAAAAAAGGCTATAAATGACTCCAACACAATATTGCAACAAAATTAACATCACATACAACACATACATCACTTACAACATTAACTTCTATTCCAAAGACACACATACCACAGAAGGAGAACAAAAACTAGAGAATGCTAGACTACAATAGGAAAGAGTGTCATCACATGGTACTGGGATGGGTTGTCCTTGAGGTCTCTCACTAGACCCTATCCCCCATCTATGGTTGTACAATATACCTCTCACTAGGTCCCAACCCCATAGGGTGACACATACAAAACCAACATTACTTTGGTGAGGATAAGGAATTTGATCTTTCCAACCAGGCCTTCTCTACCCATCATTATACTAAACGAGCTCTACAAGCATGGGCGAGGCACCCATTATCTTGTTTATGTGAAAACTATCCATTCCACCAATTCATTAATTAGGTTATCATTAGATTAAGAAACTCTTCAATGGGTTGTCATGGTCACCACTTTGGGAAACCCTACACAACAAGAAAGGAATTTACCATCATGCATACTTAACATAATCACATGAATCCAAAACACAATGCAAGGAATTTACCTTCTTGCACACAACTCAAAACATTACCAACCACTTCCAAGTGAAACAACATAAAACCCAAACAGACCAAAAATACTCCCTCTTAACCTCTAGAAGTCAACCTTAACCACTTTTGAACAATAACCACAATCATCTCAAGTTCCAAAAATAAACACAATAAAACAAGCAATCACTCAAATAATACAACCATGAAATACATTATTTCTGCATTTCATTTTATTCATAACTTAGCCACTAAATTCACTCAGTTGGTCATTTACCACAATAACATGTATTCTAAATAACAAATTACATAGAGAATTTACATATCAACTAGAAAATGAATATGAAATAAATCAACATTTAAAAAGATCATCTAATTCATTCATTTAAATAAATCCTTCAATTATCTAAATATAATTAAATCGATTTGTTTTTTTTTTCTATTCTATTTAGTTTTCCAATTCACTTATCTACACAAGGCCAAAATAATCTTTTGCTATAACCATGATAAATATAGATGCATATATATGTGTGTAAATATATTATTACAGGTTGTTGTTTTCATTGCAAAATAGTATATCAGATTATATTATGGTATACACATATAAATACACATGTACATATACCAACATATATATAAAATCGAATACCGATTATAATCTACATTCATCGAATTACGAAACATAATGGTTATCCAACAAACACAATGCAAAATCAGCGATCTCCAAGTTATTGTATATGCATCGATTTCTGTATTTATTGCATATTTATTGATTTTGAGTAATGAATTCCTAACATAAACTATAACCATCAAATTAAAAATCGTAGACCATAGTGTGAACTCCGCTCACCCAACAACAAATACAAACGTACGAACAAAATTTTCCTTAGGTGGTATCGAAGTTGAATAAATAGAAGCATAAGCCATATGTGCTACCAAGTAGCGAGTCTACAGGAAATTAGATCACCATATATAGATTCAATGAATATACAAAATAAACCTAGATGTGATGCAAGGTAGCTAGCTGTTGGGAGGAGAAGATAAGCAAAAATTGATACCAAGCATACTGTATATAAGTTGAGTTCCAACTTAAAGTTAAAACAATGATCATCGAATACCTAGCATAAATTGCGTACCATAATAACCATTGGATAAAGATCATAGTACTATGTATGAAGCATAATATTTCCATTATTCATAAATTGAAATATCAACCATAAAACAAGTTATCAAATATCAATCATAGAGCATTTTAGTCAATTGCCAAACATGATGAATATCAAATGTAAATCGCATTGCATAATATCTCCTATAAAAATGTAGAGTAACCATAAAACCCAGCTAAGGATGCCAAAATGTAGAAATGGAGAGATGCGGCCAACCTATTAGAAATGTCTGGATAAAAGCAGGGTAGCTGCTGAGTAACAATTGGCAGGGATAGTTCTTGCTCCAATGCCACCTTCTCATGAAATCTCATTCATGTTATAATCTGGCTCTATCTTATCATAGAAGAGGTGATAATGGTGCCACTAAGGTAGAAGGATAGAAGTGGAAGAATGCAAAAGGAGAATGGAATGTGCATGGCATATTGAAGACTAAGAATATATCATTTGAAATAGTAAAGAAACTAAATTGGAAATATTCTAGGGTATGTTACACCACAAAAATCAGAAGATGTAAGTGCAAAAATTGGGATTGAAAACATTTTAAGAGGAGTAGATTATAGGGAACTAAGTTTTGGGAAATTAAATGTTAGTGTTCACATAAGTTAATAATGTGAGTTGTTATCAAAACCCATATAGCTATTACGGATGTAAAAAAAATAAATGTTTGTAGAGTTGTTAAAACAACTCACTATAATTAGGAAATTCATTTAGAGAGTTTCCTATAAAATAGGATGTTAGATTCCTATAAAATAGGATGTTAGATTCCTATAAATATGTAATTGTATGAATGAATGAGCAAGTGAACAATAAAAAATATTATTATTATTATTTTTCTCTTTGAAATTCAACATGGTCTCAAGCGGGTTTGATGAAATGGGTTGGTGAGATCATTCTCCCACTTTATAATGTGGAAATCCTTGTGATTTTGGAAAGTGATTTTTTTTTAGCATAGAGTAGTGAATATAAGTTTTTGTGGCAAAAACTAGTCATTCCAAATTCTAGGCACGTCTTCACCTTCGGAAGCAACCATAAAATAAACAAAATATTCCACACCTATGGTCATGTTGTAGAGAAAAATTACCCAAAAAGAGGGAGAAACAAAACCCATTGGATTCTGCAATTAGATCTAGATTAAATTTTTTAAAGGACCGACCATGGGGGTTTTTAATACCTCGTAAAAGAAGGATTTGAAGGGATTTAGTTGAAAGAAGCATATCTTATCACCTTCGATGACCATGTAGACTTTCTTGTTCACATTGAAGTCGATGAACAAGGGGCATCTAGAAAAGTTATGCAATCAAATTTCTGATGCAGACTTGGATGTGTGCCTAGAGTAGGATCCTGAAAACAAGGTAAATATGGGAGTAATTAAGGATCCTCTAGATGCAGTGAGGCCTTTGATGGTGGCCCACTCTCCTCATATAGATGCTCTCATTGTGCCTTCAAAATATGCACATCAGAGTGAATATGTAGCGGCAGGGTATAAAAGGCGTAAATATATATCTAGGTTTATAGGTAGTGTGGATCAACCAATGTAAGATGATTGTGCTAGTGGATTAATCAACGACATTTATACGGGAAGCTATAAGACGTCTATAATGGATGATGAAAAATATGGAGCAATAATTTTTTGTGATCTCTGCATAAAGGAGCCACTAGATTCAAACCATATAAAGGTGGGTTTTGAGATAGAAGTCAAGATAACACTTATTTACACAAGTTGAATGGTAAATATTGTGTGATAACTGCATTGTTGAATTTAACATCCATGCCAAATGTGATGGTGACTAAATCCTCAATGTTAACAACCATGACATCATCTCCTCTAATTCTTGAGTCATTCCCATTGATATTGCCACCTATGGCTATGACCTCACTAAGAAAAGGGGCACACTCATAGTCCATCTTGAGAGCTGCACATAGGTGTCAAGTTTTAATATTTTTATAGTTTTAGGTTGGTATTATAATTTATTTAGCTATTTTTGGTTCAGTGTCTCAAATTGACTTATTAGCTCTTATAAATATATTTTATGTCATAGTTTAAAAGTTTCATAAATATATTGTATCTAATCAATGTTTGCCAAACTTAAAAAAGTGTCAAAACAAAGTTATTATAAAAAGTACCTCAATTGTAATTGGATGCATTATCACTTGTATGTGATATCCATTTTGAGGGGGGAATTATAAAATTGAACTTCAAATCCAAATTTGCTAATTAAGTAGCAAATCAATTGGAGGATAGAGGCATCGGAGGTTGGAGGACAATCAACATCCTCTCGTCAGTCACCAACGATGGGGACACTTATCAACTCTGGTGGTATTTTATTTTCTATGTGTGTTATTTTCTTATGTAACCCTCTAGTGTAAAATATTTTGATGAACAAAAGCACTAGAGGAAGTCAGGTCATGGATCTTGAAAGGGTTTTTGGGAGGATCCAGAAAACCACACGAGGTGGACAGTTGGTGGGTTCCTGTTCATGTCTAAGTTTGTGGTAAGCCTGTGTGAAAACCATGAAAGGTTGATGGGATATGCCTTTTGTTTTGAATCAAGATCATGAGACACAAGATTTGGGCTTACTACAAATGTAGGGTGTGAGTTCTTAACATGTTCACACTCAGGGGGGAATGTTGGGAAATTAAATGTTAGTGTTCACATAAGTTAATAATGTGATTTGTTATCACAACTCACATAGCTATTACATATGTAAAAAGTTTATTTGTTTGTAGATTTGTTAAAACAACTCATTAAAATTAGGAAATTCTTTTAGAGAGTTTTCTATAAAATAAAATGTTAGAATCCTATAACTATGTAATTGTATGAATGAATGAGCAAGTGAATAATAACAAATATTATTATTATTGTTTTTCTCTTTGAAATTCAACACTAAGCTACACTAGAGAGTAGCAAATTGATGAATCATGCATATGCATATCAAACCAATGGGAGGTCACACCCTTATTCACTGATTTGGAATCACATAAAATTCAAGTTCGTTGGGAGTAATGCCATAATGAGCAGATAAATTATAGAATATGCACAAGATAGATTTTGCAAAGAAGCACTCGAAATCTTTGAAACATTATAAGCTTTTTGCTACAAAGGGTTAAGAAAAATTGTAGAGAAGAATAATCGGCATATGCAAATGATTTCTTAGGAAGGCAATGAATATAGGATATGCATAAATATATTTTTGCACTAAGATTATAAACCAAATGAATAATTGTTAAACAATCAAAACAATAACATTTTCATAAGAAGAACGAAGACTTATCTATAAATTTCATTTTCCCCAAATTGATTTGATACAACGTCTTCCTTTGCCTATCCATCTACATTTCTCCCTTCTAAGAATCAATGATGAAAATGAAATTCTTTTAACATAAATTTTCCTCTGAAAACCCTTAATCAATTTTCTCCAAGAATCACTTTTTCTCCGAGACTCTACAACATAAGAAATTATCTTGCAAAAAAAAATTTCTTCTCTTCCTGGAAACAAAAACCAATCCTCATGAAAATCTCTCAAAAGGATAATTATTTACAAAAGGAAGGCTATTTGATTTTCAAAGTCCAAAAAGTATGATAAAATCTCTAAAATCCCCAATAAAACATCAAGTTTCTTTTCAACAATCAGTTAGAAGTTATGCATGTGCTCCATAAAATTCCTTTTTATCTTTTTATATTATTTTTACTATTTATCCATTATCACATTTCTTTATAATTTGATTTGATTTGATTTTATTTAATATTACATTACACTTTTAAATTTATTATAAACCATAATCATTAATAAATATATTTATATCTATTTATCAAAATACTTTTACTTAATAATTTATTTAATACATCAATTAATCAAAAACAAATTTTTTTAAACAAATTCAAATTAAAAAAATTGAATATCAACAAAAATTACCTAAACCATAACCAAGGTCAAAAAGCAAGACCAACTAACCACAGAAAAACTAACACTGATGAGGTAACAAACCAAATACTCATCCTCTTCAAGGATGATGGCTAGAGTAGGGGACCAAATGTTATCTCCAAACAACTATTCCATTGAGTTTTAAGGCACACTCAGACCTACAAATTCAGGTGGAGTCGATACCCGTTATCTGCAACCTTCAACACACAAAATGATTGAGCATATACATAATCATACTGTAACCAAGCACACTATTGCGCCATAGAAAAATGGTCCCTTGTCATTTTCATGGCCTTTTAGGTGTTGTTTCATAGTATTTGATATATTTTTTTTTTGATTTTATGTTGTAATGTGGCTTGAACATTCATATTTAGGTACTAAAATTCAAACAATTACATCTTGTGAAGGTGTTGTAAGACATTTCTACATTCTTCGAGACTCTATTCATTACAAATTACCTAAACAACACATTTTTATTCATCAAGAAGTCCTATTTTGAAGTGTTGTAAAGTCTTGTAACAAGATTTCATGCTTTTATAGGCACATCTTCACTATTTATCCCTTTCTCATGCTTTATTTGACCCCTTTATGCCTTCATATGTCTTAATTAATTGTATTTTTGAATATTATCTCGACCAACAACATTAAATACAACATATTTCCTAACACATATTTTCAGATCCTAGGTGGGACCCATTCGCCTTGGGTGGCAAATGATTCCCCCTTGGCTCCAAATTCAAAATTTTTAAATTTTCCTTTCGGGTTTTTATTCAAAATCACTTGATGTCGACTTGTGATGAGTTATGAATGGTTAACTAAGGCACAAGTGTGTATTGATTTTCACCTCATTTTACATCTCCTCATTCATTCAAGTATTCCATCTCACATCTCAAGCATTCAAGCATTCTAAAACATCAGTTCAAGCAATATTCAAGCACTTTGGAGCATCCATTGACATTACTTCAGACTTGCATTATCAACGGTTTGGTAAGTTGATATCTATTGCATGTTATTAGTTTATCATTATCTTTCCTTTTGTTGTTTCATTAAGGGTTTGATTACCAAAAGTAGGGTTTGACCAAGGCAAACCCCTATTTGCTAACCATCAACCATTTTCCCCCTATTGCATGTGTGTTTGTAGAACTAGGTATGTAGATTTAATAATATTTTTGGTGTTGAAGATTGGTTTACAAGTCAACTCAATTCTATTTCAAACTTAGAGAAGGTTTCTTGTCTATTTTATGTGATTTCAATGATTTCCAGATTTGGTGTTGCAGAGTTGTCTCCTAATTTTTCAAAAATTTGGGAGAGGACTGATTTTCCACCTATGGTGAATGAGTTCCACCTTAGGAAAAAATCTGAATTTTCTCAAATTTCGGATCCCGACAGACAAAAACTTATTTTTAACACTTTTTCACCAGGTGGAGGACTAATTCACCACCTTAGGCGAATGAGTCCCACTGTGAAAAATCATTTATTTCAAACAACATCCACAACATTCCAGATTCATTAGATTTGTCTAGGTGCACTCAGATTCATCCTGTTTCTCTTTGTTCTGCATAATTTCTTCATTTAGTTCATTGTTTGCATATCACAGTGTGTTTTCAAACATAGCTTAAATCTCACTTTTGTATTATTTTCATCCATTTACATTAGTCAATTGCATTTAGTTTACATCATCTAACTTAGAAAAATTTTCACATAACATAATTTGAATGAACTAGTTAGCATTTTTGGCCCTACCTCTCTCCTTTTAGGCAAAAAAGCCTAGAAGAGCTAAAAAGGTGCAAAGTGAGCCAAAACTCAACAGTTCATTTTGGTGAACTTGCATTTTGAACACTTTTCATTTTTGATTTCATTTGGACATTGCATCCTAGATTACTTTTGCATCAACATTTCAATTAGGACATTGTTTTGTTCTTGCATTCTAGGCATTTTCATATTGCATTAGTGAAAACTTCATTTAGATTTCATTTTTGCATTACATCTCATTGAAAAAGTTGAAAATTTGGATTATAGATCTTTAATTGCATTTTGTAGAGCATTAAATTCACTTTCAAATTTTTGAAAAACACAAAAAAAAATCATATTAGGGCTTATTCGCCACCCTAGGTGAATCCATCCCTCTGCACTTTTTGAACAACATTTCTAGCATCTTTTTGGAATTTTTCTGCATTACACTTTCTTGTTTTTGCATTATGTTTTCATTTACATATTTTTTTTTATCACTTATTTCATATTAGTTTATTTGCATCATGGAGTTTCTTTCAATAATTTTTGGAATTCATTAAATTCATTGGTATATATGTCCAATTGTGCCTTTGGTGGTGACCCTAATGACCTTGAACTCACACATGCTCCTTCAAATCATGATTGTACTCCTCATGATGTAGACATCATTGGAGAAGATGATGCTATCATGAACAAGTTCTACAATGACTGCCTTGACAACCTCGAAGCCAATGCAGCCTTTTATCCCTGCATGAAGTCACAAGATCTTCCTACTGTTGCACTTACTGATCACTTTTCCTATTTACATCCTAAAATCAATGAAGGACCTAAGGTTCCTCCCTCAAGTGGACCTAGTTCCTCTAAACAAACTCGCTCACAACCATTTTATGATCACAAAGTCACAAACACTCCTATAAACCTTGAAGAAACTAAAGGCATATGGATTCTAGTGTTTTCATTGATCACAACTAAAGTCATCTCCATGGTCTGTAGATCAGTATCTAGTCATACTAGCAGATAGAGTGAAATACTATGTGTTACCGGTCTAGAATACTTGAAGAATAGGGTATCTGGTCATTTAGTTAATATGTCTACTTCATCGGATCATTGTTTTGGGTTATGAACCCCTGGGATTTCTTGTTGAGCACATATATTATCTTATTACTAATTTTTGTGGTGTTGCATTAGTTGCAGTATGAGCTTGGAGGTCTAGTAGGATGTTTTCTTTCTACTTGCTTGTTGTAGCCGACTCAGTGAATGTGGTGCATTGTGGATGTGTAAAGTGAAATTATTTTTAAAAAGTTCATGTTCAAATATTTAATTATGGGTCCCAGCTATATTCTAGCCAAATATTTTAGGTGCACATCAAAATTGTCCATGATTTGGGCCGACAGTTGAAAATATTTCCAAGTTTTATTAAGGACGACCTATAGTGACTTGATTTCTAGATGCAGATATATATAAGAGATTCGATATATCATTTGAGACATGAAAAAGGAAGTGTGGTGGTGTGTTGCATTCATCAGGAACAACGATTAGGAAATTATGCACAATTTCACTTGTGCATTAAGATTTTTGTAGTGTGATTTGTGTAGAGCAGAGAAGAATTGTTGAATCAGTTAGAAGGACAAGAGATTATCTATAGAGCTTAATTGGAACTATAATTAGGCATTGTTGATGCTATTTCATTAGTTCAGTCTTTTGGATCTATTCCAAATCATTGTGGGGAAGTGAGCCCATCCTTTTTGAGGAGTGAGCTCTAGGTAGTGAGCCTGAATGCAAGTGCAATCCCATTTTGTACTTTTCATTTTGGGTATACTCATATTATATTGTGGATTGGCCATCCATTGTGGTTTTTCCCCTAACAAGGTTTCCACATAAAAATTCTGGTGTTATGGTGTTGTGATTCCTTTCTTTTTATCGATGCATGTTTCTTTTGTTGAATAATTAAGTAAGTTAAATGATAGAATAATAAATTTAAATTTTTTCACAACACTAATTCACCCCCCCTCTTAGTGTTGCTTGTTTCCAACAATTGGTATCAGAGCTAGTTCCTCAAAAGAAGTCTTATAACTTGAGGAGATCTTGGAAAGTGTTTCTCAATGGATGCAAGTAGTCTTCAACAACACCTTATGGTGGCCCTAGATGATCTTGACTAGATAAAATATGAGAACCGAGAATTGCAAGAAAATATTAAGAATGCATAAAAGTTCATTCAGTCACTAAAAGACAAGATCAATGAATCAAGGGAGAAAAGAAAGGAATTATGTGGTCAGCTCAAATAGAAGAACAAAAGCATGGAAGATGAAAAACTTGGTCTGGATCTAAAAGAGAAAATAGAAGAATGTGAAATTTTTTCCAAAGAGAATTTTTCCTTGAAGCAAGAGATGGAATCTATCATGATGAAAATGACCAAGGAGATTGAGGATATGAAGAAGAATGAAGAAAAGATTGCATAGTCTTTGAAAGAAAAGTATGAACAATGTAGCCGACTAGATAATGAATTGGAGCAATCCAAGAACAATGAAGAAGTGATTGAAAAGTAGCTTGGTGATCTCAAAGATGAACTTGCCACTACAAATGAGTATTGTTGTGTAGTTTTTGCACACACGCCCCGCTGAAAGTAGGGACGCTCTTTTGCTTTCGTTTTTG
Organism: Sequoia sempervirens; assembly: GCA_007258455.2. Classification (NCBI taxonomy): domain Eukaryota; kingdom Viridiplantae; phylum Streptophyta; class Pinopsida; order Cupressales; family Cupressaceae; genus Sequoia; species Sequoia sempervirens. The sequence goes on along the minus strand of VDFB02358134.1, from coordinate 193,708,513 downwards.
GTGTTTTGGCCCCTTTGATTTTGAGGATTTTCATTGCCTTGGCATGAGCTAAAAGTGTTTATCTTGCTAGCCCTAGTGTTTTCCCCAAGTTGCATATTGAAAAAACTTAAGTTCTGGGTGAAATTCGGGTTTTCACTACATTTCAGGAAAATCCGCCCTGTCTGGATTTTCCTAGATTTCTTTCAAACTCTGGTGGAAGGGTTAAAACACTGCAGTTCAAAAATTTCTGGTCTTCGTGAAATTCCGCTTGGACCGGATTTTTTTGAATTATGTTCTACCCTCGAGTTTCTGGATTTTCTTGCATGTCTTGTTGGTAGCATTAATGCTCTTCATACAAGCTTTGAACGATGTATTTAGTCAATCTTTGGGGATTCTTGTGCCACTATGATTTATCATTTGTTTTCCATTGAGTTGAGGAGTTTATTCTTTGCAAATTGTTGGACTTGGTGGTGATTTCCTGGCACCATTGTTGTTGTTCTTGTTGAGCACCAATAAACTATCATTTGCTATTTTTGAAATTGATTTCCACTTCATCAAATGGTATGTAAATGTTGTCTTGCTTTAGATTGATGAATGTAAGTGGTGCTTTGGCATTTTAGGCTTGCTTGGAGTTTTAATTCCTGTGTGGTTGGAAATTTCATGGCTTGCTCTGTGCGTTCATGGTCAAAATTTAGGGTTTCATGCCTAGGGGTTTTCCATTTCATCTTAATTTTATTTCGAATGAGCCCAAGGTTCAAGGAGTATTTGTAGGAGGTTCAAGTTAAACTAGTTCCAAAACCAAACTCCTCAAATTTGTGATCATTCGATCAATTTGAGCGAAATTGTGAGAGATTATCGATATTCGGGTTTTCCTTCAGCCTCGGGATTTTCCTACGTTGGCGGATTTCCCCGGTTTTCCTAGCCTTCTCCATTTTCTCGAAATGCGTTGAAAATCCAAAACTACGCCTTTCTCACGGAATTCCGGTCTAGTTGGATTTTCCTGGATTCTCTATAATACTTTGTGGAACTTGAAAATTGGGTGAAATGGACGATTCTAATGATAAATTCTTAACATTCCATGCTCTAAATTGATAGATTACACTATTATCTGCATCTTTTCTACATTTTTGATGATCGATTGTCAATTTTTTTCCTTCTTCGGGAAAATCCGCTAGCCTGTATTTCCCCGAAATTCCCCTCTAGCTTGGATTCCGCGGTTGGCTTGAAATCCTGAACTGTGTAGTCTGTGCTTTAATGATATTTCTGGGTCGATTTTGATTTGTGGTTGAATTTGTTTGAATGATGAATATGTTATTTGTGATGGGATAATTCTGATCTTCTTGTTATAATGGATATTATTAATGGTGGTTTTGCTGAGTGCAAGCTTAATTTAACTGGGACATCAAGGAAGTTCTAGAGATGAAATTAATTCGATTGGAGAAATTCAAGTACTCATTACTCCGCCCCTTGGCCGACTTGGAGGGCATTCTTGATAGTACAGGATAAGGAGGCACACTCAGGATAAGGATGGAAGGAAGCAGTTAATATAGGGCTACATTGAAACTTGTGCTTCCCTCTTCACATGCATTGGTTCGAATTACATTGGAGATCCCAGGCCGACCTGGATGGAGTTCATGCATTTAATGCAATTTTATCTCATTTTGAATTCTCTCTTGGCCTACTTGTTTGTGGCTATTTTATGATTGTAAACCATGGCTTGGATGACATGCTTTGGGGGTTCCCATAAATTTGGCATCTTGCCTCATTTGTGGGAGGGATAGATAGACATTGAAAAAAATATAGATAAGGCTAAAGCGAATTAAGTAGAGCAAGAGTTAGAAAGTAGTTGTTCTCAAGAAAATATTATAAAAAAATACTAGAATTGTTGCTTCAGTGGATAATTTGATGCAAGTACTGAAATTGTTATTTGGTGCCATACTTGTGTTCCTCTTATCTTGCATGGTTCTTGTTATTCTATCTTTAGAATTGCTTTGAGGAAATTTGATATTTTGATGTTTAGGATTAGATTTGATTCAATGATGTTTATGGATTGATTTTTGAAGTGTTGCAACAATCCCTAGTCCATACTTTTTGTAGCTAGCTAACTGTTAGTTTCTTTGCAAAGTTAGCTTGGACCTTTTATATTCATTGTGCTTAGTTCAATTGTGAAGGTTTATTCATTTCAATCGCCTTAGGGTTGTCTTGGATGAATGTTCATGATATGAAAATCTTTAATACCTTATAAGATTGCATTGTTCTTGTGAAATTGAAGGGTCATCTGGGTTACACAGGAATTAGTTTATGAGGGACTGGTCCATTTCAAGTATTTCATCATTAGCATTGTTAATCTTAGGAGTAGCATTAATCTTAGTGATCTCTTTGAAACCCTTATATTTTGTTATTTCTTTTATTATTTGGGTTAGATTTAGGATTGAAGTATCATCATATTTCTAGATCTGATAAGTTAAAGATTCAGTATTTGCTTGTAGTAAGGTGCCTTTGTGATTACCAACAATTTCACATTTATCACTGAGTTTTTTATGCATTGTCAAGACCTGGCATTAGGGGCCTTGGGGTTATCTCTTGAGGCTTGCTGATAGAGATTTAACTTTCAAGAGAGATAGGATACTTCTATCTTGTCTGAGTTGTTGCTGTGTAGAAAACATCATCAACAAGTATAAGGAAAAATTCAAAGCAAGCTTAGCAAAACTTGATGAGCTAATCAAAGGACAGAGGAATGATAGTGACATATGAGGTCTTGGACATGAAGAAGGAGAAAGTTCCAGATTTGGACAAAGGAACTCTAGACAAAGGAATTCTGGACAAGGAAGATTTAGACAAGTCAGATGAAAGGAGCCATCAGAGATCTGATAAGGCAACCAAACGTTCAAAGATTTAATGACTATTGTTATTTTTGCAAAAAAAATTGTCATATGGCTTCTCAATTTAGGAGTAGAATGAATAAAATTAGACCATCATTCTAAGGTCAATGTTTTAATTGCTATAAGTATGGTCATAAGTCAAGTGAATGTAGAATTGTGGTAAACAACTTGCATAGAGATGTCAAATGCTATGCATGCAATAGATTTGGACATATTGCTAACCAATGCAAATCAAGAAAAAATTAGTGGAATAGTTTTCCTAGATAGAGAAATATTGTGTGCCACAACTACAAAAAATTTGGCCACATTGCCAAATTCCGCTGGAACAGAAGAGATCCGGTAAAATAGAACATACAATAGGATGTTAAAGGAAAAGGAAAAGTCACTATTGACGAGATAAAGAAGAAAATGCAGAAGAAATGGGTGAAGAAGAATCCCTCTGCATAAGGAAATGGACCTGCACCAGAAGCAACTTCTGGTAATTCCTCAGGGAACTAATTTTAGGTCTTTGGCATAAGAGGAGCTATCAAGAAAAACTCTTAAACCCCCTCTTGTAGGTGAATGATACTGGAATCTAGATATGTCCAGTAGGAGAGTTAATACATTTCAAATGTTGGTCGACCAATTGGAAGCATTAGTGAAGAATATTGGAGATCCGCTTAAGAGTCATCTATCTCAGTGCTTGAAAGGAAGGAAACCAAATGAGTTAGGGCAAGGGAATTTATTGCAAAATGAAGGAGTTAGGCATGTGGAAAATGAAAGGAATGGCTTCAACCCTCATTTGTCATATTGCATTTGGAGAAAATATTTTTGGAGAGCTCTAAAGTGATCATTGTGAATTTATGGAGAGACTCAAGCATAAAGGAGAATCTGTAATCAAATTCCACTTTCATCCCTGAAAGCTATTTATTGAAAACTTGTAAATTTGTGTGATTGCAATCATGTCTACTCCTTTGATAGTCAAAGTTAAGGATAGGCCACGCCCAAAGTTCAAATGGCATCCATATAACTCCGTAGATACAGAGCCCTTAGGTGCATTTTCATCATTGTCGTACAGAGTCCTACATATTGAGGATATTAGGGCTTATGTGCACACAAAAATTAAAGATTTGGGAACCTCTCATTTGATGGAATTGTACTCTCATCATATAATTCAAGAAGATTATACTGTGAAACTAGAATTTAAAACCCTAGAAAATAAGAAATTTGCACAATTTTCAAAATTCCCCATATTTGAAGAAAATGAATGGGTTTGATATATGTTGAGATATGTCCATGCTGAATTCCTGTGGTTGGATGTGCCGTTCAAAATCACAAAATAAGCTATATGTGCAATCATAGGACTAAATTCCACGAGTAGACTTCTAATTTTGAAGTCGATGAAGAATGATAAGGTTACTGAAGTGACAGGCTTGCAATGGGATAAAAGAGCAATGATGATGGACGATATTGCCATAGTGGATGTAAAATTTGCATCAATGGTTATTAGCTATAAGATTTATCACTCAAGCTGAGAGAATTTGGTATTCGGCACAACTATCTACGCAACATATGAAATGGTCAAACAAAATGTAGACTATTTTTTATGCGAACTGCTCAAAAGCCAATTATTGGAGAATTTGGGAAAAATAAAAAAGGATAAGAAGAACACATTCAAATATGGTAACTTGTTGATATGTTTGTTTTTCTACATCTCGGGTGAGGTACCAGGAATTGGTATTTTCAATGGCGTAATGATATGTTGGTAGCTATTTAGATATGGAATATGTTATGCGGACTGGGTGTTCGACAGACCCACAATACAATCCTTTAGGGATACTTCAAAAGTTTTCAAAATTTGATGCACGTTAGAGAAAGAATTCCTGCCACAATAGTGGAATAGTACAAAGCCACTATTTGCTTCATGGTAGACTAGTGCCATATGGAAGCTGTTGATCCTATAATAGTTTGGATCATGCCTATGGGTTATGAAGTGGATGAGAACATTCAAAGGATGTATACAGAACACCTGCTAAATTCACCACTTGATCAAGGAGAAGAAAGGTTTGGTACTTATGCAGAGAAAAGCTTGTAGGTTCATGCAGAATTGAAAAAGCCCATGATAGTCACAAGGGTAAAAAAAGAGACAGAAGCTCTTGCATAGAGTATGGGAATTCTTCTGCATAAACTAAAAGAAGTGAGAAGGAATAGAGATGAAGCTGAAGTACCTAAGAAGAAATAAAAGGAAAAATTAGCTGGTCTAGGAACATCTCCTATTCACATTAGAAGTTCCTTTGTAGCTCAGTAAAATAAAGCCTAGGCTTCTAGAAAAAGGAAGAAGAATAAAAGCACACGATCTTACAAAGTTGTGTTTGCAGATGAAGAGGAAGAAACTAATTCAGAAGTAGTAAGGGAGATAAAGGATACTGGTACACAAGCTATCAAATTCAATAAAAGAAAATCATTTGGAAAAGTAGAAGAAGGAAAGAAAAAGGCCAAAATTGATAAGCCCAATATTTCTATTGAGGAAGTTGAAAATGCAGCTATAAAAGATGGAAATCTCAAGCCACTCTGTGATTGGTATGAGATATTTGATGAATCTAGTAAGAGAATTATTGAAGAAGCAACAATAAAGAAAATGAATGTTTTTAGCAAAGCTCTTGTTGAAATCATGTCTAGTTTGCCTACAAGTCTGTATAATGCTTTGGAGTCTAGGAGGTCTAGTGTGTTATCAGAAGAAGAAAATATGAGGAAGAGATTTCTAGCCGATTTGTGCCCAAAAATGGCAATTGAAGAAATGGATTTATTCCTTGAAAAAGCTAAAAGGGAATTTAAGAGCAAAACAAGAATAAATAAACTCATGATTGGTGAAATAGACTTTGTTGTCAGTGAAACTAAGGAAATTCTGGAAGAATTTTTGTTAAAGGATAAGAATAACATTGAGGAAATCAATATTGAAAATGATCAAGGGAATGAGGAAGTGAATGTGGAGGTAAATGAATTAGAAGAAGAGAATGTGAATGAGGTGAACATGAATGTGTCTGATCCTCCATAATTTGAGGATTATTTTGAATTCTCTTGACATGGAAAATACAAAGACACTTGTGGTAACTAAGATCCCTGTTGAGGTGTTAGCTGAGAAAAAAGAGGTGCATACTGAAGAAGCTGAAATGCCTAAAGTCAATCCTGAAGTAGAACCCAAGGTTGAAAAAGAAAAGGATCAAGAAATCAAAATAGAGGAAATGAAGGAATCTCTATTGGAGCAATAGGAAGAGTCAAATCCTAAGTTAGACAAAAGCTCAATTAACTTATCCACTTTGTCTCCAATTCAGATGATGAAGGTAGCTAAAATTTCTCAAGCCAAAGCCAGTGAGAGGATACTAAAATCTGACATAGAGGAAAGTGAACTGCTAAAGCTTGCATCTGGAATTTTACAGAAATTAATTCTTACTTATGTTTTGGACTTTTGGTTCCTCCTCTGGTGAGTTAAAGAAGCTAATAAATTTTGTAGATTCTCATTATAATCTTTTGAGAAATTAACTTTGATTAAAGTGAAAAAGGAGTTCGAGGAGAAGAGAGTTGGTATCCTAAATGAACTAATTGCCAAAGACAAAGCTCTATTAGGCACTTGCATAAACAATATTCAAGGTACTATGTATGAAGGAGGAAAAGTGTACAAATCTTGCTTGGTCCTATCAAAAATTACTGAAGCAAATGAGAAGAAGGTGAAAGAAATTGAACAACAGTTGGTCACTATTTCCAATACTTTTGACCCATTGGCTGGTAGTGTTTGTAAACAAGAAAGTCAGGTAATGTCCTTTCTCAACCAAATAAAGAGTCTGAAACTTGAAAATGAAAGGATTATTGGCAGAGAATGTGGACACATGGGACTAATAAGTCCAAATATTGAGATAATGGTGAATGCTCTGAAAGAAGCTAAAGATTTTATGGCTACCCCTGATCCGATAAGTCTCGAAGTAGCAGAAAATTTGTCATATCTACTTTACGGTCATATAAGAATTTTGGAGAGTTTGAGAAGTGTTTAGAAATCAAACTTAAGTGGACTAAAGAATAACTTTGCAGACATCTTCAAATTTTTTTAAGTCTCAATAGTTTTTCAATTTTGGATTCCCTAAATTTTGTCATTGATGTCAAAGGGGCAGAGAGTGTAGTGAAAAGTTCCTTGATATTCTTAGGGGAAACAGTATTATGAATTTTGGTAGTGTACTTATTAGTTTTGACATAGTCATTTTTCACTAAGTGTTCGCATTAATTCCAAAGGGGGATATTGTTGGCATATGGCTTCTAGTGTTGTCATTGATGGAAACTAAAGTCATCTCCATGGTATGAAGATCAATATGTAGTCATACCGGCATATAAAGTGAAATATTGTGTGTTACCGACAAAATACTTGAAGAACAAGGTATCTGGTCAATCAATTAATCTATCTACTTCACTGGATCATTGTTTTGAGTTATGAACCCTAGGATTGCTTGTTTAGCATGTATATTATCTTATTACTAAATTTTGTGGTGTTGCATTAGTTGCAGTACAAGCTTGGAGGTCTGGTAGGACGTTTTCTATCTACTTGCTTGTTGTAGCTGACTCAGTGAATGTGGCACGTTGTGAATGTGTAAAGTGAAATTATTTAAAAAAAATTATGTTCAACTATTTGATTATGGGTCCCAGCTATAGTCTAGCCAACTTTTTTGGGTGTGCATCAAAATTGTTCATGATGTGGGTCAACAGTTGAAAATATTTCAAAGTTTTATTATGGCCAACCTATAGCGACTTGATTTCTAGGTGCAAATATATATAAGAGATTCAATATATCATTTGAGACATGAAAAAGGAAGTGTGGCAGTGTTTTGTGTTCATCAGGAACATCGATTAGGTGATTATGCACAATTTCACTTGTGCATTAATATTTTTGTGGTGTAATTTGTGTAGAGTAGAGCAGAATTGTTGAATAAGTCAGAAGGATAGGATATTATCTATAGAGCTTAAATGGAACTATAATCAGGCATTGTTGATGATATTTCATCAGCTCACTCTTTGGGATCTATTCCAAATAATTGTAGGGTAGTGAGCCCATCCTTTTTGAGCAGTGAGCTCTAGGTAATGAGCTTGAATGCAAGTGCATTCCCATTTTGTACTTTTCATTTTGGGTATTCTTATATTATATTGTGGATTGGCCATCCACCGTGGTTTTTCCCCTATTAGGGTTTCCACATAAAAATTATGGTGTTATGGTGTTGTGACTACTTTATTTCTGTCGATGCATGTTTCTTTTGCTGAATAATTAGTTAAATGATAGAATTTAATAATGTTGTATTTTTGCGCAACAATGATTCACCCCCTTCTCAGTGTTGCTTGTTTCCAATAGAAACATATGGTAAAGGCTTCACTATCTTAAGTAAACAAGGTTGTGACACAAAAAATGAACACGAAATCCATCAACATCTTGAACAACATTCCATTGATGAACACACAACAAGATTAGGATACCAAGATCCTTCTCATCCTGATAGACATCCTTTTGAACCTAGGAGACTTCAGGATGATTGTACAATGAACTTGGATGCTCCTCCTAACTTAAACATTCTTCTTCCATGTGAAAAACCATTCTCTCCTTCGAATGACAAGGATGTTACGATCTCCATGGGTCCCCTTCCTCCTTCTATTCATGAACAAGGAGAATCTAGAAAACGAAAATGACCATACAAATTGAAGAAGCTCAAATTTCCTACACATCCTCCCCCTGAATGTGAAAGGAGACTTCAATTGCTTTGAAAAAAAGGTCTTATACTTTTAAAACCTAGGAATAGGTTGGTTATTCATCCAAAAGACTCCAACATACCATTTTGCAAATAGCATCATATTCTTGGACATCGCACAAAAGAATGTCAGAAATTGAAGGATATACTGGATAAGTATCACTTCACTGATACCGATTGTTTCCTTGTCATCCCTTAAAAAAATTCAAGCCATTCATCGTGTTATAGTTGTAGAATTCCTTATTCTGACTATTGCATGATCCTTTCCCATCACTTATCTTGGCTCATTCTTTCCTTTAAACTTTGTGTGGGGGCAAGAATTTGTTAGCCTTGTCCTTGTATTGGATTTGCCTTTGTCTCTTAGCTATGCTATTCCTTTTCTGCTTAACCATTTAAGATTGAGAAACCAATAACTTAGTTAATGGTTGACTTGAAATTGCATTACTTGTTCCTTTTTTTTTCCTTTTCATGTGTGTATCGTGTGTTTGTGAAACATAGATTTTTTGGACCCTATGGGCTACTCTTGTACTTCTATGGTTTCTCACCTAAAAGGAGAGAGATAGGGCCAAAAATGCTAATGTATCACTCAAAATAGGATGTATGCAATGTTGTTTAATGTGAATGAACTTAAATAAATGCAATTGACTAATCTATATGACTAAAAATGAATACAAAATTGTAATTACAACTATGTTTGAAAACACAATGTGATATGCAAAAAACTATGTAAATGAAGAAATAATGCAAAATAGAGATTATAGGGATGAATCTGAGTGCAGATGGATGACTTATAATGATTCTGGAGTGTTTCAAATGTTGATGGAAATCACTAATTTTTCATAGTGGGACTCATTTGCCTAGGGTGGAAAATCAGTCCACCTACTGGTGAAAAACTACTGGGAGCTAGTTTCTGTCTGTCGGGATCCAAAATTTGACAAAAATTAAGTTTCAAGTCCTAATATGGGACTCATTCACCATAGGTGGTGAATCAGTCCTCTCCCAAATTTCTAAAAAATCAAGAGACAACTCTGCAACACCAAATCTAGAAATGTTTGTTCGGCGGATTGCTGAAATTAGATCTGCAGAAAATGGACAAATAACTCTCTCCAAGCTTGAATTAGACTCAATTTGACTTGAAGCACCTAGTTGACTTGGAAATAAATCTTCAAAAACCTAATAACTTATCAAATCTACATAAAAAGAGCTACAAACAAACATGCAATTAGGGAAAAATGATTAGGAGTTAGTGAATATGGGTTTGCCTTGGTCAAAACCCACTTTTGGTAATTAAACCCTTGAAAAGACAATGAAATGAAAGAAAAAGATAAAATAATAACATGCAAGTGCTATCAACTTACATATCCCTTGATGATGCAAGTCTGAAGTAATGTCAATGGCTACTTCAAAGTGCTTCAATAATGCTTGAATTATTGATGTAAAGTGCTTGAATGCTCGAAATGTAGGATTGAATGCTTGAATGAGTGAGGAGATGTAAAATGAGGTGAAAATTACTTATTTATACAATTCATGTGCCTTAGTATCTGTTTATACCTCATCACAAGCCGACATCAAGTGATTTTGAATAAAACCCTGAAAAGAAATTTGAAATATTTTAAATTTGGAGCCAAGGGGGACTCATTCGCTACTCATGGCGAATGGGTCCCACCTAGGACATAAAAACATGTGTCAGGAAAAATGTTATATTTAATGTTGTTTGTCAAGATAATATGCGAAAATACACTTAATTAAGTCATATGAGGGCATAAAGGGGCCAAATAAAGCATGAGAAGGGTGTAAATAGTGAAAATATGCCTAAAAGAGTGTGAAAGCTTGTTACAAGACTTTATAACACTTCACAACAAGACTTGATGAATAAAAAGGTGATTTTTAGGTAAATTGCATTGAATGGAGTCTAGAAGAATGTAGAAATGTATTACAACACTTCACAACACTTTCACAAGACATCATTCTTTGAGTTTTAATACCTAAATAAGCATGTTCAAGCCATGTTACAAAATAAAATCAGATCAACATAGTTCCATCACCGTGAAACAAGACCTAAAAGGCCATGAAAATGACAAGGGGCCATTTTTCTACGACATATTTAGCCACCACTTTAGTGAGAGGATGAACCTACTTCAAACTCACACTAAAGTAGCCATGAACATCGAGGGGAGGGTTCATATGCACTTATGTTAGCATGATGGAATGACAACGATCAAGGGGGATGATCAAGCCCCTAGGATGAAGATCCCATGGAAAACTAGACATAAGAACAAAGGAACACATATGTTGAAAATAACTGGATGAAGCTTTGATTGTCAATCCAACTAGTTGTGGAAAGAGATCTAGATTGATTGTTTGAAAAAGAGAATGTGTACTGACTTTGGGGCCACGAAACTTTAGGCTATTCATGGGATGAGAAGGCCCAACTGTATACTCACTCTGGGGCCACATAACTAGTTTTCTATGGGGTGAGAAAGCCCAAAAAGGTAAGATACATATGCTAGTTGGTATGCACTCACAAACACAAAGGTGGCTATGGGGAAAATTCATATTGCTAGTTGGGCTTCCCACTCAACCATATCAAAGTTATATTGCTTGATAACTTTAACAAGGCACCAAAAGAAAATTATCATAAACAAAAAGGAAAGGTACCACAATAATGCAAGTTGTGTTATGCAAGGTGGAAAAAAGGAATACAAAATGTGAAAATGCAAATATATAAAACGTAAAATGTAAAAAGTGAAAAGATGTTCAAAGGAGTTTTATTCAGTTTATGCAAGGCCAATCACTTAGGGGACATTGTGTCTAATGTATTCCAAGAGAGGACCAATCAAATAATAGTATATTCACAACTTAGGGGATGCAATGTGTCACATCAGGCCACCAAGAGGAATGTAATATGCTGAGATAAATCACACTTATGAAGGAAATCACACCCAATGTCATCCACAAAGTGATAAGCGCATCACGTAAACAACAAGGCTACACTAGGAACCAAGAGTGCAAATGAAATAATGGTAATGTATGGCCCCCACTTTAAAGTAATTTCTTCACATTGTTCTGTGAGCAATTACTTTAAAGTAGAGCAAAAAAAGAAAATGCAAAAAAAAGAAAACAAGACATGAGAGCCGACCTAGAAAGCTCAATGCCAATTCATATGCTTCAAAGTTAGGCTATTTAATGTCAAGGAAAAAAGAAAAAAAAAAGAAAATGGAGTTCCCCCCAGCAAAGAAAGCACACCAAACACATAAGGGATCAATGGATTTTGGGTCAATATGTTCGTTGCTGCAATGTTTTTGTATTAAAGAGCTCAAAACTATCATCATTTCCCAAATGCATAGAATGAGAAGAATGATACAAAGAGATAAAAAAAAAAGGAAAATTAAAGTCTATTTTGAGTCAACATGGAAGAGACATTGTGGTCTCAATGCTTTGCATCATCCCCAAAAGGAAAAAATAAGTGAAAAAGAAAGAAAACGAAAAGGCGAAAGAAAATAAAAAATCTTTTGGGTCAACATGAAGGAGACATTTTGGTCTCAATGCCTTGTGTCATCCCAAAAAGGAGAACAAAAAACAAAAAGAAAAAAAGACAAAGACCTTGTGGGTCAACATGGAAGAGACATAGGGAGTCTCTATTCTTTGTGTCATCCCCAAAAGAAGAACACAAAACAAAAGCGAAAAATACAATGCATGATGAATAGAAGAATAGAGGTATGAATAGAAGAAGTGTACAAAGAGAGAGAACATCAAACACATGATGTGGGGGAACACGATATGCACATGAAAAGGAAAGTAAAAAGATAAAAGTAAAAAGGCTAGTTAGGCAAATGCAAAACAACCATCTAATAGGTCATCTGCCTCCCAATCATGTTCAGTGTAATGCGAGGGCAGTTGAATGTCGAAAGGAATAATTACAAGTGCCAGACCAGGAGTTGTACTAGGCTCTTCACTTGATGGAGAGGATGTATCATTTAAGCTCATTGTAGATGAAAATAAATAATTTAAATTGCTATGCACTTCTTCATTGATTCTGGAAATTTCTGCATTGTCATTATCATCATCAAGATTAATGACAATAGGAGAATGAAGGGTGATTTCTAAAGATGGATGTATCAAAAGATGAGGTTGTTGGATTGGTTCAATTTGTTGTGATTATTGCACTGGATTGTCTTGTGTTGGGTCAGGAGAAGGAGGGTGGTCATCTATTACTTCTATCAAAGGTAAAGGTTGATTTTCTTTAGTGTCTTCTATGCGAGATTGACGAGCAAGGAGACGATGACAACGCCTTCATTCCCTAGCACCATGGTTTTGTTTAATTATATTTTGGAGTTTTTGAGGTGTAGGATCATATTGAGTCATCATAGGTTCTTCTAATTTTGAAGGGGGAAGAACAAAAGAAACCGAAGAGGATGGATCAACCACTTTCTCTTTGGCTTTATACACTTGTTTAATTTGAGGAGGCACAATGGGGTAATTGGTTTCACTTTCTCTTGGTTGTTTAAATGATGGAGGGGAAGTGTCGAAGGGTGGTTGTTTAGGAAGTTGGATGGGTTGCTCAATTTCAGACTAGGGTTTAGGCATGGTTTTGTCTATGATAGGAGGTGTGGAAGTGGACGGGGATGAGTTACGAAGAGATAATTCAGCTATGTTTTTGGCTTTAAACTTTTCATAGGCTATGAAAAATAAGTCCTTGTGAGGGGTGATAGGTTCCATGGGTTCAAGCTAGAAGACTTCTAATGAGAAGTTACCTTTGGAAGATAAAGGATTAAAGCCACTATGGTGTATGGTGACTATCTCATTGTCATGTGGAAACTTCAAGAACTTATGAACAACTGATGGGACTGCTTTCATTGAGCGAAGCCAAGGGAGGCCTAGCCACAAAAAATAATTGTTAGATTGTGGAATAATTGAAAATGCTACCTCCAAAGTTTTAGGCCATATTTGTAAGGGTAGCACGATTGATCCAATTGTAGGGCATGCAAAATCATTATGTGTTTTAATCCAACTAATGGGTTTATTATAATCATCTTGATATAGTTCATGTAATACCAAAAATTCTTCTATGATCACGTTCACACCACAAGCGGGATCTATTAATATCTCATTGGTGGGCTTATCATAGATTCTTCTAGCTATGTAGAGTAGACCATCAGAAAGCTTGTGGAGTTTGTCTTTAGCATAAAAAGTAATATCAGACGATTTTGTGGTTTGGCCCTTACAAGGGATAACATCTATCGTAGCCACAAGGTTATCCATAGGACTAGCTTGGGTAACAATAGGAGTTGTATCATGTTGTTCACTATTTGTATCAACAGTCATTACATCAGGCTTGGAAGGCTCACTAGCCTTAACAAATGAGGTAGTATGTTTCATCATAGGATTTGAAAATGTGTAAATTCTAGTTAGGAGGTGCAACGAACTTATTGAATTCATCATTAAAACCCGCAATGGTCAATTCACCTAAATCAATGAGGTCTTGAACTAAATGTTTAAGAAGCTTAGAATGTTTGGTGTTGTGGCCATTTTGATGATGAAAATGGAAATAAGCATTAGGTTTGAAGGTAGGTGGTAATGGTTGATTTGGATCAAGTGGGTGAACAAGTGGCAAGGTGACCATGTGTTTTTGAATTAATTGGTTCATTGTGTGATGGAGGGTATTGGGTAAAGGAGTGAATTGTATATTTGGATCTCAATAATGATAAGGTAGGACTGCCCTAACAATGGCCACTTGATTTGGAACAGATTGGGTTGGCTTTAGTTGAGGTTGAGGAGGCATATTAAACTGTAAAAAGCCTCTATTAGGTTTGTGGAAGTATTGTGTGTTGTTTTGGTTTTGATTGGTGTGTTATGGTTTGTCAACTCGGCTGGAAGTGGATTTTGAATTGTGACTTGAAACCAAATTTTGGTAGTCACATAAGGTTGTACATAAATGTATAAATGAATGGAATTTCATCATGTTGAGTTTATCTTGAAGGTTGGTCTGCAAGTTTTCGATAAACATCTTTTGTAGATGTGCATTGGGAAGCTTGACATCAATTTGAGCATATAAGGATTGGTAACGTGAGATGAAATCTATCACTTTTTCATTCATTTTTTGTCTACATCTCATAAGGTCTGCCATTGTATTTTTAGGTGTCATGTGAAATTGAAAGTTACTAATGAAAGCATTCACTAATTCATTGAATGGACGGATGGAATGATTGGGCAAGTTGGAAAACTATTCAAGGAAGTGTCTTTCAAGGTCCTTGGAAATTTTTTTGTTAAAAGTTTATCATCAAGGACAAAGTCACTACACAAAGTTGTATAAGCATTAACATGGTTGATAGGATCTCGTTTTCCTCCATATTTCTCAAACTAAGGCATTTCTATCCCTTGTGGCATCGGGGTACGTAAGATTTATAAGGATAAGGAACTACTACAGACATGATATGTGGTTGGAGTGGATTGACCTTGACTGATGTTGGAAAGTTGATGTTGCATAGATGAAACAATAGTGAGAAGTTGTGTAAGAAGATGATCGAGGTATGTGGGTTGAGGTGGAAGGGGAATTGGTAATGGAGTGTAAGTGATGTTAGGGGAAGTGAAAAGAATTCTAAGAGGCGTGAAAGTGGTAGAAGGGACTTGCGATGCCACAAAAGAAGTAGGAATGCTAGTGGAAATCAAGAAAGAAGTAGCCTGATGCATAGTTGTATGGACTTGCAGATTGGTATAAGTTGGGATGGAAGCAATGGTTGAAGGGGGAAGAACTTGAGGTGCTCCTTGGCTTACATGAATGGTTGCGGATTGGGTGTTGGAAGCGGCATGTTTATTGTAAATCTCAACAATTTTATTCATCACTTGCAAGCCATCACCACTTCCAATCAAACGATGAAGATTCTCAATGGAAAGTATGGAAATTGTGGGAATTTTTTCAAGTGACAAGTCTTGTTGTAAATGTGCAAAGTCCTCATGAATAATAATGACCTTTTCTTGCGAGAGGGAATTGATTTGGCTATCAACATTCATTGGATGGAAATGTGAAGGCATGGAAGTGGTATTGTTAGGGCCTAATGCATCATTGTCCATACTAGGAGTAGGAGCTTGTGAGATCCCAAGGTCCACAACAAAAGTGCTATCACGAGATGCCATGAGTCTAGAACTTTGTCTCACTAAAGTATTATCAACAGGGGCACCAAACACTCATGCAAGTACCACAAAGGAGGGTTGAAGGAAAATGCAAGCTATTCTAAGAGATCTAAAATAAAAATAATAGAGATTCTACTAACTGTAATAGAGATCCAACTATAAAAAATAGAAATGGAAACAAATGCTAGAAAAATGCCATAAATGTTGTCCAAAAAGTGCAGAGGGACCGATTCGCCCTGGGTGGTGAATGAGTCCTAGTATGAAGTTTTTTAGTGTTTTTCAAAAAATTTAAGATGATTTAAATTCTCTATAGTATGCAATTTTTAGATGAAAAAATGCAGATTTGTACTTTTTTCAATGAGATGTAATGCAAAAATGAAAGCTACATGAAGGTTTCACTAATGCAAAATGAAAAATCCTAGAATGCAATAACAAATCAATCTCTTTATTGAATGCTAATGCAAATGGAAACTTAGGATGCAATATGTGAATGTAATCAGAAATATAAAGTGTTCAAAATTTGGGTGAACACCAAAATGAAACATAGATTTTTGGGACCCTATGGGCTACTCTTGCACTTCTAGGGTTTTTCACCTAAAAGGAGAGAGATAGGGCCAAAAATGCCAATGTATCACTCAAATTATGATGTATGCAATGTTTTTTAATGAAAATGAACTTAACTAAATGCAATTGACTGATCTATATGACTAAAAATGAATGCAAAAGTGTAATTACAACTATGTTTGAAAACACATTGTGATATACAAACAACTATGTAAACGAAGAAATAATGCAAAAGATAGAATATAGGGATGAATCTGAGTGAACCTAGATAGAATATAGGGATGAATCTGAGTGAACCTAGATGACTTTTAATGATTATGGAGTGTTCTGAATGCTGATGGAAATAACTAATTTTTCATAGTGGGACTCATTTGCCCAGGGTGGCGAATCAGTCCACCTACTAGTGAAAAATTGCTAGGAGCTGGTTTCTATCTATCGGGATCCAGAATCTGACAAAACTTAAGTTTCCAGTCCTAAGGTGGGACTCATTCACCATAGGTGGCAAATCAATCCTCTCCCAAATTTTTAAAAAATTCGGAGACAACTCTACAACACCAAATCTGGAAATGTCTGTTGGTCGGGTTGTCAAAGTCAGATCTGCAGAAAATAGACAAATAACTCTCTCCAAGCATGAATTGGACCCAAGTTGACTTGAAGCACCTAGTTGAATTGGAAATTAATCTTCAACACCTAATAACCTGTCAAATCTCCATAAAAAGAGCTACAAAAAAACATGCAATTGGGGAAAAATGATTAGGGGTTAGTGAATAGGGGTTTGCCTTGGTCAAACCCCACTTTTAGTAATTAAACCCTTGAAAAGACAATAAAATGAAAGAGAAAGATAAAATAATAACATGCAAGTTCTATCAACTTACCTAAACCTTGATGATGCAAGTCTGAAGTAATGTCAATGATTGCTTGAAAGTGCTTGAATAGTGCTTGAATTATCGATGTAAAGTGCTTGAATGCTTGAAATGTAGGATTGAATGCTTAAATGAGTGAGGAGATGTAAAATGAGGTAAAAATCGCTTATTTATACAATTCTTGTGCCTTAGTATCTGTTCATACCTCATCAAAGGGCGACATCAAGTGATTTTGAATAAAATCTCGAAAGAAAATTTGAAATATTTTGAATTTGGGGCCAAGGGGGACTCATTCGCCACCCATGGCGAATGGGTCCCACCTAGGACCTAAAAAAATGTGTCATTAAAAATGTTGTATTTAATGTTGTTTGTCAGGATAACATGCAAAAATACACTTAATTAAGTCATATGAGGGCATAAAGGGGCCAAATAAAGCATGAGAATGGTGTAAATAGTGAAAATATGCCTAGAAGAGCATGGAAGCTTGTTACAAGACTTTACAACACTTCACAATAGGACTTGTTGATGAATACAAAGGTGATTTTTAGGTAAATTGCATTAAATAGAGTCTAGAAGAATGTAGAAATGTCTTACAACACTTCACAACACCTTCACAAGATGTCATTCTTTGAGTTTTAGTACCTAAATAAGCATGTCCAAGCCATGTTACAACATAAAATCAAAGTAGCATAGTTCCAACACCGTGAAACAAGACCTAAAAGGCCATAAAAATGAAAAGGGTCCATTTTTCTATGGCACAGTTTGATGTTTCCTTCTCTTTGTACACTTCTTCTATTCATACCTCTATTCTTTTATATTTCTGTTACTCCCCAAATTTGAACATTGAAAATTTTCAAATTTTAGTGCATCCTTTATAGACTTTTGAGCCTGTGCAATTACAAAAAAAAATAAAAATGAAATTACATGCAAGCTGGTTTAAAATCCTTTTATGGGCTTGATCATAATTGCAATATGCACAACCTGGCCAACTTTTGTGTCCAAAAGCTTTATCGTTTGCAAGATTTTAAGCTTTGATTTTTCCTGTTTGTGATTTGCAAATGTGGTCAAAATTTGGCATTCGTGTTGCTTGAGGTTAAAATAATTTTGGGTTTTGCTCGAGATGGCCCATTCATTTTGCTATCCAAATTTTAGAAGAAATGGAGTTGATACGAGAAAAAATGGAGTTTTTGTCTCAAGACAAGTTAATGACTTTTGACGAGATCAAATTCTAACAGAGCATTATTGGTTTTGATATATTTTCAAAATTAGAATAGCGAATTATTATTGAAGATGACTTTGTTTTCACTTGACAAGGATAAGTCATGAGGCCCCATGACTCAAAAGACAAATGTCTTAATTAAAGTCATTTATTAAGATAATTTCAAGTTTACGAAAGCTCCCATTCATAACTCCTTGTGATGAGGAGATATTTCTTGGTTTTGAAACTTCACTTCTTCTTGACTCTCTTTGTTGTCACGAAGTTTTGAAGTTATAAAACTCCAAAAGGGCACGACTTTGGGTTGGCAAGCTACACATTTCCCCGACTACTTGACTCTCTTCATAGTTAGAGGTTTTGAAGGTTACCTAACTCCAGGAAGCCCTGATCCTCTAGATTTGTGAATTGCTTAATAGTGCCAGTAGGTGTAGAGTTGAGTTCCATAACGTTTGCTAGTATCCTCGCAGCGGATGAGGAATTTCAAAAGAAATATGGAGTTTCTTGAGAAATGCTATGATCACAAGATAATCACAGTATGGATTTGTTGAAAAGGCTTTAGAAACTTCAACCAAATGTAATTGGCTATATACAACGAGGATTTGTAGCCTCTGCCAGTATTCTTCCCTGCTCAACACAGTGGGGAATTCTTGTAAGGGATATGAACTGCTCAATGAAATTCTTAAAGACACACCTCAATACTTCACATGATTGGAAATACTTTCATAAAATGCTTCACCAAGCATAAATAAAAAATTTTAGTCACAAAATAGACACATTGAGAAGGTCATGAATTGATTAACAAAATTCTCTAAAATAGACAACAATAGAATTTACAGTTTATGTGCAAAACAGGTGCATGGATTAGTCACATATGCAATGGCCATAGGGGATGGAAATTGATCTATTGAGGAATTATTTTAAAGCTCCCACGTAGCATGATAACAGGTATAGGCATCACAACAATAACCATGTTTATGCTTGAACGATGAAACAATTATCGTTCCAAAAATGGAGGATGGATATTTCACAAGAATCCGTGATGGAACTTTTGGTCAAGAGTTTCAGGTGTCTTATTCATTTTTATACCAATTTTGGAAGGTTTCTAAAGGGTTGGAAGTGAGCAAGGAGATGGAAGACCACACGATGGAGACATGGACAATATGGATTCTTGCAAATGCATTGACAAATTTAGCTAAAATGCCTCCTTCAAGAACAAGATGTACATACCCTGCCCTTCCTTTCATAATATTACATTCAAAACCCAAACTTCTTCCACAAATGGAGATGGTTTTAAAGCGCAATCCAAAAAGAAAGACTGGTGTTCTGGGTCTACTCCATCAGGTCCATTTATTTATACACTTTTGGAGAAGTCAAGTGATGACAAAAACTAGGAAACTGTCAAATCAAGAGGATAATTGTTCTAAAGAAAATTAGTGGGCAGATTAAATTGCTATTGCATGGAAACTCTTCGATAAACATCAATTCCTTGAAAGACTTTACTTATGGAAATAACGATGGTTTTAATACTCTAGGTGCTACAAATCAAAGCAATAGTAACTATTTTGTTTCGTTTCAGGCCTAAGAAGATGGTTCATTGCATATTCTTCTACATTCTTCAACAGTCTATTCCTCCAAATTAATCGTGGAATGAGACATATCAAAGGCATTTGAAATCTTGTAGATTGCAAATCAGTTATCGAATGATAACCAATACAAAGATCAAGGGAATTATTTCAAATATGATACTTAACCAATGTGGAAACTATCTTATGATATGAAAGTGATTTTTTGATGACCTTAAACAGGTATATTAAAAGGAATTTTTAGAAAATTTCTAGTAATTCAGGTAATTTAAATAGTGATAATAATTGTTTATGGAAAGTAATAAAAAAATTAGGAAGTTGTTGATTTTAGAAAAATCAAAGATTAACAAATGAGCTAGTTGCATCGAATATATATTCTATGCAAAAAAAAATGTGAATCATCGAAAAGGGGAAAATCAATTGAATAGGTTTTAGAGAAATTAATCTATTATTAGCTATTACAAGGAAACAACTGCAGAGAGACTTTTCTAATTATTACATATGGCAAGTTAAGAGGATTCTGTTCTTGAAATCACAAATAATGGAATGGAATAAAAGTGTAAGCGTTAGGAAAGAAAATGGGATTTTTCCTAAAGTAGAAAATTCATTCACATCCATTCACATGTTCATGTGCTCCACGAGAAATTTTTTTGTATTCTCATAAAGAAATGCATTTCAGATCAAGAAAACGGTTACATAAAACAAGGAATCCACCCAATGACCTTCTCTAACTTTATCAAATAAAAATAATAAGCAGAGTTGAAGGGAAATAATTTCTCTTGAAATCAAAAGAAAAGATAATTATCAATAAAATATTTATGAAACTGAAATGGTCTTGCAAGGGGGACTACTTATCTTCTCATCAAAAGGCGCTTATTAGGGAGGAGGATAAATATGTAACCTCGGGACTTTAAGGGGATCTTTTTTTTCTATTCTCAGAACAAGGGAATTAGGGGCAATGTTATTTTCTTTCACATAGTTTTGTTTTGTAATTAGAGAGGCTTTGAACTCTTATTCATTTTGGGAGAAATAAAGAAAATATTTCTGGGTCTGTGCACTCATTAAATTTTATCTTTTGATTGCATATGTCTTTGTACCTTTGTAATCATTCTCCAAGTTTTATCTATTGTAGCAAACTGTGTATGTGATTGTTTATGAAGCTTTGAATTTAGAACAACCCATTTGTTGAAGGGAATTTGTTGTCTTTTCTTTTCATTGTTTCTCATCTGTGGGTGTAGCATAAAAGAACTTTGTGTCATTTATCTGCATCCATTTTCATTTCAAGTTTAATCTTTCACATCTATTTCATGGCTATGGGTAGATGGTAGTTTTCCTTTTCTGCTTTCAGGTCAAAAGCATACCCTATTTCCTAACTCATTGCAAACCATTCAAAGGTAGCTGTGCCTTGTAAAATAAGCAGAGAGCACTTGTAACTAACATTGTAGGTGACTCAACGGCTAGTGTTGTTTGTTCTTCTTTTTGGGCATTCTGAGTGATTTTATTTCATTCATTTTTGAAGGACAAATATGTTAATTAACAATGTCGTACATTGTCTTTTTTCACTTTTTTTTTGTGTTCCCCTTTTGGGGATGATGCAAAGCATAGAGATGCCTTATGTCTCTTCCATGTTGACCCAAAAGGTCCTTGTATTTTTTGCTTTTATTTTGTGTTCTCCTTTTGGGGATGACACAAAGCTTAGAGATGCTTATTCAATTACCCTTTCATCAAATGAATTAAATAAATATGACATTTATTTAATTCCTCACATCTCACATCCTTTTTCTTAATCCTAATTATCCTCTTAATTCTACCATTAGGAATGTGCACATGCCTAATCCTTGATTAGGATGTGTCACATCCTTCAACTTTTGCAAGTTGGCCCTTAATCTCTCTTAGCCACATAACCCTCCTCTAATCCTTCATTAACTAGCCTAATCAATCTCTCAAGGAATTTTTAATTCCTTTTATCCTTCCAAGGAATATTAAAATCCTTTTTCTCTTCCCCATGTGATCTTTGACTTGTCACATCAAGTCACATGTGACAAGTGATTACCTTTTTAGGCACCTTGTCTCATCCAAGGTACTTTCTACCTCTCCCTTTGGAACCTTGTCTTATCCACAAGATTCCCCAATCATGTGAATTTTAAATTCACTTTTTATTCCTCCAAGGAATCTTTTCATCCCCCAATGTACTTGCAAAGTACTTGTCCATCTTCCACATCATGTACCCTCCTTCCACCTCATTTACACATCATCATTTCCAAGCCACTTCACATTCCACATGTTAAGATGTGAGGGATTGTGAGTCCTCAACTCACCATAGCCCTACATCTTGGCCTTGTTGGTTTAATCTCAACTGTTGAATTCTCTAGAGAATTCAACATCCTCTATAAATACCCCCTTTTTTCTCTCATTTAGGGGGAGATCATTGTGCTAACCAAACTCTCGCAAAATTTTCATTTGAGCCATACTTAGCTAGAATTCTCATTTACTTGCATACAACATAGCATCCTCATCTATTTTCCATCCATATTACATCTCATTCATACATCTTTTGCCATCAAGAGGAGCATATATCGTGTCAAAAATTGAAGGGCCAACCAAAGGAGGAACTTAACAAGGTATTATCGTTCTATCTTTTTTGTTAGGTTTAACTTTTAGCTCAATCTTGAGGTGTTAGGTTTTTAGGTGGTTTCTTGCATGTTTTGTGTTGCTGCTCATTTTTGGGACCACATTTACTCCTGATCACAAAAGTAATTGCTCATAGGCTGATGTGTAGCAATTCCTTTAAAGTGGGGGGCATACATTACCATTATTTCATGTGCATTCTTGGTTCTTAGTGTAGCCTTGTCATTTATATGATGTGTTTTTCACTTTTTGGATGACATTGGGTGTGATTTCCTTCATAATTGTGATCTATCTCAGCATATTACATTCCTCTTGGTGGCATGATGCGACGCACTGCATCCCCTAAGTTATGAATATACTATTCTTTGATTGGTACTCTCTTGGAGACATTAGACACAATGTTCCCTAAGTGACTGACCTTGCATGAATTAAACAAGACTCCTTTGAAAATTTAACACTTTTACATTTTACATTTTTACATTTTTTGCATTTTACATTTTTGCATTTTTTTCAACTTGCATAACGCATCTTGCATGCCTATGGTACCTTTCTTTTTGTTAATGACATTTTCTTTTTGTTCCTTGTTAAAGTTATCAACATGTGTAACTTTAATATGGTTGAGTAGGAAGCCCAACTAGTGGCATGAATTTTCCCCATAGCCACTTTTGTGTTTGTGAGTGCATACCAACTAGCATATGTATCTTACCTTTTGGGATTTCTCACCCCATGGACAATCAGAAGTTTCATGGCCCTAGAGTGAGTACATTTGGGCCTTCTCACTTGATGGACCATCCTGAGTTTTGTCAACCCAGAGTGAGTACGCATTCTCTTTTTCAAACAATTAGCCTAGATCTAATCCACAACTAGTTGGATGGACGATCGAAGCTTCATTCGATTCATTTCAACACTTGTGTGTTCCTTTGTTCTTATGTCTAGTTTTCCATGGGATCTTCATCCTAGGGGCTTGATCATCCCTCTTCATTTTTTTATTCCATCTTGCTAACATAAGTGCATTTGAACCCTCCTCTCGATGTTCATGGCTACTTTAGTGTGAGTTTGAAGCAAGTTCGTCCTCTCACTAAAGTGGTGGCTAAATGTGTCATAGAAAAATGGCCCCTTGTCATTTTCATTTCCTTTTAGGTCTTGTTTCATAGTATTTGATATATTTTGTTCTAATTTTATGTTGTAACGTGGCTTGAACATGCATATTTAGGTACTAAAATTCAAACAATGACGTCTTGTGAAGGTGTTGTGAAGTGTTGTAAGACATTTCTACATTCTTCTAGACTCTATTCATTACAAATTACCTAAAAATCACCTTTTTATTCATCTACAAGTCCTATTTTGAAGTGTTGTAAAGTCTTGTAACAAGATTTCACGCTTTTCTAGGCACATCTTCACTATTTATCACTTTCTCATGCTTTATTTGACCCCTTTATGCCCTCATATGTCTTAATTAAGTGTATTTTTTAATATTATCCCAACAAAGAACATTAAATACAACATATTTCCTAAAACATATTTTCAGGTCCTAGGTGGGACCCATTCACCATGGGTGGCGAATGAGTCCCCGTTGGCTCCAAATTCAAAATTTTTAAATTTTCCTTTCAGGTTTTTATTCAAAATCACTTGATGTCAGCCTTTGATGAGGTATGAATGGTTCACTAAGGCACAAATGTGTATAAATTTGTGATTTTCACCTCATTTTACATCTCCTCATTCATTCAAGCATTCCTTCTCACATCTCAAGCATTCAAGCATTCTACAACATCAATCCAAGCAATATTCAAGAACTTTGGAGCATTCATTGACATTACTTCAGACTTGCATTATCAAGGGTTTGGTAAGTTGATAGCTATTGCATGTTATTATTTTATCATTCTCTTTCCTTGTGTTGTTTCATTAAGGGTTTGGTTACCAAAAGTGGGGTTTTACCAAGGTAAACCCCTATTTGCTAACCCTCAACCTCTTTTCCCCTATTGCATGTGTGTTCGTAGGCCTAGGTATGCAGATTTAACAAGCTTTTTGGTGTTGAAGATTGGTTTACAAGTCAACTCAAGTCTATTTCAAGCTTGGAGAAGGTTTCTTGTCCATTTTTTGCAAAATTAACTTTGGCAACCTGACATTCAGTGATTTCTAGATTTGGTGTTGCAGAGTTGTCTCCTAATTTTTTAGAAATTTAGGAGAGGAATGATTCACCACCTATGGCAAATGAGTCCCACCTTAGGATTGAAAATTTGAATTTTGTCAGATTTCAAATCCCGACAGATAGAAACTTGTTTATGACACTTTTTCACCAAGTGGAGGACTAATTTGCCACCCTAGGTGAATGAGTCCCACTATGAAAAATGAGTGATTTCAACCAGCATCCACAACATTCCGAATTCATCAAATTTTGTCCAAGTGAACTCAGATTCATCTTGTTTCTCTCTGTTTTGCATAATTTCTTCATTTAATTCATTGTTTACATATCATAGTGTGTTTTCAAACATAGCCTAAATCTCACCTTTGCATTCATTTTCATCCATTTACGTTAGTCAATTGCATTGAGTTTACATCATCTAACTTAGACAAAATTGTACATAACATAATTTGAATGAACTAGTTTACATTTTTGGCCCTACCTCTCTCCTTTTAGGTGAAAACCCCTAAAAGGGCTAGAAATGTGCAAAGTGAGCCAAAAATCTACGGTTCAACTATGAAAGGAAATTGTAGCATTGCATGGTACTCACAAGAGAGTGATGTGACACTATCCCCTTCACCCCACACACAATAGTAAGAACAACACTAAGTAGTCCAGCCAACTCATAAACAATCATCTATATAGCAATTAAAATGATAATCACATAATGGTCATGGTAAAATAATCGCATACTGATCATAACAATGCATCTATATACAATATCATAAAATAGATCAACTACTTACATCATTATCATGCACCTTTAAATATCCCCATTAGTTTACCTTCATCTCTAAGTTCCAAAGTTGACTACTTGCACATCCACGGTGAGAATAGAGGGGCACTACAACAACATTACAAGCTAACATCAAATCTAGAATAATAAAATCTTACCAAGAATTTGATTTGAAATAGGTCCTATTTAAATTAGAGCTCATATGTTAGGTTGAGAGTATGAGTCCTAGTGTCTTAAACACGGGATACAAACTCTAAGAAATTTTATGTTCAATGTAATGTTTAAAATTAGGTCCTAAGACCTAGGTGGGACCCATATGCCCAAGGTGGTGTATGATTCATAGATCACCAGATTTGGAACAAATAACCTCAAACATTGAATAATGATTTTCCATTTGTTAAGTGTCAAGATTATCCTTAGAAAAATACATTAAATTAGGCTTTTGGATGCAAAATTGGACCAAATAAGGCATAAAGAAGCCAAATTTTAACAAGGAGGGCCCAAACAAGTGTGAAAATGAAAGGGATACATTTTTCTACACTACATGTATACAAAGAATCACAATAAAAATATGATACTTATGATTAAAATTGATAGGATATCTAGCATAAGCTACAAGTTCTACCCCACCATATAAATACATAGAGGAAGAAATTGGTTTACATTTAATGGTAAGATTATTTTGTTACAAAATGATAAAGTCCCAAGACCCAATAATCAACTAGGCTCTCTTGAAAATATATGTTGGTATCTCTTTATGGTCTTAGGGATGCTAGATTGGGTTTTTAAGAATTGTAATTTGGTTAATGGGATGTTGTTATAATGAGAGTCCTAATTGTTGGAAATGTGTCTCAACTTACTGGCTGGTTACTAGTAGCATTATGTTATTTTCTCTCTTTGATCGATTGGATTGTGCTCTATTGGTAGGAACCCAAAGGTTGTCCCCATGATGGTTCGATAGTTCATGGTGTTGGTAGCTTGTTCTATCATCATGATTTGACTCTGTCGGTGAGACCCTAACGATAGTTCCAACAACAAACCAATCGTGATGTCATAGAGAATTGAAACTTTTAAACTTTGGTTGTGGGTTGTGAAGTTCGTAAAATCTCTGACAGTCTGACTTCATCGGTGGGATGTAGCTACTTTAGTAGGACCCTCAACCTTGTCTCATTGATGAGCTGATAGACATGAAGCTATAAAGTACACATTGATGGGACTTGCATACATCGGTGGAAAATGATATGAAGTCTTCCCGATGTGGAGATGGACTTGGTCGATGGTACACTCTAAGTAGCCTATTTTGATGTGATGATGAGTGATCGGTGAGACACAGTATCTTGTCTCACTAATACTCTGATGAACATTTGGCTTGGTGGGTGTTACACTCATTGGACTGCTCTGTCTGGAATGAAACCTTTAGGCATGAAGCAAGAAGATTGGGACCTCACCGATAGAAAAGCAAAAGGGTTGATAAGACTCTATTTAGCAGACTTTGTTCTCCTTAATGTTCATAAAGAGAAGTTCGCATCTTCATTTTGGAAGAAGCTTGGTGACATTTATCAGGGAAAGTCCTTGGTGAATAAGCTATTCTTAAGGAAAAAATTGTACTCTTTGAAGATGGAGGAAGGGGCTTTTGTGGCTGATCATTTGAATACATTCAATATGCTCATTGCTAAGTTAACATCTATAGGTGTAAATATAGATGATGAGGATTGTTGTATTCTCTTGTTGTGTTCTTTTCCTAACTCTTGGGATCATTTAGTGATGGTGATTGAGAGCATGACAACCACCTTCAAAATGGAAGATGTGGTTGCTTCATTTTTGTCAGAAGAGATGTGAAGGAAATCTTTTGAGATAGAAAAGGAGGCTCTTGCTATTAGAGGCAAATCAAAGGAGAAAGGAAGGAAGAAAGCAAGAAGTCTAAATCTAAGTCTAAAGGGAGATCAAAGTCTCCTGGAAATAATTCCAAGGTGAAATACTCGAATTGTGGGCAACTTGGTCATGTTTGTAAGAATTACAAAGAGGAGAAAAAGAAGAAGAAGAAAAAAATTCTTCGGATAATGATTCTTCTCAAAGTGATGAAAATTCCTTCATTGTAGCCTTGGCGACTCAGACATCAGATGATGTCTGGCTTTTTGACTCAGGTGCATCCTTTCACATGGAATCTCATAGCAATTAGTTTATGAAGTATGAAAAGTATGCTGGTGGAAAGGTGTATCTAGCAAGTGACTTATCTCTGGAAATTGTTGCTTGTGGAAGAGTCAGAATTCAATTTCCTGAAAAAAGGATCAAGGGATTGATGGTGTAATGCATATACTAGGTTTGGCTCAAAATTTAATGTTTGTAAACAAGTTGAATGATGGTAGCATACAAGTTTCTTTTTCAAATGGTGGTTGCAAAATGACAAGAGGCTTGATGGTGTTGGCTAGGGGTGCTCAGATTGGTACTTTGTACAAGCTAGATGCACATGCAGTTCAATGCAACAGTGTCTCTGAAAAGTCAAATAAGGTTTCTTGAGTAGAGAAGGAGATTGAAGTTCCTCTAGGGGTGAATTCTTTGGAGGTGAAACTTCCTACAGAAAAGACCATGCTTTGGAATCAAAGGATTGGCCACATTGGTGAGAAAGGCTTAAAATATTTGAAAAACAAAAACTTGGTTGAAGGGCTTGATGATTGTAACCTTGAGTTTGATTTTTGTGAACATTGTATATATAGAAAAAAAACATCATGTTTCATTTTATTCTAGTCCTCATAAATCTTTTGGGGTTCTGGATTATATTCACTCTAATGTTTTTGGTCTAGTAAATGTTCCTTCATTATCAAAATTAAGATATTATGTTTCTTTTATTGATGATTGTTCGAGAAGGGAATTTGTGTACTTTTTAAAAAGTAAAATAGAAGTGTTTAGTTGATTTAAAGAGTTTAAAAACTTGGTAGAAAATCAAACTGGTAGAAAAATTAAATGTCTAAGGATAAATAATGGTGGTGAGTTTTGTTTTGCAAATTTTGAAAGTTACTACAAAGACCATGGAATAAAAAGGAATAAAATGACACCTTACACTCTGTAGAAAAATGGAGTTGCTGAAAGGTTGAATACGACGTTGATGGAAAAGGTGAGAAGCATGTTGAGCAATGTTGGTCTAGAGCAGAAGTTTTGGGTTGAAGTTTTGGCTACAACATGTTATTTATCAAATTGATCTCCCTCTTCGGCACTTGTTGATAAAATGCCTATGGAAGCTTGGTCTGGTTAGAAGCCCTCCTTAAGACACATAAAAGTCTTTGGTTATGAGGCATATGTTTATGTGTTGAATGAGAAAAAAATCTAAATTGTAAAATAAAGAGCTATAAAATGTATCTTCATTGGCTATGGCATTGGTGTGAAAGGATACAAGCTTTGGGATCTTGTGACTGAAAATGTTGTATACAAAAAAAGTGTAATCTTTCATGAGTTGAAACCTTCTTGAACAGTGGATCTACAGTTAGAGATGAAAGAAGAAAAGAAAGAAAAATTAGTTAAAATTCCTTGAACTCCAGATAAAGAGGAACTACAAAGTGTACTTGAAGTTGAGGAGAGCTCTGGTAGCTCTGAGAGTTCTGAAGAAGGACCACAACCTCAACCTCATCCTTTGAGGAGGTCTACACATGAAAGGTGGCCACCTGATAGGTATGGTTTTTCCATGTTGGAGGAAAATTGTGCCTATGCTTTGATTACAAACACTGATGAGCCTAGGACTATGAAAGAGGCTATAGAAATTTCTGATTCAAATTCTTGGTTGGAAGCCATGAAAGAGGAAATGGAATCACTAGAGAAGAATGCAACCTGGGATTTGGTGCCCTTTCCTAAAGGTAGAAATCCTGTTGGCTGTAAATGTGTATTGAAGAAGAAAATTGGTATGGATGGTAGTGTTGAAAAGTATAAAACTAGGTTGGTTTCAAAAGGATATTCCTAGGTAGAGGTAATTGATTATGGTGAAATATTTTCTCCTATAGCTAAGTTGACATCTATCAGATTTCTTTTGTCCCTTGTAGTAGTGTATGACTTAGAGATTGATCAGATGGATATCAAGACAACATTTCTTCATGGGGATCTTGAAGAAGAAATTTATATGTCCCAACTTGAGCACTTTGTGGAAAAA
Organism: Sequoia sempervirens; assembly: GCA_007258455.2. NCBI lineage: Eukaryota > Viridiplantae > Streptophyta > Pinopsida > Cupressales > Cupressaceae > Sequoia > Sequoia sempervirens. The sequence goes on along the minus strand of VDFB02358134.1, from coordinate 193,678,858 downwards.
GGTAAAGAAATCTCTGTATGGTTTAAAAAAAATCTCCTAGAATGTGGTACCAGAAGTTTGAAACTTTTGCTTTTTCATTGGGATTTGTAAGATAAAAATATGGTAATTGTGTGTACTTCAAAACTGAAAATGATTGAGTGCTTATTATTGCCCTGTATGTTGATAACATGTTATTCATAGGAAATAGTAAGACTATGATTTATGATCTAAAATCTTAGTTTTCTGCGAAGTTTGAAATGAAAGATCTTGGTGCAGCAAGGTATATTTTGGGGATGGAAATAAAATGGGATAGAGATAGTAGAGAGATTTGGGTCAACCAGAGTAAGTATATTAATACTATCCTAAAGAGATTTTGTATGGATGATTGCAAGCAGCTAGTTGTTCGAGTGTTGGAGGGAACAAGGCTATATGTTGAGGATTATCTAAAATCTCTTACTGAGATTGAGGACATGACCAGAGTGCCTTATGCAAGTGCAGTTGGCATATTAATGTATGCAATGGTCTGTACAAGGCTAGACATTGTCCAAGTAGTGGGAGTACTTAGTTGATTTATGGCAAATCTAGGAAGGCCACATTAGGATGCTGTGAAAAGAGTCTTTAGATATCTCAAAGGTACCTCTCAGTACTCTTTGTGCTATCATGGTAACTCAGTTGGGGCACAAAGATCCATTAGCATTCAAGGTTATGTTGATTTTGATTTGGAAAGGGACATTAACAATAGAAGATCCACCAGTGGATACATCTTCACATTGAATGGTGGTGCAGTTAGTTGGATGAGCAAGCAATAGGTTGAAGTCGCTTTGTCTACTACAGAGGAAAAATATATGGTAGCAACATATTCCAATAAAGAAGCCATTTGGATTAGATGATTTTGTTTTGATATTGGGTTCAATGCAGGGAAAATTACCATTTCCTATGATAGCTAGAGTGCTATTTTTTTGGGTGAAAAATCCAACTTTCCATACCAAGATGAAACATATTGATGTGCAGTATCATTTTGTATGGGATATGGTGGAGGATGGAAAGGTTAGTCTTGAGAAGATGGATACTCTGGAAAACATTGCAGATGCATTAATGAAACTAGTAAGCACATACAATTTTAGGCAGTGTGCTAGTTTGATGGGCCTTGGGGCCTATGACATTCAATAATCTTGAGTTTGAAGAAGCCAGTAAGTCTTCATCAAGTGGGATCATGTTGGAAATGTGTCTCAACTTATTGGATGGTTATTGGTAGCATTGTGTTCTTTTTTCCCTTTGATCGGCTGGATTATGCTCTATCAATGGGATCCCAAAGGTTTTCCCTACAATGGTCTAATAGTTCATGGTGTTGATGGCTTGTTTTATCATCATGATTTGACTCTGTTGGTGAGACCCTAAAGATAGTTGCAACAATAGACCAATCACGATGTTGTAGAGAATTGAAAATTTGAAACTTTGGTCATGGGTTGTGAAGTTCATAAAATCTTTGACAATCTGACTTCATTGGTGGGACATAGCTACTTCGGCAAGACCCTCAACCTTGTTTCATCGATGAAAAAATAGACATGAAGCTATAAAGTACACATTGATGGGACTTGCATACATCAGTGGAAAATGATATGAAGTCTTCCTGATGTGGCGATGGACTTGGTAGACGGTACACTCTAAGGAGCTTGTTTCGGTGTGACAATGAGTGATTGGTGAGACATGGTCTCTTGTCTCATTGAAACTTTGATGATTGTTTGGCTTGGTAGGTGTTACACTCTTCTGAGTGACTCAAACAGATTGGTGAGAGGTTTGATGTTGTCTCACCGATGGCCCGATATGGTAATTGTTGATTGAAAATTTGTTTGTTGTAACAGTATGTTTCCTACATGGGTCTTGTGATGCAGATTGATTGAGGAATTCTCTCAGAAGGAAAAATGTTGTAATGTGAAATGCAATTGTAACAGTGGTTGAGAGAGTTGAGTTGTGAGTCTGAGATAGAGAACGAGATAGATCAAGTTTGTAATGCTGCCTATATTGAGTGATTAAATTGACATCTAAAAGGAAGAAATTGTAACTTTGTATGTAGACCTTTTGTTCACTATATTACAAAGATTTTTTTCTTGGTGTGGTGGGTTTTTCTCACAAAATGGTTTTCCCACGTTAAATTTGGTGTTTATTCTATGTTGTGTGAAATTTGTTCTTATCTATTTCCTGCAATGTGCATCTTTAATGAACTGTAATTTGAAATTTGAATATTAAGTCTGCATTATCTTCTTAGAATTAGCATTAGGAAAGTGTTTCCGCACCTTTTCTTTCCTTACACTAGTGATATTCTAAGTGTAGTAAGGTGAAAATTTTGGTAATCTTATCTTGAGGGATAAGGTAATCTAATCATACCCTAAATGATTGAAAAAGAAAAAAAAAGGGGAGAGAGAGAGAAAGAGGTAGCGTAGAGAAAGGGAGAATGAAAGAGAGAATAGGTCCAATATCTATAAGAAGAAACATTTTTAGATGGAAGTATCCCCAACAAATATAACTTAAATATTATGTCATTATGCATTTTACCTCAACATAAGGCATAACATGTTCAAGAATATAAGGAAGGGCATACACTTTATTATCATATTTGTAATTGAATGCAAAGAAAAAATCTATCAGCCTAAATAATGACCCATTACATTAAAAAATAACTTTTATTATGCTGAAATGGAGTATGTTCACAAAGAATACTAGTCCAAATATTATCTTTATCATTTTACGTTTGTTATTTCCCTTAATATATAGAAATAAAAGAGATTCATTAACCTTAGTTGTGGTGGTATTTTGGTGTAATTTTATCCTTTCACAATAGTTCTATCCTACTTAGGAACTCAAGGAAGTTAATTTCTCCATGCTAGGTAATTTCATTAATTCTTGGCATTCATTAACAAGAGCAAGTTCAACTAGAATACTTGGTAAACCTATAAATATTATATAATGGTTTATATTTTTAAACAATGTTTGAGGAGGTTGGTCTCAAATTTTTAAGTTGACTGACTAAAATGGATATTTGTTGAAAATGAGGTAAATAATAGAATTTTCTTCATTGGGAATAATATTAGATGCATAAATAACTATTTATCAATCATATGCATCCTATTTTTGATGAAAATGTAAACATTTGGCCATTCTAATTAATTTACAATTGTAAAAAATATTAAATGATTAGTATGACATGAACATTATTTTTTATGTCAGGTAGCAACTTGTTGCACTGGAGGAAAGGAATTCTATATTTAGCATGATGATGGGAAAGGTGTTGCTAGGACTTTAGCATGAAATAATTTACGAGAAGGGGCCACTTGATTGTATCATCAAGGGTAGTGATATTTGGAAACTAACTAGTTGTGATCCCATAAAATAGCCTTGATGATTGAAAATATTTATATAGGATTTTATTTGAAGTAGGTATGTCTATTGGAAAGACATTTTTTAGGGACATAATGAATATTATAGTGAATTTTATAACTTATTCATCATATTTGAAATGAGGAGTTGTAAAACATATCTACTCAAGATATCTCAAAGATAAATCTATCAAATATACATAGGATATTAAATAGGATGGGAAGGTACACTAGAGTATTTTATAAAGAAGCTATTAAATTAACCATACATATATGTCCATGTAACAAACCCATCTAGTTCTATTATCTCAAAAACACCATGTAATTTTTTTATTTTATTTTTAAATAATATATTAATTTAAAAAAATATTTAGTTTCCATATTCATAACAACATGCAATGATTCATAATAACCAAAGAAATATATTTGTATTATTTATTTTCCTCATTCAAACTCATTAGATTACAAACATATATACTAATATGTTTACATATTAATGAGTTAACTTCATAGTAAATGAAAATAATACATGTTTCGTATCTATAGGATGATAATAATAATAATGCACTTATAGTACATCAATAAAAGTAATGATAAATGATGTTTATGATAATCCAAGTCTTCAAAAATTAACTACAAGAGGAAGAGCATCATCCAAGTGCTTTTCCTCTAACCATAGACAATCAATCCCCCACAAACCTTCCAATTGTATATCAATAGCAATTCCACAAACACATATTCAAACACATCTTATTTGACATATTCAATTTAATTTATTGAAAAGCATTCTCTTATTTTATAAACTATTCATAAATTTTGAGAATAATTAGCCATAAAAAAGTTGCAAACATGTTAAGAATTATTGTGACATGAAGGAGATGGATTGAGGCTCTTTTCTCAGTCATGTCAGGTGTGCAATTACATTCCTACAGTGGCCTAAGGAATGAATGGGAGAATAAAATGTGGCATTTGTATCCTAAATTTCTTAAACTCTTATCGATATGCCTATTTTCTTATCTTGATTTAGCATTAAAGGAATTAAATATGTTCACAATAGTGATGGCGTGGACTTGGCATAGATATTGGAAGATTGTAATAGTATCATATCACTAGCAATGATCGAGCATGCAATGAAAAATGCTTAAATTACAATGTAACCGAACTATTTACAAAACTTTAAAAATACAACAATAAGATTTATTTCTCAAATCAAAATGTTCCAGAATTTTAATGCTCATTAATTTCATTCATTCAATTGAAGAAAGAGAATGCATAAATTTAAATATGCCTTCAATTAATCAATAGACAAATATTTATAAAATTAAAATAATATTGTGCAACAATAATTTATCAATAGCTTAAAAATTCAATAATCAATGGTACTTATCTTTTTTTAATATGTAAATAACTATAAAAATTTCTTGAGGTAGATTGTTGGTTCAAACTCTTTTGTCTGTGAACAATCTAGGAGGAACCCATTCCTTTTGGAACATAGTGTACTATTGTGCTCTACACAAGTGTTGGTTCCCGAAGAACAATGTTAAACACAAGTGAAAACCAAGTCTTGGTTAGGACAATCTCGGGTGTATGTTCTACCCTAAGTTGGACACATACTATCCCCCTTTTCCAATGCTTATAGCCTGCTAACCATTTTACAAACTCCTTGCCATTTCTCTTATTTCTCCCTTTTTTCTTGTCTCCCCCATCATTTAGTTTTCATGATTGTTTTATACAATATGAAATGGTTGTTTCAACCGTCACACCCTAAAATAATTACATCACAATAATTATCCCATGAAAACATTAAGATTTATTTTTATTATTTTAACTTAATTCTCTTTGTTTATTTTTTCCTCATGAGAAAAAATCTCATAACAATTCTCCCTTTGTTATTTAGTTGTTGCTCTCAGTAGTTCGAGGAGTTTTTGTATCACAAACACAAATATAAGAATATTTAGTTAAATAGATATGGATATTGATCTTTAATAAAATCAAAATTTTCCCAAGTAGCACTATCAATACTACAATAAATCCTTTTAATTTTTACTTCATCTATAATTCTATTTCTTAATGCTCTAGATCTTGTTTCAATTATTTTTCTTGGTTAAATTTTAAATTCACAAGAAGGTGCAATAGATGTAATTTTCCAATCAATAACATGATGGACACATTATATACATATTTCTTAAGTAAACTCACATTGAATACATAATGGATTATTAATTGAGATAAGGCACATCTATAAGAAACATTACTTATCTTTTCTAATAATTCAAAAGGTCCACAAAAACAAGGAGTTGTTTTGGAATATTCACCAAGTTTTAACAAGCTTCTTTTAGGTTTGATTCTAAGGAAGACATGTTCACCAACCTCAAAATATCGGGTAGACCTCCTAGAGTCAACCCAACTTTTATACCTATCCGAGGAAAACTTCATATTTTGTTTGGCTTTGTTAATAATGGCTTCCATTTCTAATAGGTTTTTCATTCTCATACCAAACCTTATGGACAAGATCAAACCATGAGATAGGTTTACTACAATTTCAACCAAAAAAAACTTCAAAAGGTGACATCTTAATGGTTGAATGATATCCTTGATTGTATGCAAACTCCACTAAGTAAAAATATTCTTCTCATGAATCAAGTTTATCCATGGTATACATTCATAACATATCTTCTAAGATTCTATTAATACTTTCTATTTGACCATCACACTCAAGATGATATGTAGTTCTAAAATTTAAATGGGTACCAATTTCAACAAAAAGGGATTTCCAAAAAGAAGATGTAAATGTAGGATCTTGGTCTGAAATAATATTCTTTGGGATACCATATAACCTGACAATATCTTTAATAAAAATATGGGCAATATTATAAGTGGAGGATTTTATTTTAATAGGTAGGAAATGTGTCATCTTGGTTAATCTATCTACCATTGTGAAGAGAGAATCATTTCCTTTATGTGTTCAAGGTAGTCCAGTGATAAAGTCCATTCTAATTGACTCCTACTTCCAATTTGGAATAGATAGGGATTGTAAGAGACCAAGAGGTTTACATTGTTCTTATTTTACCCTTTGACAAGTTAAACATTGTTGGACATAGGTATAGATTTCATTCTTCATTTGAGGCCAAAAGTGGTTTCTCTTGATTGAGAGATAGGTTTTCTGAAATCTAGGGTGTCCTTATATAGGTATATCATGATAATATTTTAATATTTGTGATTTAAGGCTAGGTATATTGGGAATGCATAATCTTCCTTTATAATAAAGGAGACCATTGCTACCTAGCAAATAATGTTCTAGTCAATCTTTCAAATAGACATTAGAGGATTGATTTTGGAGACCTTCGTAAATTGGTTAGCGTGGAATAAAAATCCCTAGAGCTCCCTTTAGGTTGATGTTATTATTTTGATAAATCTCGACCTGTGCCTCATGTATTTGAATATATCTGGGCCCTTTTTTTTGAAGAGATTTTCTTGCTTTCTCCACGTACCTTCTTCGTGGGGATTTTCATCACAAGAAAGGGGAATGAGCGACAAGCACCATCTTATCGCCACATGTCCTATCCAACTCTATGGGTGAGTGAGACGTGTCTGCATGGGAATTTTTTTGCTTCCATCTAGGACCACAGTCATCATTCACAGGGGAATGCATCTAGTTTGAAGGCGACTGTACATTATATGTTTCATAATCTTTTCTATTGCAACAAACTTTGGAAATCATTGCAGCGAACATCATTACTTGTGCCTGGGAATCTCTTCAGTTATTGGATCTCAGGTGGTGGGATTCTTTTCTATATATACTTCTTCAACTTTCCAAAAATGAGTTCAGAGAATACACATAAAAATTGTGGAAAGACACTAGTCCTTTGTATTGTTTTAGATTATTGCATTAATACTTGTAGATTGTGCAATTGTTGTTCGGCCTTTATGTTTCTTAGCTAGTTGAAAAAACATTATACTATGTTCTTATTGTATTGAGTAGTTCATTTGCAGAACTTCTATAATTTCAATATAAGTTTTCTTATTCAAACCATGTCTTGGACTCTTCTTTTTAGTAAATGTGTATGGAAGTTATTTTATGTTAAATTTGATAAAATTCTTAGGCTTTTCATCTATGCTATCTGTTATTTTCAGACATGCAGATTGTTGAACCGACCCTTAAATCCCATCTGAAAGGAATATTTACCAGGCCTAAAACTACATCTTGGTGCATCGCCTTAGGTTAGATCTTTATTTTATATATCTACTTCCTTTTCCCATTCCAACCCCCCAATTACAGAAAGAGTTGACTTCTTTAGAAAACCTAGAGGTCGCTTAGTTTAGCGCAATTAGTCACCCCATTAACTAAGTTTACCATAAGGTTGTTGCTTGACATTTTTAGGCATCGATAGTTCTTTTTTTGGCATGCCCGGTGAGAATTTTATATGTATTTATATCTAAAGTGGGTGTATGAGCCATAGGCCTGTTACTAGATCTCAAAGAGCAAATAACCTTGGCCTACTAGTGCCACCACTGATAACAGTACGAACAAGAACCCCTCTAGTGAATGTTCTGATCCCTCCACCAACCATGTTGCCGATTGCTAACAGAAATTTTGTGGCATGGGACACTGGAAGTCCTCTTATAGCACTAGTAGCACCCACCATTTGGCCCCCTATCGTAACCTCTCCTTTAAAATTTGTACCAAAATTCACTAGAGAAGGATTGAAAACACCATCCAAACACCTGCAATATGTGGCAAACGTGTGTTTGGTGTATGGTGTTACTGACCAAAATATTGTGCTAAGGTTTATCGTAGCATCTTTCAAAGCTAGTGTCCATAAAAAGGGCCCCATATGAGGCCATGACCTAATTCGATGCCCAGTTCCATAAAACTTGGAATAGGGTTGCTATCTGTCCACCAGCCGATTTGGCATTCATTTTTTATCTGAAGTCCTTCAATGCTGATATCTCAGTGATGATCTAGTCTCTTGGTAGAACCACTCTACCAGATGCGTAGAATATCACCATCATGGCAGAAAACAATCTAATTCACACTGGAAAGTTGTCGCCTCGGCCTGCTACGCCTATATTTTCCAAGATATTAGCTCCTACCTATTGATGTTAAAAATAGTATAACATTAAATACAATATTTTTATTCTATTTCTCCTGAAAAGGAAAGACAACATATAGTAATCTAACTCCCAAGGTCTTAGTAATTGGTTCTCAATTGTGTTGATATTGCTCAATGGTCATTGTAACTATAATGTGCAAGGGGCCTTTGTTGGTAATAAGGAACAAAATTACATTAGATCAACCAACCTATGTTGGGGGGGTTTAAATAAAGATAAAAAGATAGATCAGAGCCTTAAAATAGTAGAACATGAACAAAACTTCTTAATATCTAGACATTATCAATAATGAGTGTTTATTTACCTAACCAAAACCACAACATGATGCAATCCATAGAATAATCTATACCACTGCATACATTCATAGTTCCAATTCACAATCACAATCATTCACTAAACTTTTACTTCAAAACTTGAAAAAAATCATTCACTCATCATTAAAACACAGGTCAAATAGATATAACAACAACTTCATTCACAGACAATTCAATCAGATAATCTTGAATTTGGTTTCCTCTATTGATTCTCATCAAATAGAAAACATTTAGCACACAAAATACTAACATATGAATTGATTATGAATCATTAACTTTATCAAAGAGGTCCAAACTTAACAACATATAAACTGTATAAAAACTGTAAAAATGTATCCAAGTTCAACTGAACTTTTTTTCAAAGTATCTTGTTGACAATTATGAAATTATAAGACTATGATTCATATTGCTATCATCAAGTGGCTAATCTTTCTTCAATTAGCCAAACTTTACAAAATAGAGCTCAAAAGTACATATAGAGATTCTATGCGCAAGTTTCTCTCAATTAAAACTCAGATCCACAAATTCAGGAACTAGGATTGCATGAAGAAACTGGACTTTTGATCTTTAGTTACATCAAGGCTTGACTACTTTGCTACACAAAATTATGATTCCCAAAAGAGAAGGTGGAACTAGAGTTCAACTTGTGTCAAAATCCTACAAAATAGGAGAAGAGAGGATGTGGTGTCAAGAAAAGAATGCTCTACTGCCAACTCAATCCTGTGTTGCTTGGTCCATGATATAATCATCATAAATAGAGAAAACGTGTTGAAGGATATCCAAATCAAGTCCATCTAACCAATTGTCTTCAAATTCGATCCTCTTTAACTCTATTGAGGTGAATTCCTGCATATCCTTTAACTTGATTAGTTCCCTCAGGTAGCAGCTTTTACTTCTTCCGTGATGTCCATAAATCTATCCAACAAAAAATCTTCTCCATCATCTCCTTTTTGCATTACCTCTTCAAATCTACTGCTCCGCTTTTCCCTCAACTTTTACAAAGGAAAACTCTCTTTGACTAGGATGTCCACGTTGACCAGAATGGCAACTATCACTTCCAATTCATCAATTTGCTTGTTCAAGTCTTTTATTTGTTCTTGAACCTCATTCTTATGCTCATGGATGAACTTGGATTTAAATCTTATTATTATCACATTCTTCTCAATAAAATCTGCATTATCTTCTTCAAGAATTGACTGCTCCAGGAGAGTTGACCTGGGCACTTTGTTGATGTCTTTAAACTTTTTAATATATTTTCTATACTCTTCATCCTGCTTTTCTAGATCTTCAACATGCTAGTTCATATTCCCTACCAACTCAAATGTTGCTTCATGAACCTTGAAACTATCAGTTAGCACTTCAACAACCTCCTAATTGAGTCTGTCAATCCATCGGTCGAGCATTCCCACCTTACTCCTCATCTACACCAAGTCATCAACTTCCTTCTTTGTCAGCAATATTGGGGATTCTGGAGCAACAACTTGTTGAGAAATTGGAGTAGAGACATCCTTTAGGAACTTGTGTAGCTGATCCAATTGGGCTTTCAGCTCATCTTTCTTTTTCTTGTCTTTAATCATTCTGGAATTGGTGGAGGAAGCTACAATATCAATGAGATTCATTTGTTGGTTCCTTGTAGGTCTCCCCAAATTCACAACACCTAATATGTAATTATCCATTTGCATATCATCTTTTTCCTTGTCCACCACTAGAATTTCACACTCAACAATGATTTCCCCTACATTTGTAACCTTGGTGGAGTGAAGAACTCTAGCCTTCTTTTTGGGTCTTTCCTTCTCAATCTCCTTCATCATTTCATCTCAATTGAGAGGCTGAGGTTGAACTATCTATTTCTTCTCTAGATCAAGCTTCAACCATGTAGGAGTAGTAGGAGTAGTGACTATTTGTGTTGAAGAAGTAGCAGTTGCACAAGATAAAGGTTGCAATATTGTATTCTTAGGTTGAGAGTCAACCTCTTGCACATTTTGTTGTTCCCTTTTTGGTTCTTATTTTGCAAGTATTTCAACCTCTTCTTTATCTTTTAGCTCTTGTAATTTTCTAGCTTCCAACTCCTTCTTCAAATTTTCTTCTTCCAACTTCTTTTCCTCTAGCATATGGTCCCTCTACTTTTGTAGTCCTTGACATAGTCCCATGCCTCTTTAGATTTCTTCTTACGTAGAGAAAGTTCCTCAACCTCTTTGTCTCTTTGTAGGAATTCTTGCTCTTCTTTCCTTTTGTGGGCCTCCTGAACAACCTTGAATTTAGCCTCAAGGGCTTCTTTTTCTCTTCTTTGAGTAGCTTTTTCCTCCTCAAGGTCATGGATCTTCTGTTGCAAAGCCGATTTGTCTCTTTCTTCTTTTATTTTGAGCTCTTGCTCCCTTTGTTGTTATTTTTGTTTGGATAATTCATTAGCCCTAGCTTGAGCCTCCAACTCCTGTTGTTTCCTTAGTGCCTCAGCTTGTGCCTTGGCATCTACTTCCCTTTTGGCTTCCTCAAAGAGCTTTCATTGGTCCTCTTCAATTAAAATATGTTCAGTCCCTACATCCTTAGTCTCATCCATAGATTGGCCGCCAAGAATCCTAAGAAAAAAATGCATCAAGTATGTATCCTCATGGGAAAACTCTAAATTCATATTTTGGAAATCTCTAATATGATCGATTGGATCGGATTTCCCATTATAACAATCAAACTTTGGATCTCTACAATGTTTAGGAAATGGGATCATGTTGAGACGTCAGTCAAAAGGATAAGGAAAAATGTCATCAAGAGAATATGTCTTCATTGTGGTTCCCCCTTGCATGTCTTTAATTTATCCTTGTAGTGCTTTAATCTATTGAGACAAGGCACTAAGATTAGACAAGGGTGTTTCATCAAGACTTCTCTTTAAGTTCTCTGTATCAAAATCATGAGGCAATTTAGTTCCTTTGTTAGCCAAATACAAGAAATATTTCTCTTTTTTGCACTCTAAAATATTTTCTAAAGCTTTGTGAAATTTGGGATCTTCTTGTTGAATGTCCTCTTTCAGCTTATTGCATTGAGATCTTGTAAAAATAGGCATATGATTTCAAAATGTTCTTCTAGACTTAGATCATAGTTTGATAAGTGTGAAAATGATAATGTCTTGATCTGATAAGATGAAAATCTTATGATATGATCAAAGATGCTCCTAATTCTTGATTGTGGCTTCCAACGATGAAGGATATCGGAATCCTATTGGGGAAGTTGAATCAACAATTAGAAACTTATTTGCAATGTGCACTTTTAAGATTTGATCCTTGTTTTTGAAGAATGATAAGTATATCAAATAGCCTAATTAAACTCACTGAAGGATTTGACTGGTATGTGTTGGATATTCAATAGAAGGTTGTGGTAGATAACCAAATTTGAGAGGTTGATTGTGATTATGTCATTGTGATAGAGCTATGGAGAAAATCATGGTAATGGAGCAAGATATTTTGACTTTTATACGAAAAATTCCTTTGTTGCAAGGTTTTCTTGTAACCTAAATGCTTCTTAGGTTTCTTGATCCTATGGGAAACCAATTTACTATCAAATTTGGTTGATTTCCACTCTCTAAGCATGGGAGAAATGTCAAGATGCTACTGGACCAAAGATGTTACAAACTCAAATTTGTTAAAAGTAAAATTTTTGGAAAAGTGACAGATGCACTACTTTGTGCCCTATATGCATTGTAGAAACATGCATATGCACTAGAGAAATAGTCATATGTGCTACAATAGACCTCAAATGCACTACAATATGTCTTAGATGCGCTATAGAAAAATGTTTTAATAGTTACAAAAAAAACTATTTACAAAATATTCAGCCTATGTGCTGAAACACTCAGTGCGTGAAAACAAGCTCTAAATGCACTGAACTAACTAGTGAATGTGCTAGAAAAAACCTCATATGTGCTAAGATATACCCTAGATGCGCTAAAACAACTTTCCAAGGCAATTTTTTGAACAATTTTGAGTAGTTTCCTCTAAAATTTTGCATGTTCATTTTGGATGATCTTTTATCTGAATTAATGTTATTGATAACACAACAAACACTCTAAAAATAGTTGGTTTTAAGCCCTATACTAAACATCAAGTGTATGTTAAATTTTTTTTTCAAAAAGTGTTTTCACAAGTTTTGCACATAATAGACAATTGAGGCAGACTCACTCTTAGTACTCAAGTAGGTCATCATAATAACCACAACCCACATCTTAGATCTGCATTGACTCACACAATTGTGTCACCCTCGAAGGGGCACTCATGTTTTTGTCTTTTCTAGGCACGTACTTAGAGTGACAGAAGTGGATACTAAATCTCCTAAGCAAACGGTCCTTGGAAGTTATATGGTGAGTGTCTTGGGGGTAGATTCTTCCCCCCTTGCACTGTGATTATTAGGATGTTCAAAAACTAACACGGTTGGCTACTGCACTAAGTTCTTAGCAAGGGTTTCCATTCGGTACGGAAATAATAATATCCCTCAAGAGACCTGCCAACCTTTAGAACAAAGGCTTTGGGGATGGTTATCTTGAACACTAGCAGCAAAAGTGGGTTTCCCCAAATTTGCTTTAAATTTTATAGTGAGGTGGAATAACCTGGCTTTGGTTTGAACCCACTTGGGTCGGTGAGTACTTTTTCCCACAAGAGTAGGCCCTCTATAGGACGTAATAAAGCATTGAAATTGTAGAAATTGAAAAGGCAAGTCTGGTATTCTGATCACCTAGTTAAGGGGAGAGCATAGACCTATTGCCACAGACAAAGCAAACAGTGTTCTTTTTAGAGCCCAAATGGAAATGATTTAATCTATGTGAAGATGCTGCTTCACAACAAGCATTGGATTCATTTTAACTGCAAAATAAATGTGTGGTGACTACCCTAGGATTGCTTCCTTTTAAATTCCATGTCTATCCTAGGATTGGTTCATTTTAAATTGTTGTGTCTACCCTAGGGTTGCTTCTTTTTAAGCCAGAAAAGATCTTGTCTACCGAAGGCGTAAGACTCAGAACCTTGTTTTAGTTACAACTTGCATGCGCTAGAAGATCACACATATGCTCTAAAACAAATAGTTAATGCACTAAAATAGACCCCCTTAACCGTTGCAGAAAAAACTAAATGCGCCAAAAGAAATCCTAAATGCGCTAATCTAAGAATGCAATTTTTTTAGACAATTTTAAATGAAATGAACTATATGGATGCACAATTTTGTTCCCTATATGCACTAAAAAAATTGCCGAATGTGCTGAAACAATTATTAGATGTGTTGAAAGACCTGCAAAGAAGTGCTAAAAGAAACCCTGTATGCACTAAGGAAACTCACAGATGCGCTAAAATTCAAAATTTTCTAGAAAGATGAACTCTAGAATGTGAAATCCTGTCAAAAAACATGCAAGTAGATGTCAAAAAAGGGGTGCAGGCCGCACAGTAGGCACCAAAAAATGTGTGATCAATTTTAAGTGTATAATATGAAGATTAAAAACAAATCAAACACACCAATAAGACATTATATCAAAAAAAAAGATTAAATAAAAGGAATGCAAACTCATTCTTTTGTCCTTGATGTCGTCCTATCATCCTCTATCTCTAGTGTTTTTGATGATTCCAACTTGCTCTCAGATCATGTGCTAGGCTCAACAAATAGTCTTCCTAGAGAATGAGATTAAAGATGAATGCATGCTATTCTAAGATAGGATTAACATGCTATGAATGATGTTAAAAGAAACTAGAATTACGAAATGACATGAATGCTAAAACTGATAATAATAATGCTAAAATGTTAATCACATGTTTCTAATGCATGTGTGTCTAACCAATGCTTGGATTCACAGGGGTATTTATAGAGTTTTTGAAAGCTTTTGATTGGTTGATGCGATCAACGACTATGAAAATTCTTGGCAGAGTGAACTATTGAAGATGGAGAAGACTGGAGAGAAAAATAGAAGAAAAACAGAAAGCAGGATTTTTTCCTCTTTCATGAGAGATGATAAAAATGAATTGTAAAAATCATCTTTTTGTGAGATTGGGAAAAGATTTTGAAGATAAATAATGAATTTATTAAATTCATTATTCATTTATTGGTGACATGGAATATTTTCTTAATTAAATAAAATATTTAATTAAGATTTGGAGAAAATGGAAGATTCTTAATTAAAAAACTATTTAATTAAGATTTAGAAAGTGACATGTGGAATTAATTAAATAAGCATATTTAATTAATATTTGATTTAGAAGAAAGGGAATTAAATTTGAAATTAAATTAAATATTTAATTAAACTTAAATGTGATAATTAATTTAAATAAACAATGATATTTATTTAATTAAGTGGACTTAAGAAAGTGGTAATTAAATAAAATGAATTTACTTAATTAAAGTGGAAGAATAAAGTAGGTGAATGATATAAATAAATAAATAAAATTTATTTATATGTAGAGGAATTAAGAAAGAATTAATTAAATAATAAATATTTAATTAAATGCTAGAATTAAATGATATGACCATTTTTATGCATATACAAGAACAATCGAAAATGATAGAATGAATGACAAAATGGCTAAAAAAGCAAGGAAAAAAACTTGTTTTAGGGTCAGGGATGCCTATCTAAGGGAAGAGCGGCCCTTGTTAAGAGTGTGGTCATCCAACTAGGAGGAAAGGCCGCCTATTCTAGGAAACGAGCGAGAACAATTAAAAATGACAGAGAATAATTGACAAAATGGCTAAAAAAGAAAGGAAAAACACTCATTTTAGGGTCAAGGATGCCTATCTGAGGGCAGGTCTACCCCTGTTCAGGGCGTGGTTTCCCAACTAGAAGACAAGGCCACCTATTTTAGGGAATGAGCAAGAATGATAAAAAATGACTGACAAAATGGCTAAAAAGGTAAGGAAAAACACCTGTTTTAGGGTCAAGGATGCCTATCTAAGGGTAGGGCCGCCCCTGTTGAGGGTGTGGTCACCCAACTAGCGGGCAAGGCTGCCTATTCTAGGGAACGAGTGAGAACAATAAAAAATGATAAAGAACAACTGACAAAATGATGAAACGGGTTCCTTGAATGACACAACGAGTTCCCTGAATGATGAGACAGGTTCCCCAAATGACAAAATGAGTTCTCCAAATAGTGAATGAATTCTCTAAATAGATGAATAGGTTCATGGAATGAGAGAACAGACTCTCAAAATAGGGAAATGGATTGACGGAATGATGGAACGGGAGCCAGAATTGACTGTTCAAAGTGAAAAATAATTGTTTGGGTGGGACTGCCCCTATTTTGGTTGTAGTCACCCCTGGGCAGGTCTTGGTCACCCCTATTCAGGGTAGGGTTGCCTCTCTAGGTGAAAAGTGAACAATTTTGACTCCAAAAATGACTGAGATGGAGGGCAAGGTCACCCCTCTTGAGCTCAGGGTTGCCCCTAGTTAGGGAATGGTCACCTCTGTCAACAGACCTGAACTTGACTTATGCAAAACAACTATGGAAAAGGACAAAAGGCACTTCAAACAACAAGCAAAAGGAAAGACTGACTGGACTAGTAAGATATGCACTAGTTTTTCATAGAAAAGATAGTTCAAGCAACACAATCCTATGATTAGTATGAGGGGTATGGCCAACACAATCCTCTAACTAGGATAAATAAGGTAATCTAGGGAGTCCTCAATATGCACGCGGTATGTGAGGCACAACCGTGAACACTAGCTCGTCACAAGCATCAGTTGAGAAATCTAACGAGATACTAAAGGCTCAGACCAACTCTTCACATCTATCTAGGTATCACCCTATCTTCGATGGTTCGCTAGACATGATGTCACTAGATTGGGGTACAACTTTGGCCTCCCCCCTTTATATACCCTACCGGTATGTGTAGTTGGAATCGTCCCTTGTGGTGATGAAATCCCCAAGTAGGTCCCACTAAGAAGAGAATGCTAACTATTTTTGGTTACTCCTGAGGCTCACATGAAGTGGAAGGGGAAAGCTTGAACGATGTAACACCCCCTTGGGTAACACAAACAATCTAAGTAAGCTATAATTTCTCTTCACCGAGGATTGCCAAACAGTGTAAGGGTATTGGATACGTCAATATCTTACAAGAATAGCACACAATGTATTGACTCCCCTACTTAGACTATGCTCCTATTTAGTGTGAAAATGAAAGCAAACAACTAACTAAATACCTTGGTCCTTTCATCCTACAACAAACATGTTAGTAGTTTTAATCTCCGTTCTTCGTCAAATGTGAAATAACTGCATAAACATTAGTAAAAACCTTCACAATCACCAACAACTCGAGTTAAGGGGTTAGTAATAACCAAAATGACATTAAAAATCTGTATTTAAATGATTTTAAATGTTGTTTTTTCCTTGCAAAAGGCTCTGTCTAGGCCTGGTCGCCCCTCTTCTGGGCCTAGTTGCCCCTGTGATGGCGTAGTCGCCCCTCTGCAGGTCTTGGTCACCCCTCTAGTCAAAACAGAGAGTTAAACTAGATGTTCTATCTTAGACAGGTGTCTGTGTCTAGGCGGGGTCGCCCCTCTGCAGGTCTTGGTGGCCCCTCTGGTCAAAATATAGAGTTAAACTAACTATTCTGTCTCAGATAGGCATTTGTGTCTAGGCAGGGTTTCCCTTGTGCAAGTCCTAGTCACACCTCTATAGACCGTCCTGGTCGCCTATCTGAGGGTGGGGTCTCCCCTCTATGTCACTTGAACCTAGAAAATATCAAAAAAACATCAAACTTAAGAGTAAAAGAACCCATTTGTGGGTCCCACTAGGTGTGCTAGAAATGTGTACAAGTTTTATTACCTCCTAATATGCAAAACTAATTAATAAATTCAAGATAAAATAACACTAGACCACCTCAAGATTGGGCTATGTTGAACACATAAAAAAAAGATGAAAACGAGAAAGTATACCTTTTACTTGTGTTGATCCTTGGTTGGCCCTTAATGCAACTTGAGTGTGTGCTCCTAATTAGATGGAAAATGATCTAAAATGAGATGCAATGGAAGATGCAAATGATGAAGGTGGTTATTTGATAGTAAATGGATGCAAGAGGATGGGATGAAAGCTTAAGAGTGTGCAATAATGAAGGATGAAAACTAAGTAAAGAAGTGCTTAAATGGCTTGAGAGCATAAGTGTGATAAAAATGCATAAGGTCCCTAAATGAATGAGAAGGGGGGTTATTTATAGAAGAAATTGAATTCTCTAGAGAATTCAATGGTTAGGATTGAGCCACCATGGCCAAGATGTAGGGATATGGTGAGTTAAGGACTCACAAGCCCTCACATCTTGCTATGTGGAGGATGAAGTGTCCAAAGGACATGGTGATATGGAAAAAGGGTACAAATGATGTGGAAGAAGCGAAAGTACTTTGAAAGTACCTTGGGAGGGGAGAATATTTACTCAAAAAGGAAATTCTTGTTCCCATATGAGAGGAAAGTGACATATGAAGAATTTTAGTATTCCTCAAAAATCTCCATGGGGAAGAGAAAAGTGGTTGGAGAAATAAATATGAATTTTAAATTCACATGATTGGGGATATTGTAAGGATAATACAAGGTTTCCAAAAAGGAAGTTGAGAAGTACCTTAGATAAGACAAGGTGCTTATAATAGAAGGTTCCTAACCCATGTGACTAATGTGACCTTTTAATGATCACATAGGGAAGAGGAGATTCCTTGGAGGAATAGAGGTGAATTTTAAATTCACATGGGGAAGAGAAAAAGGAATTAAAAATTCCTTGGGGAATGAGAGAGTTGACCAAGATGTTGATTGGATTAGCTAATCAGTGATTAGAAGACAATTAGTGGTTAATGAAGATTAGAAGCCAACTTACAAAATTTGGAGGATGTGACACATCCTAATCAAGGATTAGACACATGCACATCCCTAATAATGAGATTAAGAGGTGGATTATGATTAAGAAAAAGTGATGGAGGATGTGACATGTGAGGAGTTAAATGAATGTATTACTTATTTAATTCTATGAGGATAAGGGGGATAAAGGGTAACATATTTAATTATTAACTAAACACCTTAAGGATTTAAAAGAATTAGGGGCATTAAATAAATAATAGCAATATTAGTTAATTGATGAAAGTAAGAGTATATTTGGACAAATTTGAGTGTCCAAATTTAGGTGTCTACACATTGCATCCGTTTTACATTAATCTTGAGTGTAGAAATTAGCATTTTGGCCCCAATTCCTCTCCTTTTAGGTGAAAAACCTAGAAGAGTTAGAGGAACCCTTGGGTAACCAAAATCATTGTTTAGAAGGCAATATCTAGTATAGCACAAAAAGTTATAGAAACCAAACTATAAATATCATTAGCATAAGGAAAATTATACATCCCATCAAAATTATCAATTTTAGGACACATGTCTAGAGTAAGGTTAGTACCAGTCGGAAAATGGTAAACCATAAAAAAATGGTATTTGTCTGATTGGAAAAAATATTTTAGATCCTCTCCCATATTCTTTTAGATTGGATTAAAGATGACCTCAAGAACCACTTTACTACAAGCCTATTTCAGAGAGCCAGAATGGTGGATCGGAGATTTAATCTAATGTTTGGGTGTTTGCTTGTTTTGTGTTGATGATGGAATATGAATGTTATGATTATTCATTAACTAATTTCTAAAATTCAATGATATAATTATGAAAACTATGAAAATTCATCAGTTTGTTATTTTTTATAAACTAATTATAGAAAGAAAAAATTTAGATCTAGAAATGCAAAGGGAAGACACAAAGTAACCTGAGATTTAAATTTGATGCAGATCTACCTTATCTATGGTGCAATACACCCTAGACTATCCTCCTTTTCTTCTATAAATTTACATCATAGGCTTGAGATCCCTGGTCTGTAGTTTTTGTTGGGAATTTTTCCATTGATGAGAAAATGTAGATTTAGTGACTTGAGAAATTTTAGTGTAAGAGTGCATCATTGAACAAGTGTCCTTCAATCTTCCTTCAATTCACTTCAAATCTACAACCTACACACATGAGAAGAGGGGAAGGGTTGTGCCATATATGGGTTTTCTTGAGTCAAATCTTGTATTGGTATTTCTACCTCCATAATGGAAAATTATGATAAAAAGAGAGCTTATCCTTGGTTAGATAGAGTTTAATTGACAATCAAGTAATTGTTTTGTAGGAAAATGAAAACTATACTTTGGAGATTGAAACTCTTCAGGGTTTGACACCTTTTCTTACGTATAATTAAAATGTGTGGAGAGATGGAAATTATATGATTATGAATGAGTATTTGATACATTTGGACAAGATATATGATTGACTTACAACTTGAAAGTTGAGTCAAATAGCCCTTGAACAAATCTAAAATGGACCTAAGAATTAAATTCAATGTAATGACTAGGCTAATGATGCAATTTACTATTCTAATGAAAATACAACAAACACAAAAAGTAAGAAAAATTTGAATAATTGAAATGGATAGATTAGGACACTATGCACCTGTCCTACAAGTTTGAAGTTGATTATAAACCTGACTAATTTACCCTAGGCTAATACATCTTTATAAAGGGATTTTATATATGGTTTTGCAGTCCTCTGGTTCTAGATCAAAGCTTTTTGTTTTCATTTTTTGGAATATTGGATCATTTTTAAATAATTTTGTAACTGAGTTTCCATTTATTTTCAAGGACTAGGGTTTTGATTGTAATAAAGAATAATTGATCTTCAAATTTCCTCCAATCTCCTTCAAACCTGAAACCTACACATTCAAAGAGAGAGGAAGGGTTTCACAATTTAGGGGCTTTCCTTAGTCAAACCTCATGTTAGTGTTTCCAATTCCATAATGGTAATGTCAATAATAGAAAACCTATTCTTTTGCAGGATAAGGATAAATAATGAAAATGAATGATTGATGCAGGAGCATCCAGTGGTGTAAAGGGCAATCTTGCATCACCCAAAAATAGTTAAATTTCAAGTTTATTATTTTTCAGATGTTTTTACATTTTTGGATACCCTTTTCGTCATAATGAAATTCCCAATTTATGGTTTTTATTTTCTATTTCTGGGTTGAAAGATATTGCAGTTTTAGTTTCCCAGATTTGCACCTGAAAATATTTCGAGTTGGATTTGAGCCACTTAGAGCTTCCGAAATGGCCCCGAAACTTGCCAAAATTGGCGTAGCAGATTTTAGGCGCGTTCTTGACTTCGAGACCTTTCCAACGGTTCAAACGGTTCACGAATCGGAGTCCCGGATCAAAAGTTATGGCCCCAGGAAGTTGGTGCACTTTCTAGAAGATACCATTGCAAATGCTCTTTTGAAATTTGAACTTCATGTTGTAAATTTTTGGCGCCAAACCGCCTAAACTCAATTTGGATGTTGTTTTGGCTCCAAACTAATGAGGAGCTCTATTTATGGGCAGGTTTTCTAATTTTTGAGTAACTTTTGGGGACAAGCTCGCATATTGCAAAAAGGTGATTCTGTAGCTTTCTATAACTTGCATATGTTGTAAAACATGGGGATTTGAGATCCTCTGCATGTAAGAAGTTCCATTTTCTGAATAATAAGATTATTCTCTTGTTTGTGGGTTATTTTCTGTGTCTCAGGTTGCGCCCTCATCAATGATGAATCCATAAATTTATGCACCTCACCACCCTTTAATGGCTTCCTTGAAGGATTGAAGTCATACACATATCCTCAAGGCTTAGATCTTACTTTCTTGATTTTCTTGAATTTCTTGTAGACCTACAAAAGGGTTAGCCTTCAGAAACATGAACATGAACTCACATACACTTTGACATGATGTTTGGATCTTAAATTTCTATAATAAATCTCTAAGTTAATCCCGACTTGCATGATAATGCTCTTGATAATAATTTATTTATTTATTTTCTTATTAGTCTTAAATTGATGTAATAACTAGGTATTTATAAGAAATTATTCTAGTTTATTAAAAAATAAATCTCAATAGCAGACTTTGGATACTTGAATTTCAAATAATAAAATGTCAACACTAATATATTTGAATTTGGAGCCAAAATAGGGGGACTAATTCACCCTAAGTGAATATTTCCCAACCTTATTTTCTAGAAATTAAGGTGTCGTGGGCAAAGTATTAGATGAATGCATTATTTTCCTCTTGCAATTTGTCAATAATTGTTAAAAATGGGTCATGGAATGCATAATTTAGGAAATTAGGTGTTCAGTTAGGTCCAATAATTTTAGGGGGAGAAAAACATAGTGTGAAATTATCAAGGATGATAATTTATGATGCTACATTTTGCCCCCACTTTACTAAAAGTATGAAATTATGCTCAAACTCACACTAAAGTAGAAATAAATGTAAAGAGGAGTCTGATTGTCCAAATGTTGAGGAGATGAGATGATAAAGGATCAAGCAAGAGTGCACAATCCCCCAAGATCCAAGATCCCATGGAAAGACAACATAAGCACAAAGGAACATGCATGTATGAAATGAAGCAAGACAACATACACAAACATACACAATAACAAAGAAAAATGCAAAAGGAGGGTATCAATAATCATTAACTAGCAAACTGCATTATGCTAGGATTCACACCAAAGGCATTCAAACTCACAAACTAAAAAAGTCTAATATTTGCTAGGTGAGACACAAAGAGAAGGAAACATGGGCTAGTGAAGTTTTATATTCACTAGGTGAGACTTTAAGACAAAGTAGAAAAATGTGAAACACAAGAGGTCTAGTGAAGTATGATATTCACTAGGTATGTACCCATAACCATACCAATAATTATACTCCCTGATAAGTCTAATAAGGTGTTACAAGAATGATAATGATGTTTTTCCAACACATCACTAAGTTCAAAAGTTGTGGAAAAAGTGAAGAAATTTTTTTAATATCAACATGTCAATAAGTCCAACATGTGTGAAAAAATTCAAACAAATAATGCCAATGTATGCCTCCACCTTAAAGAAATTGTTAAACACCATATTATGAGAAATTGCTTTAAGGTAGAAAAATGATAAATGTCATGCGATAAATATATGAGAGCCTATTTGGAAAGCCTTATACCTATGATATGTTTCCAAATAAAGCTACATCATGATAAGCAATTTCCCCCAAATGTAATGTAACAAACAACACAAAAGATGAACATGTAAGGGATCCATGAATCTCAGGTCAATATAGATCTTTGCTACAGTGATATAATAGAGCTCATAACTAACATCATTCCCCATATACTCATAGAACAATCAACATAATAGAAGAATGACACATAGAGAGAAAACAAGAAAACTTTTGGGTCAACATGGAAGAGACCTACATGTCTCAACACTTTGCATCATCCTAAAAAGGAAAACATGGGAAAGGAACAAAAGACAAATTTTACGGCATAAAGAAGAATGGAAATACAAATAGAAGAATGACATGACACATTTGTTTCCCTTATATCTTTGCACCAATGGAGCAACAAGGGTCATCTAAATAAAGCTCACAAACATTGAGACATGCCAAGCATGACAACATGGGAGATCACATCACATGCAAGCAAATAGAAAGAACACATAAAGAAAACACAATGAAGGAGTACCACACATGTGAGTTGAATTAAAGCAGGTCATCTGCATCCTAATATTTCTCATCATATAGGAAGGAAAACAACTAGTTGAAGGGACTAAAACAAGTGTCATACTAGGAGCATGAGCATGTTCAACACAGGATGGGTCACATTCATCAGGAGTATCATCATGGTTTCCCCCAATCTAAATTCATAGACTTTGAGAACAACAAATTAAGCTCATTATGCACTTCTTCAATCAACTATATTGGTTAAGTTATTGTCAAAGAAATTATCTATACATTTTAGAAGACTTGAATGGGATGCCATAAAAGAATTAATTACTTACACACCTTAGCACAATATGTTCATTAATGTTATTTTTAAACACGTCTTAATATCAATGCTCATGTAAAAGTATAAGGAATGAAATTCGTGGTAAACATTAGAAAATTAAAATATTATAAAATTAGGACTTACTATTGTAGATAGAAAAAATCACAATAATAATATTGTAATGCAAACACTAACACATCAAATCCAATTTACATATGAATCATTTGAAAAGATAAATACCATAACTGTCTAATTTATTTTATTTAGCATGGATAAAACTCAACTAATTTAAATTAATTTTATTTAATTTCAATCATGTAATCATCAATCATGTAATCATAGTATATTTTTACAAAACATTTAAAAAGCAAAATCTAATTAGCAAAAGAAAAAATAACCAAGATTTATAATTAAATAATCATTACTTTTCTCTTAATTTTTACATGTTATAGATAAATACTTTTAATTGTACAATTAATTTTATTTTTTTAAAATATATTAAATATTATAGATTTTAAAAGATATTAAGCATTCCCTTATTGTAATTCTATTGCCTCTTTCTAATATATATATATATATACAAACTATATTGAATTATGAGGGTGAAGCCACAATAGTGGTTTACAATTGAAGTGAGGAAAGAAAACTCACAAAAAATGAATGCATGGCAAAAAAATTGATTTTAGGGATTCATACGAACCTTTTGGTTCGACCGAACCCAATAGGGGTTCGCTAGAACCTAGGTTCGGGAGAACCCCCCAATACTTTCCTGTCAAAAAAGCCATCAAAACCCCTTATAGAAGGGGGGTTTGAATGAACCAGGGTTCAAATGAACCCCTAGGGGTTTGTTCGAACCCCCTTTATTCATCATCCCCTCCTTGAAACACAAAAAAACCCTAAATTTTGGCACTTCAGAGGTCGGGTTGAGGATGAAAAATGGAGGAATCTTGACAAACCCAACTTGAATCAAGTAGTCCTTAGAACGAGCTATCCAACGAATATAATTTTAATATGTTTTGGTTTTATTATGTATTTATTTTTTTAGTTTTATTAAACATAGGTTTTTTATCGAAAATGAAGGTCTATGTTCTGCACATGTGGAAAAATAGCAATTTATCAATTTTTTTTTTTGAAAAATATGAGTGCACTAGATATTGAAGTCTTTGATCCAACAGAAAAAATAAAATTGAATTTCGATATATACAAAAAAAGTTATGCGTTATACGATCGCACTATGTCTAAATTGTAATTGGTTTGACTTCAAAACTTGATTAAAGAAAAAATATTCAATAAAAATCTGTCTAACCAAGTGTAAACACTAGATATCAGAGTTAAGAATCTAAATTCAAAAGAATTAGAATTTTATCCTTCATGGAAAAAAAATATGTGTTATACGATTGTGCGTCACTTTTTAAAAATATTGTTTTTTGAAAAAAACCAGTTTTCATGGGAGATGGAAAAAGAAGTGCAATCTTATTCCAAAAATTTTGAAAAAAATATTTTTAGAATCTACAAACAAAATGTGACGAGACTCTAGTTTTCATGATCTTCAAATTCTTCACGGTTTAGCTGCTATAGGTGCCCGAATGTGAAGATTTAGTTTAAAAAAATAATTTCAATGTCCAGTTTGACCAAAAATTGTAAATCACTATTGTGGGACCACCCATGTATTCGATTTTATAAGAAATCCACCAAATATGTGTATTCAATTATGATGTATTCAATTTTATATTATTTTATCTAAAATATTTAATTCAAAATCCTTTAAATTCAGCTATTTGTAAATAATTTCTATTTGGAAAAAAATTAATTTTAACATTTTTATTTGCATGAATGCATGAGATTATTTGTTAACATTTTGAAATGGACTAAAATATATTTGATAGAAAAAGAAATTTAAAACTCATTTAATTTCATAAACAAGACTGCCTTGATAAATCTGAAGCATTCAAAAGATATTCACCTCAACCAACAAATGAATACATAGTATTAATTGATGGCTCTTCTACAATATTCATTAGCCAAATACATACTACTTAACTCTTATTTGTTTATTATATTTGCACATATATAATCCCTCTTCACTGACAAGCAATGAAGATAGAGATCTGCAGTAATTTTAGACTAATACATACTAGTTACCTCTTATTTGTTTATTATATCTGCTCATGTATAATCCCTCTTCACTGAGAAGTAATGAAGATAGAGATCTGCAGTAGTTTTTAGACTAATACATACTACTCACCTCTTATTTGTTTATTATATCTGCTCATATATAATCCCTCTCCACTGACAAGCAATGAAGATAGAGATCTGCATTATAATTCATTTTTATAATGAAAATATGATGATTAAGCACAAGATCTGGCGCAAGTGCCTCCATAATCGCAGGGTGCATTCGTACAACAAAACAAGCCAGGAGAACACTGATCCTGGCTAGAATAGTCGCACTGTGCTGAAACTATTCTCAGCCCTTCAAATATCAGGACCAACATTAATAGTATCAAAAACTTCTTTGCAAACTGCATGACTCCTAATTTCATTGCACCCATTTTTGTTTGGCGAGTGATTGATTGAATGTGTATGATGTGCTTAAATAAGTGTATTGGAACGTTATGTTCAAGAAAAGGTGGGACAAATTTATGGAATAATAATCTCCTTGAGCAGTGTTTGGTTGTATGGGTTCGTTTAGCATAAATTAGCGGCAGTGTTTGGTTTTTCACGTCGGCAGGTCCGCTTTTGTTTGAGGTGTTTGGAAGAGGAATCTGAAACGGCAATGGAAATAGAATAATAATGATGCTGGTTTTTGGAGTTTCTGTCAAACATGGTATTGTGGTAAACTTTTTCATGTCGATTTGGCAGAACAAATAACACAGTGTAGAACCAAGATATATATTTATCTCGGGTTCTTCTTTTCATTAGAAAATGTTACTTGTTTGTTTGGATGCACAAGTCGAATAGAATAAAAATGTAGCAAGCAATGTGAGTTTGAAGGGTTAATAGAGAATAGTGGGAATTGTTTCTCTTATTTCTAAAACTCTGCTTAGATATTTATAGCTAAGAAATCCCTCAAAGGAGACCTACAATTCTGGCTAACAACGAGGAGCTGTATTCTCCGCCACCTTCGTCGACATCCTCCCTGGCTGTGCTGGAATGAGAGCTTTGAAACAGGTTATGGATGCCCATTCAAGTAGAAAGGATAAAGTAATTTCATTGCGATCAAATAAAAATTTTGAAAGATAAAACACAAGTAAAATTTAGTCTTGTCTCAGAGTGAATAATTCACAATGCCAAACTAGAATAAAAGGTTTATTTTGAGAACACTTAAAGCACGCTGTTTCCTATGAAAAATCTTAACTCTTAAATTTTACCTTTTAAAAGAAAAAGGATAACATTAGATCAATTTTCTTAGTATTTTGTTGACCACTATTTATAGTCTCTTTTAAGTTTCATCATAATTGTTCAAGGATCAACACTTGTTTTCTTCAAGCATCTAGATTAGTTGTCAGGATAGAAATCATATTTTCTTTCTATTAGCTTAATTCCCTTCAAGATTAATGACTTTTCATGACAAATATCTACATGAAAACTCATCTTCCATAGTAATAAATGGTTCTATTAGCACTCATTAATTTATTTGTTGATCATAAGGATGAAATATTTATCACTCACCTTTTATTATTTTAGTAAAGGAACTAGTAGCTTTGAATTATTTCTCCATAAACAATTCCAATTAGCTTGCTGCCCCATTTGTAAACTGTTTATCAAGTGGTGTGTCTTATTAACCATTAAATATATAGATTCCTAGATCATTCATTTTTATTTATTTTTCCCTATTATGTGTTGTTTACATAATATATCAAATATCATGCATAGTTTGCTACATTATAAAAGCACTACTATGATGTGGGAAAAATTGATCGAAGGTATGATGTGGGAAAAAGAGATTTAAGGTCTAAATCATACTTTCTCTTGATATTACATTAGATAGGAACAAAAAATAGTCACATAAACCTGCCTGGCTACTGACCTCTATGACCTCTATAAAAGAGTCAAAATGGTGGAACATAGTTTTGGTTCCTTTTTTGGGGGGAATGATATTTGATTGATTAACAATGAATTAAATTGATTTCATAATACAAATGTGTACCTAAATCAACTAAGAAGCTACAAAACATTGATGTAAATACAAAGAAATGTATAACCAAAACACATAAATGAATTATAGAACAATGTTTAAAGTGTAGATACAAAGGAACCTAGCATATAAATTTGGACTCAAATTGGTTGGATAGGTGTGGTGGAGCCCTAGACCAAAGGGTTTAGATCACAAGAATCAACAAATAGATCTTAGATGGTTACAGATTTTAGGTTCTTCATTTCTTGAGTCATCTTTGGAACTTCCTCTATTGACAACTAATTTCACTTGCACTTATTTGTTGACTTAGGAGGCTTGAATATTTGATTTTTCTTAGGTCTTCAATGTTCTCCTAAACCCACTTTAGTTTTTCTACTTGCACGTAAGAGAGGAGACAAAGGATTGTGTCATATAGAGGATTTCCTAAGTCAACCCCCATTTTGGTGTTTCCACCTCCATAATGGCTATGCTAATATAAAGAGTTCTTACCCTTGGCTGAGCAGAGGAAAAATGGATAAAAGTAAGTGATAAATGACAAGTGTTGGAACTTACCACATATATATGCTTTCCTTAATTGACTAAAGTTATTATTCTCATCTCATACAAGAAGACTTGGTTTCTTGATTGAAGGTCCTGAACGTGTTAGTACTCACAAAATAAATGAACATAAAACATGAAAAAACCCACATTCAAACTTGATGTATTGCAAGTATGCATCTTTATTAATAATAAGTGTTGTAAACTCTCCTTACTTTGCTCTTGATTTCTTTTAGGATGTTTGATGTGATTTCTAGGATTTCAACAAAACATTAACATATTACAACACTAAGTTAAAACATAATTAAGTTCCTTTAACTATTAATTTTGAAATTAAGTGTGAAAATGTAAAGGGATACATGTTTCTACACTACAATTTGGTCAACCCACCTTCTAAAAATAAAATAGTAGCCTATTTTTTTATCATTTCACCTATCTTCAAAAAAAAAACTTCACAATATATGAATTCTTCAAATCCATCAACATAAAAAAGGAAAATAAAAAGGAAAGCAAAAAAGTATGCTTCTCTTGCAAAAAATATCTCTATTGAGAATTTGAATTAAGATAATGGAAGAACCTCTAGCCTCCATTGACAACAGCCTCCTATAACATGCAAAGAACTAATAAATGATTTTCCTTGTAAACATGCTCAATCTCATCTTTCTTCTTTATTACATAACTAAGATAAACTCATCTACATGATGCTCAACAGTTTTAATGTTTTGGAATGTAGTTTCTCATGCACTGGTAGTAAGAAGATAAAATACTTGATTGGCACATCTTATGTAAGATATATCAACTACTTGACATCTTACAATACCCAAAAAGCTAATGTGAGTTGCATATTCTCTTACAAAGCAACTTACATGTCTAAGTTACCACTAATAGAAAATGCATGCAAATGAGAATTTGACCATTTGTGAGTCCTCATATGTTGTAAATGAATGACTTTCTCACTCTTGATTCGATCATCTGGTGGGTCCTCATCCTCTTGGCCTTCATATTTAGTCCTCGTCTCAAGATATTGTGCTTTCCTTAAATTTCTTAGAGGCATTTTATCAAACAACTTAATACCTAGTTAATGCATTAATTGTGCGCCCTTTCATATTCAATCCAATAGTTCGTATTATTTTCCTTGGTTGGTTACACTTCACATTCTTTGTCCATAGTCATAGCCTACAATATTTTATTCCTTTTAGAATTCAGTCAATTAGTTGATAATTTTTCTCATACATTTTCTTATTCCAAAAGGCTACCAAAATTAGTTTATGAATATAGAACAATCACCAACCTGAATCCTAGTCCAAACTCACCAACTAATGTAGAAATAACTTCATGATGGTATTTCAAGATATATAACAAATTATCATTAGAAATTTTAATAAGTGAAAATGAAATAATTGAGACATATAACCAAAAACTTTAGTAATTTAGGGTCAATTTAACAAACCCTTGAAAATCAAAGCCTCAAGATACTAGAAAACATAAAAAATATACTCGTGTTGTATTATTGGACTCAAAAAGTGCATAATCAAACTATAATTGAATAACTCAGAAAACCAAAGTTAACAAATGAAAAATGACTCACATTGATTAGATTTCATATATCTTTCAATGAACAAAAACAAATTGCCTTCACTTCTTTGTATTGAGAATATCATATGAAAGTGAAGGAAGAGGAGACAAAGAAACCTTCAAAACAATAGCTTGACCAAATGTAAAATGAACAACTCTCCTTGTGTCCAATGCATATTTTAAGGCACAACCACCTCACCAAAATTCATGCACCATCACTAGCCCCCCTCCATTTTTGCTTGACATGGGAAATAAGTAGAGGTGCCTTGAAAATATCTCTATCTATACCTTGAAAATTTATCTTTGATTTTATCCCATGCCTTTTACATGTTGGTCTATATTAGTTATGGTTAATTTTCATCATTTTCCATGCACAAAATATGTGCTAGTTCTAATACCAATATAAGGGAGTAAAATTATTTAGTATTGATTGAACAACAATTAATAGATGAACAAATATATGAAGGAAAAATGCATTTGTTAAACATAACCTCATGTAACTACAATCTAATAATCTATGATACCACTATTTTGGACTTCTTGTATGTTTATAGTTTTATCTCTTTCACTAGAAAATGATGGATACAACATTTTATTTGATTTTTGACAAAGGTCATCTCTTCTTATGCAATTTGGAAATACATTTATTTTCATTGTTTCATGTGTATTATCAATTTCATCAATGTTATGAACAATTGGATTATAGAGTGTAATTTCAATATCATGGCATTCATATCCACAATCTTCAAGTATATGTCTATATGTTTTTTCTTCTTTTTCTATGATATTACTTTACTAATGTGTAGAATTCATGGGTTTCTTGAGAGAAAATTATTTGTGGGGGTCATTGTTAGGCATAAGAAACATTTTGATCCATTATTCAACATGAGAAAAATTGATATATGTTATCTAAAGTAGATAGTTATTATATATAATTGATATCTATTATCTAAAAATGGATATCCATTATTGAATGATGAATATCCATTACCCAAGACATGAAATGAATATATGCACTTTTTAGAAATGGATATTTGTTATCTAAAAATTGATATTTATTAATAATATAATATTCATTAGTAACGAATATCTATATTTTCTGACATAAATGTGTTCCCTTATGTTTTTCCTTGGCAATGCATTGGATTTAGGTTTGGAAATATCAAGTTTAAATTTTTAACTGGTCCAACATGTTAAGAGGTTTCATTCTCTTTTTGTGACTTCACCCTACATGTTGACGACTTTTTTTATTTTGAATTTTATGAAATCAAAATATTTACTCAAAAAATTGTCAACATTCGATAAATATAATATATGTATGATTATAAATTTAATAGTTAATTATTAATGCAGTTATTTACATGGAATCTATAAATTTCAAACTATTTCATGTTTTTCAAATCCGAAATATAGTCACACTCTATGTTTCATTAAATATAGACTAGAAAATTAAACTTGGAGGACTAGAATTGGAGCTAGTATTGAAGCTTGAATCTCACCTAAGCTTTTGGGGAGAATTGTGGCTAGAATTGTGGTCTCCTTTGAGAGCTTTCTTATTTGTAAATATGTAACAAAGTTTTATAAATAAGAAAAACAATTCCCACCCTTCTCTAGTAACGTAACAGTACGAAATCGATATAGAACAGTAGCAAGGTGTTGAACTCTTCAAACTCCAATTGCTTGCTACAATTTTATTCTATTCTACTTGTGTTTTCCAATGAAATGAAGAACCAAAGATCAATATAATGATGTCTAGAGGCAATATATATCTTGCTTATAAACTCTGTTATTTATTCTGCAAAATCGACGTGTAAAAAGTCATAATTATTCCATTTCCTTCTCCATTAATTTCCATTGTCATTTCAGATTCCTCTTCCAAACACCTCAAACAAAAGCTCTAAATTCTTCCCAACATAAATAGCCCGCACTACTGGTAATTTATGCTAAATAGATCCGAACAACCAACCACTGCCCAAGGACGAGATTATTAATTCATATATTTGTCCCACCTTTTCATGAACATAACATTCCAATACACTTATTTAAGCACATCATACACATTCAATAACTTGCAAAACAAAAATGGGTGCAAATAAATTAGGAGTCATGTGGTTTGCAAACAAGCTTTTAATTGTATTAATGTTGGTCATGATATTTGAAGAAGTGAGAATAGTTTCAGCAATGTGCGAGTGTTTTAGCACGGAAGACTATCCTTTTGGTGACTCTTGCTACGCACTTCTACCCTGCAATAATGGTGCAGGAACTTGCGCCAGCTCCTGTTCTTGATCATCCTATTTCCATTCTAAATAGAAACTATTGCAGATTTCTATCTTCATTGCTTGTCAGTGAAAAGGGATTATATATTCGCAGATGTAATAAACAAAATAAGAGGTATCAGTCTCAAAATGAAGAAAATCCATGAATTAGCTTTGGGAGTTCGAAATATCAAGATATTCGGTGATTCAAAATTAGTCATTAAGCAAATAAATGGGACATATGAAGCAAAGAATAACAAATTATTGAAATGCAAGGATCTCACAATCAATTTCTTAGAGAAGTTTGAATTATTTACCATTGACAACATCCCATGAAAGGATAATTGACATGTGGATGCAATGGTAAGTGCAGCTTCACTTATATCACTTCAAGATCCTTCGAAGGATTTCACATTTATTGTTCATCTTATCATAAAACCATCAATTGAATCCAAAGTCGAAGAAGTATTAACAACAATTATGGAAGGCTCTAGTGAATGGTATTCAACGATATTTAATTATTTAAAAGAAGGTACCTTTCTTGAGCCGACAACTAAAAAATACTCGAGATCATCTTCACAAACTTGCAACTAAGTATATAATTCTCAACGGCGTATTATATAGAAGATCCTTTAACAGCCTTTTACTTATATACCTTAAAGAATCTGAAATCCCCATAGCACTTGAAGAAGCTTATGGAAGTGCTTGTGGAGGTCATTTTCGAGGAAGATCATTAGTTCAAAAACTTGTTCTCATGGGATACGACTGGAGACATATGGAAAAAAATTCTTTGAATACGTTAAGAGATGTCACAAATGTCAAGGGCAAAGCAATTTGATTCACACTCCTACTTCTAAGTTTCAAGCTCAAATTCCTATTTGGCCATTCTTAGTATGGGGACTAGATCTAATTAGAAAAATATCACCACGTTCTTCTGTTGGACATAACTTTATAATCACCGTAATAGATTATCACAAAATTGGTAGAAGCTATTCCTCTTCGATCAACAATTGTTGATGTGATATGTCATTTCATATTGGAATACATTATTGCTCACTTTGGACTTCCTTTTGCATTGATTTCAGACAATGGGACACCATTTAAGAATAATGATGTGAAGAAATTCCTAGAAACATTTAACATCAAACATTGTTTTTCAACACCTTATTACATGCAATCTTATGGTCAAGTTGAATCTATCATAAATTTTGGACAAAACAATAATAGAAACATGCAAATATTTTAAACAAATAATGTTAGTGCTACATTTCTACATTTTCATTCAAATACATTACATATTTATAGGATTTCTCACATCTTATTTTATAGGAAACTCCCTAAACCACTTCTCTTGTACCACCAATATAATAACCTATTCAACAAACAATAGCAAACCTAATTATTATTTTATGCATACTATGATGCAATACCTATGTGAACACTAATAAAAACACCCCCTAGTGTGGACATGGGGTTAAAGAACATCACAATACTTGATGACCACACACAATAGCTCGCCAAACAATATAATATAAGAGTAGGGACATACACATCTACTTATGTCAAGCAATAGTGGAACTAGTCTCACTATGCTCAGTATACTTTCATCCAAGGATAGGGAAAAACACATCTACCCATGGAACCAAGGATAGGGACTAACACATCTATCTGACATAAAAGTCATGAACAAGGATAGAAACATCTGCTCAGAACAATTATGATTGGGGATGCACACATCCAATCATAATCACCAACTCCTGTGACTAGGGACAAACACTTCCAATCACTTTACTACCTCATGAATGGGGACAAACACATCCATTCACATACAACCAAGAAATGTGATTGGGAACACATCCAACCACAACATAAAAATCTTGAGAACACAAAGCCCTCATTGTCATGTATGTAGCCACCATTATAGATAATTGCCACTCTAATAAAAAATGATATGAGACGGTTGTTGTTGTCACCTAGAAACCGATCTTGGTTTTAGTCATTTTGGCACAAATAGTTTTGTCACTAAAACAATTGTGCAACCTCGTTGCTAGTGACTCACGAGAGTTCACCGATTGTCCTCTAGCCTCTAGTGCCTCCATCCTTCTGTGTGTTGGTTGGTTGCTTAGCAGATTTGGCTTTTGAGGCTCATTTCATCAGTTGTGAGGAAAGAATATATCCTCCCCCCTGATGTGAACTTCTTACAAGGAGTTTCGGGTACCATTGATCATGCACTCCAATTGAGTATTTTTTGACACTTTTGAATTTTGATGACATAATAATTAACAACTCTTAAAAATAGACTTTATGACATAACTTGACTTTGACACAAAATATCTAGATAACAATATTAAATAATAACTAGACACTTTGACTCTTGATAATTATTGCATTGACTCATTGACAATAATCATGAAAATTAAAAAGTAATTAAATATTACTTTTTAATTATAACTTTGACTACATACAATATTTTTATTAGACTTTTAAACTATGTAAAAACTAGCAATAACTAATAAAATAATTATAATAATACTAAGCTATCACTAAAACTATTAAAAACTTAACTTCAATCTATAAACATAGACTTTAAAAACTGAACTAAATAAAACACAATTACTAGTTTAAATGACTCAATGAAGCTCATTATCAAACTCCCCCCAAGTTTGAATCAACTGCAAGACCTTGTTTCGATTGTTGGTGAGTGAGTTTGGAGTTGCTAACCATGTTGCAAATCATCACACTGCTCTTCACTTCGATATCATCCCCATCTCTCATAATGTAGGGCGCACAACTACTCCCAATTATTCCAACACAAACTCCACAAACTAGATTGGAAAAACCCACAATGATGCCAGATGCAATTATAACAAACCCTTCTCTCATAAACTTTGGATTAAATGTGTTTGCAGATGGAACACTCTCTAGCTTTGTCTGTAGAATGATAGCCACAATAACTCCATCACGTCACCTGCTCGAATCCTACTGCTCTCTATGACTAATCAATTATACAAAATGGGCTTCAATTCTGGAGGAAATTCAACATGGGGGTTTTCCCAATACAAATCTGACGCAATTGTTTCAAGTTACTTCTCTAAACGATGTTGCTAGTTGACGTGAATATGATCATAGTTTGTGGTTTGAGGAAACTTTGTATGAACATTGGGTACAAAATCAAAACGCCAATCGACTGAATCAAATTCCTTGTAGCAATGAACTCATATTCCAACCCTTCTCATGAGAGAGTCAAGGCTGTCCTTGTTCTAAATTCCTTAATTTTATCTTACCAGAGCCTAATACATAGGACATTGGCATGAAGGGGAACAGTTTCAACAAGCATGGAATTTACCTCAAGGCTTGATCTAAACAATAGATCTTCTCTCTGATGGCATGAGCCCATACCTTGAGTAGGGGCACTCATAAGGTTGGCTAGGACATTTTTGGCAACATGTGCTACAAGGGGTGCATGTTGTTTGCGCTGACCAAGATATGGTATAAATATCACCGCAAGATAAAGTTGAACCAAAAGCGCTTCTCCTCTAATTGCCAAATCACTACAATTCCTTCTACAACAAATGCATTTAGATCGACCATTCTCTACAACTCACAGTGCTTTCTTTGTGACATGGGCAACTTCCACATTTGCACCAACCTCTCATAATTTCAACCCTATAGCCTACAATGACACTGCTCTATACCATATCAGAAATTTTGGGCAAAACAATAATAGAAGCATGCAAATATTTTAGACAAATAATGTGAGTGCTACATCTCTACATTTTCATTCAAATACATTACATATTTATAGGATTTCTCACATCCTATTGTATAGGAAACTCCCTAAACCACTTCTTTAAATAATACAAACAAAAAATTGTACCACCAATATAATAACCTATTCAACAAACAATAACAAACCTAATTATTATTTTATGCATACTATGATCCAATACCTATGCGAACACTAATTCCTAATGGAATCAACTAATAAAACTCTTGAAAAAATCCTAAGGAAGATAGTAAAAAAATACAACAAGGATTGGAACACACAACTGACATATGCATTATGGGCCCAGTGTACTAGTATCATAAAATCCATCGGAACTACTCCCTATCACCTTGTCTATGGTACCTATTGTGCATGTTTTGCACACACATCCTGCCGTAGGCAGAGACCCCCTCTTTTCGCTCCCCACAGGCTACTTTGCTCCCGTCTCATTTTATGTGCCCTAATTTTGGTGTCTAAAAAGGTCAGCGAGTCTCATAATATAATTTCAAGTAGACTATGTTTCACCCCACAAATTTTCTAGGTCCTTCGGGTCCTCTGGGTCTTCCCTACCGGATTTCCTTGCTTGCTTGATTCGCTTTTTCCTTCATTTTTGAATCTAGGGAGAAGTTTCCTATGGATTTGGGATGTTTCTATGGTGCCTAAGTGAACTATCAAGGTTTTGTTAAGTTTCGGGGGTTTCAAAAATTTCCTTCTAAAACTTCGTCCCTCTTTGGTTGTTTTAAACATCCGTGGACCCCCAACAGTCCGCCTTCTACATTTTTAACTTTGGGGACAAGTTTTTTATGGATTTGGGATGTTTTTGTGGTGCCTAAGTGAACTGCCAAGGTTTCATTAAGTTTCGGAGGTTTCAAAAATTTCCTTTCAGAACTCCATCCCTCTTTGGCTGTTTTAAACATCCCCCGGCCCCCGGTGACCCAGCCTTTGAGACCCGGCCCCTTAGTGGCCATTTCTGGGACTCCATCCCTATGTGGCCATTTTGAACATCTGCCGACCCTTGATGACTTGGCCTCCAGGATCTGGCCCCTCCGTGGTTGTTTCTGGGACTCCATCCCTCCATGGCCGTTTTGATCTGTAGGAGTTGATGGTGACTCCTCAACACCCCCAAGATCAGTTGCGACCAAAACCACTTCCACAAGAGAGAGAATGGCAAGAAAGCTTGCTTCACAATGCAAGATTGATTGATTGATTGAATAGCTTGAACACAAATGTACATGAGATGCCTTGCTTATATGGGCAAGGTTGAGAAATAGGAATGAACATGATGTTGACAAATGTCATGATCTTATGACATGAGACAACCAACAACCTAATCACCTAGGAAATGATGCATCCTAGCTAGATAAGATAAGTTCTAGATAAGCCAACTAAGACTTCTAGAAAGAATCTTTTACCTAAGTAAACTTAACCATGTGAATATGTCCCTTAATTTACCTAGTGAATTAATTAGCTAGGTACAAGACAATTATTCACACCAACATGATCATCCACCGACCCCCGACGACCCGACCTCTGGGACTTGGTCCCTCCATCACCGTTTAGGAATTTTCTTTCAGGCCGTCATGTGCTCATTGCCATTTCAAAGGGTGGTGACCCTTCGACCTTCCCCTTCCAAACTTCCATTTTTTTCAAAATGGGTCAAATCTTGAGAAAGTTTTTCTTTGCACTCTTTCTTCCCCTCCTCCCATGCGCTATAATTGAACATCTTGGTTTTGCTATGTTTTGTGGGGTCTGGGAACTTCCCTTCCAGTTTTTTGTTCCCCATTCGCTACCCACCCCCTTTTGGCCCATATTAATGTTTATGGTCCAAATGAGCTCCAAATATGAATATTATGATCTTTTGATGATGCATGGATGGTTCTAACAAGGAGTTTGCAGGATTTGACTAATGTTTGTCTTTATTTGTGTATGAAAGCACTTACGACACTTCATGTATCCAGGTTTCAAGGAGCCTACTGTGGGTCTGTCAGGAGACCCATTGAGAAAGTTGAACAAGGAAAAGTGCATCACTCCTGTCACCATTCATTTCATGTTCGCCTCTCCCCCTAGCACCCACCAACAAGGTTGGCGTTAGAAGGTCTGTGCCAAGGAAGTCAAGGACAAAAATGCAAGGGGGTGGCCTTGAAGAAAGCATGAGGGAGTTGTCCGCCTGAATCAAGGGCAACCAATCCATTGATGCCAGCCGTCAATGGGATCATTTGATCTAAGGAAGAAGACTACAAACACATCAACAGGGAAAAGACAAAGATGTATTTTAAAATTGCTGGATAATGAGGGGTAGGTGAAACCCTAATGTAAATCAAATCTGGGCCACTCATTGTGAATTAATCCTAGCCATTCATTTAGACTTTGGAAAACTATAAATAGGGGCTTGCCCCTCATTTGTAAAGAGTTGGAGAACTGATGTAAAGACATTTTGCAGCAATAAAAAGCAACATTGCATGATTTATGGGTGTTCCTTTTGAGTTTTCTCTTTATGTATGCATGGTTCAACTTCCCTATTAGTTTAGGTGTTAGTTTCTTGAATGGAAGTGGTGATGGTGATTGTTGTTTCAATATTTGATGAATTTCCAGTTCATGCTTTTTGTGGTTCATTGATGATGAGTCACTTTGCAAAGCTAGTCTGAGCTCTTTACTTCATTGCTGCAACTTAGTTCAATTACATGTGCATGATGTGTGTGTGTAATCTGAAAATATGCAGTCCTTAGAAGATTGCACTAGTTTTGTGTAGCTATAAGTTCTCTTGGTCAAGCAAAACTTAGTTTTAGGGAGTTTGTCTACTATAGAAGCCACCATGATCACTGTTCATTCGTAGTTTCAGGTCTAGAAACTTCCTCTCTCCCCTGCCATTTTCTTTTTTTTTTAAATGAGTAACCTTAGGCAAGGTTCATTACACGTTGTAGAGATAAATCCAATGATAAAATGGAGTTCAAGACTGGTGTTTGAACCTACAACAAACACACAACAACTTTCCCATCTTAGGAACTCCATTTGGAGACCCAACTTCCCATGCTTTGTAACTCATCCATAAGTCCACCTTGTGATTCCAGAAAAATCACATAAAACAACTGAGATATTCCAAGCACTATCAAGACCTAACATTAGAGACCTTGAGATAGTGTTCTACAATTTGATTCTGGTAGATTTTCTTTCAAGAGAGGTAGTGCATCTATGCATTTCCTGTGTTGAGAAGTGCATAAAAAACACATCAATAGTACCGAGGAAATTATGCCCCTAGAGTTAGAAATTTGTACATTAAGGATTTCTCTTCAGGTGTTTATTGATGACAATACTTATAAAGAACAATAGTTGCATTAGGTCAAAATGCTTGATGAGCAGCACATTGATGCTCTTGAGCATCTCCAAGCTTATGCTCGAAAATTGTAATGTAGTTATAGTGATCATGTCATCCCTTGTTTCTTCAATAAAGGTGATTTGGTCTTATTTGAAAATCAATGTAACATTAATGCCGACCTGACTAAAGAAGGAAAATTCAGTCCTGATTGGTTAGGACCGTATATAATTAATTAAATTTTTGGGTCTGGTGCATACATGTTAATAGAAATGGATGACACACCTCTCAAAGACCCTATTAATGCCACACATCTACACCGATACTATGTCTAACAAACTTGAATAGCGTGAATGATAAATCAGTGATGTCAGAGTTAGTAGATGATAGTCTATGTTCTCCCATATTGCTTCATTCTTGACAAATAGTTATTTGTGTGTCTTAAAAACTAAAGTGATTATTTAATTCATTTTTTAAGTGATTACTTTAGGTTTCATGCTATTCAAGATAATCTTGTATATATATATATATATAACTTTTGTGTACATGTCATCAATATATACAATTCTAATGAGGTATGTGGCTCCTAGATCCCTTGGGACTTGATGCTCACATCTTTCTAGTGGTGGTCTGTCGGGAGACAGTGGTATGTGATCCATTGAGTGTACTAATAGAAAACTATAAACCCTACACCTGTCCAAGGGCATCTTGACACTCCGTTTCTATTTGATCTCTCTTCGCCTGTAGTCTAGCTCCCTCCAACTGTAGTCTCTCAAACTCTGCTAGGGTCTGAGATGACTGTGCATCATGGGAAGCCTTGGATTGGTGGATGCGCCTCCTGAGACTCTCATACACTGCTCATAGTGTGACATAAGGCCTAGGAACAACTATGGATCCCATTCCACAATGGGTGGGGGCACATAGTCTGTAGTAGTGGGCTCCTTATACACTGATGGGGGTACTATCTTTGTAGCCACCTAACAATAGAGATCCTGAAGATCTCTCATAGATCTTGTAAGATAGAAACCATAAATATAATCAATGCATATCATGATATATATGTATACATAAAATCAAAGTACAAAGCATAAACATAAGCATAAAGCATGATAGTAAATAAAATATCATCACCTAGCTCTCTAGATAGCTATGGGAAGCCAACCTCATTGTGTGTAGGGAGCATGGAGGATATGCTAGCCTCTCCATGGTTGTGGGTATTGGCGCCTGCTATAGCTATTGCTCATGATCTTGTAACATGAATTGGAGATGGATCTCCCCACTCATGGCCCTTTGGATCCTCATTTACTACCTCACTATAGTCACTCTTCCACTACTCCACCTCCTCATCCTCCTCCTCATTCCCCTCATGGCCATCATAGTCAGGATCTACATCCGCATCATAGTCCTCTTCTATCAAATTTGTAAATATTTTGGCATCCTAGTATCATGTCTCCTTAGCCCTATCCTCCCCCTCGTCTCCCTCATCTAGGAGTGGTCCTCCATCACCTATCGACTTGTCCATTAGGAATACGGGAGTTGGTCATGATACTTCCACCACTCGTTGTAGGAATCTGTGGTACCAACCTCATCAACGTCGAAGACTAGAGGGATATCATGATCTGAGAACTTGGAGTCATTGTAGACAACATCCTCCACAGTGAACCATTTAGAATCATTGGGTCTCTATGCATTCCTTACGGATTTCTTGAAAAAGAGTCGTGTTTAGGGTGCTAGTTGAACCTAACCAAACTGTCACATGACCTGATCATAGTAGAAATTCCATACTATGTATTCATGTATGTATATCAAGAACCTATCCATATACAATCCCCTCATCTTCCGAGTCTCATCTAGCCACTATAAGATAAGTTGGTAAGGTCTCCATAGGATCTCATCCTCATCTAGTTAGTCGAATTGAACTCTCCAAATGTGTAAGTCAACATACTACCAAAATTGTTGTAATGGATAGATGAAATCTCAAGGACACCCTAGGGATATCAAGCATGGAAACCTTGTTGGTCTGTCACATGTGATATGCTCTAGGCACCACACCTATAACAACATACAGTGTACCATGTTGTTGACCTCCCAAAATGAAAATTGTCTAAGATCATTGTGTCCTAGAAAAAAGGATCCTTTGCTTGACATGGGATTGATTCATGATAATCAGACTTAATGAGGCCTTGATTCAAGTGTTGTGAGGTATTTTATGCATCCACACTAGGTCTTGGACCCTTGAAAATCAAATAACATGCTTTTAATGACGTCTTGTAAAGGTGTTGTAAAGTCTTGTTTAAGATACTTTCATACTTTTCTAGACTTAATTAACCTATTTCTCCTTAATTCAACATTATAAAATGTGTTCAATAACATTATTACATCAATCTAGAAGGTTCTTAATGTAAACTTAATGATAAGATAGTGTTGTAATGTGTCTTACACATTCACATTGGTTTTTGTGCCCTTCTAGGCTATGTGGACCTAATTTTAGTGTCGCAAATCTTATTTAATCACACTTTCACATTGATTTATGTGTCCTAAGCCCTATTAAACATTTAAATCATCACTAATAGGTCTTAATTGACCCATATTGTGCATCTAAAGGCATAATTTGATTAAATAACTGACATAGTCATCATATAAGCCTAATTTTCTTACTTCTCAACATTCCAGCTAGTAAAAATGACCCTTGTGGGACCCA
The DNA here is from genome assembly GCA_007258455.2 of Sequoia sempervirens. Classification (NCBI taxonomy): domain Eukaryota; kingdom Viridiplantae; phylum Streptophyta; class Pinopsida; order Cupressales; family Cupressaceae; genus Sequoia; species Sequoia sempervirens. Next base: position 193,636,972 of record VDFB02358134.1, on the reverse strand, counting down.
TTCCCCATTAGTGGCGAATTAGTCACATCTAGGTAGGACCTATTCTCCATTAGTGGCAAATGAGTCCCATTTTGAGTCATTTTCGAGGTTTGAGCGGGAAAAATTAGGTTTTAAGTTCATTTTTTTTGCATGTTGGCCTGTGATGAGGTATAATCGAGATACTAAGGAAATTTTTTCTATAAATAAGTATGTTTATCCTCATTTTACATCTAACAACTCATTCTTAGATCTATCATCATTAATTCATCTTCTCATCCAAGTCAAGTAAGCTAGGGTTTCTTCATCACAAGTCATCAAGCTAGCTTTGTAAAGCATTCAAGGGATGAATCTTCATGTTATGTTGCAGAATTTTAAGATCAAATCATCATGACAAGGTAATCAATTCCATTTTTCATGTTTCATTCTATCATTTCATCATTTTGGTTTAATTAACTAAAATGGGTTTGACCAAGGCAAACCCCCATGCCCTAACATTCAAGATATCTCTCTTTTTTCTTGTTTGTTTGCATATTTAGGTCCTTTAGAAGATTGGAAATCATTGAAGATCAAGTTGAAAAGTTATTCAAGTCACTTCTTCATCATTCAAGTCAAAAATATCAAGAAAAACTCACTTATAGGCCCGAATTTGGCAATTTCAAATTTGGACATCTGGAGGTGCAGATTGAGCAATTCGAAAGCTACATATTCCATTTTTGAGTTTTTAGAAATTCCAAAGTGGAATAATTTATGATTAGTTGCAAATGAGTCCCACTGTACATGTTTTCTAAAGATTTTTGTAGATTTGGACACCCATTTGGCTAAAACGGGCTTTGGTGCAGTCATCTAGAACTGGGACTGATTCGCCTAGAGTGGTGAATGAGTCCCAACAGGCCTAAATTTTAGTATCAATAGCCTTCCACATGTCTTTCCCAGCCTTCATCAAGATCCTAGGTGCACACTCTCAGTTTCATCCATTTCTGTTAAGTTTTGCATTCATTTCTAGTTCATTTTTGCATAACATAATGTGTTTTCAAACAAGTTGCATTTCAATAGTTTAGCATACTTAATCAATAAATATTATCAATTAGTTGCATCTATAACATTTAATTTAGACATAATTTCATCATACATATCTTAGATTGAGTGAACCACCTAGGTTTTTGAGGTTTATCTCTCATTTTAGGTGAAAAACCATAAGAGTGGAAGAGAAGTACATAGACCCAAAAATATATGGTTCATTTTGGTGAACCTACTTTTTGATCACTTTGTTTTCTGATTTTGGAGTCCTTCTTCATATATCTAGGCTTTCATTGAGCTTGCATTAGGATTTGCATGATTCATTTGCATGCTAGGTGTTAAATTTTATATTCATAAAAAGTGCATTTAGGTTGTATTGTTAGCATCTAAATTCATTTCCACTCTCTGAAATTTTGCATTTTTCAATTACGTCTACATCATAGAATTCTAAAAAAATAAAAATCAGTCACAAGTTTCAAAAAAATTTGAAAAAAGTGCATACTTGGACTCATTCGCCACCCTGGGCGAATCAGTCCCTTGTGACCCTTCAAACAACACTTTGCAGATCTCATAATTATTTTTTTTAAGCTTCTGATTGGTGCCTTATCCTATATATATCAGTTATTTTCATTTCTATAGCATCCATTTCATCCAATCTAGCTTCATTTAGCTCATTTCATGTATGGTTTAAATTTCAAGTTTACATTCCCATAGCATAATCAGTCTATTATTCTCTGAAAATTGCATTTCATTTCAGCCTTTTACATTGCATCTTGGGTTAGCATAGTTTGTTCTTTCAAAATGTTTACAAAGATAAAGTTCGTTAATAAGCATGATTTTCATTCATTCAATTCATGTCCTAGTTATGAAAGTCTCTTAGCATAAGAGAGGGAAAATGCCAATGTTAACCTTAACCTCATACCCACTCCTATCTTTCCTCTTTGTGTGGATGATGTGATAGAAGTGCATACAAACATAGATAACCATGATGATCATATTTTTCTTCTCCCAATACCTCTCCTTTTAGTGATGAAAGTATCTTGGTGAAAGAAGATACAATCATTGAGCATCATGTAAATCTTGTTTTTCCTTCTGCTCATCCCCTTTGGGAAGATACTATAACACAAGAATGAGATTATAAATGATGAGGATGATAGATTGGTCTTAAATAATCAAATCTTTAAGGTCTACAACAACCCTCTTTATGATCCTTCCCCTACACCTCCTATTTTGGAAGATATTAGGGAACAAAGCAATGAATTCATAAATGATCAATGATAATCCCATTTTTTCTTCTCCTAGTATCTCTCCTAGTTGTGAAGAAGATAGTATGTTGTTAGAAAACATAACCAATGAGATTCATGAGAATTTAAGTTGTCTCCTTTCACTTATAGAAAAATTTATCGACCAAATTAATTCAATCCTTGATCTTCCTCATACTTGTGATGAAGCTACCTTGCAAATTTCATCCTTAGATGAACATATTACAAGCTCTCCTAGTATGGCAGAACAAGAGAATCCTTCCAATAAACCTCACTACACCCTTTATCCACCTTCCAATAAACCTCACTACACACTTTACCCAGCTTCACACAAACAACAAACTCCAAATAAACCTAAACTTATCCTTTACCCACCCTCACATCCGCTTCATCCCTCTAATCGACCATGCCAAACTTTATACCCACCTAACACTAATGTATCACAACAATCTAGTGATGATATTGTTGCTCATACATATAACACATGAAATAACCCACAACCACCACAACCAATCCCACCCTCATTACCCTTACATAATCCACCTAGTGCTCCTCATTATAACCCACCTACAAAGGAGTATGATCTTTTTGAACAATTAAAGAATACTCTTGCCAAAATCTCCCTTTGGGATTTACTTCAAACCTCACCATATTACAACAACTTCAAACAACCCTACAACAACTTTCATATACTCATGGTACAAATCTGAATGATGTGGCATATTTAATTCATAAACTGAATCAAACTAAACTTGACATTACTTTTCATCAACATGAGATCCCTTCTTTGGAGTTGCGAAAACAACATGATGCCTTTATGTTCATTGCTCAATTCCATCGCACAGGTATCAAATGCACTCTCATAGATAATAGTTTTTCCCTTAATGTGTGTGGTGTGAGTCTCCTTGATTGATTAAAAGTTGACAGATCACAAATCATACCTAATTTTGTCTCTATTTTAGGATTTGATAATACAACAAAGCAACCACTTGGTGTAATCACTTTACCTATTATGATTGGGGTGGTTACTTTGCAAACTCCTATTCATATCATGCCTTATGATCTTTCGTACAACCTTCTTCTAGGAAGACCATGGATTCATGAGATGAATGTAGTGCCTTCAACCCTTCATCCTATAATGAAATATGCCTATAATAATAAAATTTATCAAATTGAAGTAGATCTCGAGCCTGAAATTTTCTTGCATCTTGAAAAAGGGGCTACAAGTCCTCTCAAAACATTGATTCCAACATCCAACATAGATCATCTTGAAATTGAACACAATGATGAGGAATTTCCCTCTAAATTATTTAGTGATGATTAGGGATCCTTAGAATTCATACCATCAGTTATGGGTGAATACATATTCACACAAAAGAAAGGGGAGACACAAGAACAATCAACCATCATGTTAACGCAAAATTTGGATAACCTTTCAAAAATATCCACCTCAACCACTTTAGACAATGTCACAAACTCCACAATAACCCTTGACAAAAACAACAGTGAACAAACCCCCAATTCCAAAGAACTAAAATAGCTTTATGGAAAAGGATATGACTTCATGAAACAATTTGGGTATAATGGAAAAGGTTGTGGTGCTCGAGAGCAAGGTATTTGAAACCCTATAGAGCTTAACACACAACAAACAACCCATGGAATTGGTTATTCTCCTTTACCCAAGATCACCAAAGCTTCACTTAACATCCATACTATCACACAAGACTCTTCCAAGACTCTTTCTTATTCACATCAATAACCTTAGTTGTTGCTAATTGCCATGTAATAGTTGTAGGATAATCAAATTCTCACTATTGAATGTCTTGCATCCATTGCAAGGGGAAACATACCATCATCCACTTTAGGCTCACCCTTGTCCTGCATTAAGTGGGGGGAAATGGTTAGACAACCTTATCCCTTGTATGCCATTTTTCTTTTTCTCTTTCAACCACTCAATAAATTTTCATGAACATATAAGAGAAAGCTTGAGATGTGAATGAAATGTCTTAAGATTGACTCACATGTGACATACTTCCTTTCTTTATGATGTAGCTTATCAGAAACATATGAATTGGCATAGGGATTTCTGAGTAAGCTCTCATATCTTCTTCTTTCTCTTCTACTTTAAAGTAATTGCTCATAGTACGGGTGCTAGTAATTCCTTTAAAGTGGGGGGTTTACATTAACATAATTCATTTGCATTCTTGGTTCCTAGTGTATCCTTGCCATTTATATGATGTGTTTTCCACTTTGTGGATGATATTGGGTGTGATGTCCTTCATAATTGTGATCTTTCTTAGCATATTACATTCCTCTTTGTGGCCTAATGCAATGCACTGCATCCCCTAAGTTGTGGATATACTATTCTTTGATTGGTACTCTCTTGGAGACATTAGACACAATGTTCCCTAAGTGATTGACCTTGTATGAACTTAACAAGACTCCTTTGAACATACTTTACATTTAACATGTTTGGATTTTTACATTTTTTTTCATTTTACATTTTTGCATTTTGTATGACCACCTTGCATAACACAACTTGCATGCCTGTGGTGCCATCCTATTTGTATACGAAGCTTTTTTATCTTTTTCCTTGTGGCACCTTTCTAAAGTTATCAGACAGTATAAATTTAACATGGATGAGCAGGAAGCCCACCTAGCAGCATGACTTTTACCCATAGCCACTTTTGTGTTTGTGAGTGCATACCAACTAGCTTATGTATCTTACCTTTTGGGCTTTCTCACCCCGTGGATGGCCTAAAGTTCTATGGCCCCAGAGTTAGTATACCTTTGGCCTTTCTCATGTAGAAGAAAACTAGGAAGTTTCGTTAACTCACAATGAGTACATCTACCCTATCTTTCATTCTCTTCATTCTTGCCATTGCATGATTTTGCATCCTGGGGACTTGTGCAACCTCCTTAATCTTTGTCATTTTTTGTCATCGGCATCCATGCATGAGGATCTCTCTTGAATGTCTACTTTAGTATGAGTTTGAAACAAGTTCATCCTCTCACTAAAGTGGGGGATAAATGTGTCATAGAAAAAAGGACCCTTTACTTGACATGGGATTAATTCATGATAATCAGACTTAATGAGGCCTAAGTGTTGTGGGGAATTTTATGCGTCCACACTATGTCTTAGACCCTTGAAAATCAAATAACATGCTTTTAATGACATCTTGTAAAGGTGTTGTAAAGTCTTGTAAGATACTTTCATGCTTTTCTAGACTTAATTAACCTATTTCTCCTTAATTCAACATTATAAAATGTGTTCAATAACATTATTACATCAATATAGAAGGTTCTTAATGTAAACTTAATGATAAGCTAGTGTTGTAATGTGTCTTGCACATTCACATTGGTTTTTGTGCCCTTCTAGGCTATGTGGACCTAATTTTAGTGTTGTAAAGTGTATTTAATCACACTTTCACATTGATTTATGTGTCCCAAGCCCTATTCAACATTTACATCATCACTAATAAGCCTTAATTGACTTGTATTGTGCATCTTGAGGCATAATTTGCTCAAATAACCAACATAGTCATCATATAAGTCTAATTTTCTTACTTCTTGACATTCTAGCTAGAAAAAATGACCCCTATGGGACCCATTCACCATTAGTGGGAAATTAGTCCCATCTAGGTGGGACCCATTCACCATTAGTGGTGAATGAGTCCCATTTTGAGTCATTTTCGGGGTTTGAGTAGGAAAAATTAGGTTTTAAGTTAAATTTTTATGCATGCTAGCCTGTGATGAGGTATAATCTAGATACTAAGGCACAATTGTCTATAAATAAGTATTTTTATACTCATTCCATTATTTCATCATTTTGGTTTAATTACCTAAAAGGGGTTTGACCAAGGCAAACCCCCATGCCCTAACATTCAACATATCTCTCTTTTGTCTTGTTTATTTGTAGATTTAGGTCCTTTAGAAGATTGGAAATCATTGAACATGAAGTTGAAAAGTTATTCAAGTCACCTCTTCATCATTCAAGTCAAAAATATCAAGAAAAAGTCACTTACAGGCCCGAATTTGGGAATTTTAGATTTGGACACCTAGAGGGGCAGATTGAGCAATCCAAAAGTTGTAGATTCCATTTTTGAGTTTTTAGAAATTCCAAAGTGGACTAATTTTCCATTAGTTATGAATGAGTCCCATTGTACATGTTTTCTAAAGATTTTTGTAGATTTGGACACCCATTTGGCTAAAACGGGATTTGGTATAGTCATCCAAAACTAGGACTGATTCGCCTAGAGCGGTGAATGAGTCCCACCAAGACAAAATTTTAGTATCAATAGCCTTCTAGATGTCTTTTCCAGCCTTCATCAAGATCCTAGGTACACACTCTCAGTTTGATCCATTTCTGTTAAGTTTTGCAATCATTTCTAGTTCATTTCTACATAACACAATGTGTTTTCAAACAAGTTGCATTTCAATAGCTTAGCATACTTAATCAATCAATATTATCAATTAGTTACATCTAGAACATTGAATTTAGACATAAATTCATCATACATATCTTAGATTGAGTGAACCACCTAGGTTTTTGAGATTTATCTCTCCCTTTAGGTGAAAAACTCTAAGAGTGCAACAAAAGTACATAGACCCAAAAATCTATGGTTCAATCATAATATAGATGTGATAGGATGTTGCACCCCTAGGAATACACAGTCTTGTTCTCTGCCATCCCCCAAATCATGTGTACTATTGCTCCCTCTAAGTGTGTTGCTCAGAGATCAGGGATGAGAACTAGTGCTACTGTAAACATTATAATGTACACAACCAGTGGGACCCATGAGTATAGTAGCATTGCTAGATCGATCTGATGCCTCACCATACCATCATGCACTATAACTCCAAGGTAGTATTTCATGTCATATTTCATCTCCCAAAATGACTGATCTACTAGGAAACTTACTCTCTCACCTCGAATTAGAACTCAGAGTATGCGATATATGTCCTCTAGTGTAATGGTCATCTTTCTGATAGGAAGATGAAATGTACATGTATCTATGTCCCATTTCTCTACTAATTCCATAAACATAGGATCATGGTACCTCATGGGGGACATGAGGTACACCCAGTATACTCCTAAAGTTTGTAGGATCTTTGTCTCCTCTACTAAAAGAGAGGGGGCTAGGTCTCAGAGGAAACTAATCTTCTACCACCCGAACACTACTGTGAATGGGTAGGAATCTAACAAAAAAGAAAAAAATTATTCTATAAGCATTCTAAACTCTTAAATTTTAACATCAACAATCAAAAAAGTGTACTAACGTTGTTCTAGTGTGCTCTCCTAAAGTTCCTAGACACTTTAGACCCCTTTTGGGACACTTCGCAAAGAAACATAACAGTTTTTGAAAAAGTGGGACACTTTATGAACAAAAGGGACACTTTTTGGAAAAAGGGATGCTTTGCGAACATTTTTTCCAAGGCCCTAAATTAACCTAGAAATGCATAAAAATCATAAAATAAATGTGTAGGGACAAAGATAAGGCAGAAAAATCAACTCACATGATGATAGTGCTCGTCATGGGCCACTTGATCTCGCAACACATCTAGACTCATGGGCTCATAGTCTCATCGGCTTGGAATCTTCCTCCACTCTTCAATCACTCTCAAGCTACAAAAAGATAAATGACAAAATAGTTAGAATCTACTTCACTTTTTACTCTTATATAAGTTAAAATTTGGGTTTTTACTATATTAGGGTTAAAAAGTCCTTTTCATTCAAATCAATATAATAGGTGCTAGAGACCTCCATTTTTTGTGTCGTTTATTACATTGGAATCATGATTCTGCTCCCATTCTCATCAAATGTCTATCATCATGCGGTATGGTACTTGGAAATACCCTATGATATGACTTACCTTATTCGATGTGGCTAGACTGTTACCTTTATTCCACCTTCGTAAAGCAAGCAAAATCAAGGGGGGCATACATCTACCCTCAAACTTGATTTATAGAAGTTAAATAAGAGGATTTTGGACAACTAATGAATTTGTATTGTAGGATGCGGTTCCTAACATTGTGGTTTTGCAAATAGCTACAATGGGGGCTTCATTCTCCTATATTATGATTGAACTTATATGTGTATCCATTTATGAAATAGAGGTTATCATTGGAGTCCTTTAGCTTGAATATGCACATAGAGTCATATGGGCATCAAAGTGGAGGATAAATGTAGTATAGAAAATTGTGCGCTCATGAAAGCGAGGAAATTTCACACTTAATTTGGATATATATTGGCCCCCTTACATTAATTACCCTATAAAATCATCTTTAATAGGCCCCTAAGACCCATTATTTGAGATCTCAAGGCTTATTTCAACTAAAAACCTAAAAAAAATCATTTAAAGCATCAAAAATCCCAAAAAACCACGTCAAAAAGATAGGGTGGGACTCATTCACCACATTCAGCGAATGAGTCCCCCTAGGTGGGACTCATTCGCCACCTTGGGCAAATGAGTCCTATTTTGGGTATTTTTAAGTTTTGAGTAGAAAAAACACCTTTTTAATTGAAATTTTTGGTTGAGATAAGCCTTTGAGATCTAAATAACAGTAAATTAGGTGTTAATTCCTATATAAACAAGATTCTAAGTCATTTTTATCATCTAAGAAATTCATGCAAGCATTTTCAAGAGCAATTTCAAGAGATAAGCATTAAGAATCTTCAAGCAAGAGCATTCAAGTTTCAAGAGCAAGCAAAGTTGAAGCATTGGAGTAGCATTAAAGTGTTTTTTAATGTCTTCAAGCTCACTTTCATTCAAGATATAACAATGCCAAGGGTTAATCATGGTTGTATATGGTGAATCATGATGGATTATAGGTTGGGGAGATACAAATAGCCATTAAGCCAAGCCTAAAGACTTGTTTCCTAAGTGATTCCATCCTCCATTATCACTCTACATTCAGCCTAAAGAAGGTACAAGCATCATTAGGTCCCATTTGAGTGATTAAAGGTCTTTCAAATTGAGTCATTCATCTTCATTGTTTACATTTATGCATCTCATTCTTACACATTAGAATAGGGTTGCATCATGTTTCAGATTTCTTTGCCTTAGACACACCTAAGGCTAAGGTTTCCATGTATATTTCATTATTTCCAGCAATATTTAATTAACAAACTAGGGGTTTGACTGAGGAAAACCCCCCATAAACAAATCAAGTTTATATTCTGTTTTGCAGGTCTTTTCATAGATTCAAATCTAGAATTAAATTGGGAAGGAAAGAGCAGATGTTGAAGTGTAGATCAAAAATTTAAATTCCTAAAAAAAAAGGAATGGGACTAATTCACCACAAGTAGCGAATGAGTCTCACTATAGGTGTCTTCTAGAACTATTTGCAGATTTAGATACCCTTCTTCTCGAAACAAGTTCTTGTGCAAAAATCCAAATCTGGGACTGATTCCCCCAATTTGGCGAATAAGTCTTAGTTGGTAAAAAATTCAGATTTTCTAGTGTTTCAGAGCTCCACTTAGTCATTTCCAAATTTCCAATTGCACACCATTCATTTCACAGCTTTTTGTTTTATTTCATTTACTGTTTTAGGTAATTTTTTAGGATACATTGAATTAGGGTTTAGTGTTGCATCTTGCATTTCATCGTCTTTTCCAAGTCCAAACTTGGTGGTGAACCCCTTATTAGTTTTCATTTAGCCCCTAGAACAACTGTCTTGCAAGGTATCTTTTGCCTTTGCATTGAGATCTCAAAGGGCTTGTTCTTGAGTGAAAGTGAAAATTGTCCTTCTAGGTCCTAAACCCTAGAGAAGGAAAACAAAACAACTTTCCACCTTTCAGTTACTAGTGTTATATGTATGAGAAATGGTATTATAACCTAGTTGCTATAAAATATTGTGTTGAGATGGTCTTAGGATAAACATAGGTTTGTTTTGAACTTGGTGTTTGTGTGAGGGTGGGTAGAGGATAAGTTGAGGCTTAGGAGGTCCAATAATTAAGGGACTTGTAGGAGGTCTAGGAATTAGAGGACTTGAGGGAGATCTAATGTTGATAACCTCAAGATACTTATCCCTATTTTGATGTTCTTTTAGTGAAGAAGACTTTAATGTTACCTCATCATCCTCATCAAATGAAGCCACATTATTGTTGTCAATGTTGTCATTTTCTTGCACCATGATATCTTCCCTAGTAGGAGAGTTTTTAGGAAAGGAGGAAAAATAATATGTTCATCGCATTCCATGGTTAGATTTTGTAAACTTCATCACAAATAGTAGAGGCATCAAGAGAAGAATTCTTATGAATGATTGGATCATTTTTTTCAAGTAGATGTTCCCAAGTGGGAGAAGCATGAGGAGAGGGAGAAACAAGACTCTCATGAATCTCAATGGGTGTATCTTCTAATGCCAAAATACCTTCATCACAAGTAGGAGAGGTATTCAGAGAAGAGAAACTATGATTATCATCATTGTCTATGCTTATATCCTCTTTCACTAAAACATTCTCACAAATAGGAGAGGTATTAGGGGATGTGGAATTAAGGAATCTGTCAACATTTTCACTCTCTTGCACTAAGAGACTCTCATAACTAGGAAAGGTACTGGAGGAATTAAAGTAACATGCTTCTTGATGAGATTTTTCTTGGTATACTTGGGAAGGAAAGATACTAACATTGTGAATTTTGGGTATGTGTAGGATCATGATGGGCCAAAAAGTGACAATTTGATGGGTATGTGGTTGATGAATTTTTTTTACCCAAAATTGATGAAACGAAAAGGGTTTTTAAAGGAGATTCTTAACTTTCCACCAATATAAATTATGCTTTACTTTGAATTTAATAAGTAATTATTATTCATTTTATATTCAAATTATGACTAAAGTCCTGATTGATAGACTGATTGAAAAACATCTATAGCTTTCAAATGGTATCACATTTTTTGAATACAAAACATGTGTCACATTCTATGCTTTGCTTACTATAGGATTAAAAAAAGAAAAATTGAATTTCATGAAGTTTTGACCAAGTTAAAGTGGTCAGACATACGAGTTTTTTATATTTTTTAAAAGTTGTAATAAAAAAATCATAATTAATTATTTACTTAGAAAAAAATTACAAAAAAATATGCATCACATCGGGACATGAGTCCTCTACTTATATCTAAAATATTATAAAAAAATTTATCATTTTATTGTGGTTAGGGTGGTCAGACAAACACCTACTTATTTTTTCCCTCAAATTTAAGTACTATTGCATTGAAATTTCAAATTTTCACCAATTAGATTTCTTTGTTTTTTAAACAAAACTAGTAGATTAGAAACTACATTCAATTTGCTACAAATTCTATTCTTACATATTTTTGAAATAATATAGATAAATTATTCAAATTTTTATGTCAAGTTGCCTAACTCTAATTTTTTTAATTTTTTTGCCACTTAAGGGTCTATTTTTCCATGATGATCCTGCACATACCCTTTTGAGGGATAATTTATCTAACTTATGCAATGCTTCAAAAATGTCAAAAAATTTCTAATAGCTTTGATCATTTTCACTACTAAAATAACTTTTGAAATGATTTGAAATGGCTACACTAAATGGATGATTAGACCTAGATGCATAAAAAGAATCATAAAAACAAGGGGTTGCCAAGAGATCTAGGAAGTACATAAAACCACAAAAAAACTCAAAAAAAGATTTTTTTGTGAGGGCCTAAAGGACTCATTCACCCATGGATGAATGGGTCCTTGTACAACATTTTTAAAAATAAAAAATAGAATTTTTGAGTGATTACATGTGTTCTCTATTCTAGGTCTCAAATTGAAACTTCTATAACTATTTTTTTCAAAATTTAATGACTAAATGCAAGTGAAATTAATGACAAATGATGAACTATATGACACTTTTTGAAATGAAATTTTTATCCAATTTTCTGATTTAGGTGACTAAAAATATGCTATTGTGTAAATACTATGCAAAATCAATCTAACCTTATGCAATTTTTGTTGAATATTCAAATTTAAAATCAATAAAAAATGTAGGTTTACACCTAAAATGCAATAAAAAATTATGCTAAATTTAGAAACCCTATATGCAATAAATTAATTAACATCCTAGATCAAGGGTTTAAATGCACTCTAAATCAAAAATTAGAATGTACAAAACTTGGGTTCACCAAAATGAAATGAAGAAAAATGGGGCAGGGTTCAAACACAGGGTTTTATACTAAATTTGGAATGTTTCACCAAAATTACTATAAGTAGAAAGGGAAAAATGGGGTGAATGAACCTACCTATTCTTCTATTTCATTTAGGAAATTAGGTCACTCAAGTTAAATTCCACTTTCAACCATTAGGTGAGTGTATTCTTTAAGGAATCTTGCAATTTCCTTTATCTGTGTATGTGGACCAAACATCACTTTGGGAGATGAAAATAAAATAGAAAATCTACTCAAAACTAAAACATAAGACCAGATCTAAGTATATGGAGCATAGAGCTAACAAACACAATTTATTTCACACAAATAAGATGAGTGAAGAACACTTAAAAATTATCTCAAACATAGTTGTAAAGTGTCCCTATTGGTTGCAAAGTGTCCTGATGCAACTTTTTGACATAGATGACTGAACAGGGGTGTTGGTGGAAAGATTAAAAATACCAAATGCACTCATTCATGACATGTAAAAAGTGGATTTGATATATGAAACATAATACTAATAGAAATAGTAAAACTTCTAGTAGATCTGATAATGGAAAATGTTGTATACCACTCAGAAAATATTGTTTTAAGAAGCTATCCTATGACGCATTCACCCATTGGTGAATGGGTCCTTTTTCACCTTTCCAAAATTGATTTTTGGGTCCTCTACTCCTATACCTACAATTTTGAATCCTTTGAGTTTCACAATCAAGTAGTCAAAAATAAATTTGGGATCTGAGTTTCCATGAGATGACAACAAAGGTGACAACAAATGCAACTTTGTAATTTTTCACTTTTGAGATCTTTGATTTTTCTTCAACCTACAAATTTTAAACACAAAGAAAGGGGAATTTTTTTTTTTGGGACAATGGGGGTTTTCCTGGGTCAAACCTTGTTTTGGTAATTAAACCTTGAAACAAAATGACATAGCATGAAAGGAATGATGAATGAACAACTCAATGTTGCAACTCACCAAATCCTTGAATGAACCTTTAGAAATCTAAAATCTTGATGAGAATTTTCCATGAAATGGCTTCAATGGATGTGGATCTTGATACTTGAATTTTTGACTCGAATTCTTGGATTAGATCTTGAAACCTACATCACAATGTTAGCTCCAAAAACATGCATGATCGAACATAACTTTGACATGATGCTTGAGATCTTGAATTCTAAAATAAATCCTTGATAAATCTTCTCCTGACCACTCTTGACAATAATCTTGGCTCTTATTAAGTTCACCTCTTGGTAGCTTAATTGAGTTGACTAAATAACCTTATATTTATAGACACTTATCCTTAATTTCCTAAAATTCAAACATTACAAGTTGACCTTTGAAATTTGAATTAGGATAATAAAAATATTGTCCAAACATGCTTTAAAAATGGGTTCAAGGGCTAAGGGAGCACCCATTTTCCCATGGTTGAATGGGTCCCAAGCCCTAATTCCTAGAACACACATTGCTCAATGTGAAGTGTTATGTATTGGCATTAATTGATGTTGGATTTCCCCTTTAGAAAATGTAATTTAATGGGATTGTAAATGAATTATAGGGCTTATTAAGTCCAAATTAATCTCAATTAATAAAGGGTGCCCTAAGTAAGTGTGAAATTGTAAAGGGATACACTTTACAACACTAATTTAAGACACAATTAAATCCATTTTAATTAAGCAGGCCCAAAGAAGTGTGAAAATGTATAGAGATACATTTTACAACACTAAATTAAGGAATTATTAAGTTCATTTTAGTTAGGAGGGCCAAAAAAAAGTGAGAAAATATAAAGGGATACATTTTTCTACACTACACCCTCATACTATTGATTTAGGGTTTAAATACAACACATACAAATTACTTGTGGCTCAATAGTTTGGTCTATGTGTCCCCCATTTTCTTTCTAAAATTAAGGTTAAGTTCATTCAAAACTTTTGAGAACCCACTAAAATATTATTCACACTCAATATTTCATATTTTGTTCATTAAAATATTTGTAAAAAATTATCAGATTATTTATTTAATCTTAACTATAGAAAACAATAGCTAAGAATCAAATCCATCTCTAAAAATATTAGATTCCATCTCTAAAAATATTAGCATCATCACATCATCATTTATGTCCTCATACCATGATTTCATCACCTAGAGTTAATGTTTTATGTTCCTCTAAGTCCCTTGTTGGTCTCTTATGATTGTACAATTTATATTTGAAGCACCTATAAAATCTGCATACCTATTAAACTTCATGAAAAAGGTTGGTGCATGAAAATTTGCTAAATACTCATATGAAATAATGCATAATTCCTCTCAAACAAGATAACAAAATAAAACTACTTAGAAGCATGAAAGAGACATGATGCACACCTATTCCATATTGTATTAGTGGCACTTGTGAGAAATGACCCTTTCCCAATCCTTGACAAACCCAAATGATAAGATTGTTGAAGATGGAGTGAAGTGGGAAAAATAAGTTCTCAATTGAAGAGAGTAACTTTGCATAAGATTGTGGATAGATTGTTGAAGAATAAGCCTTCTATTTATAGAATTTCAAATGCTAAGAGTTCCCAAAAGAGAGTAATGTGGGATAAAGATTTTGCCAATAAGAAGAAGTCACTTGTCACTTTGTGAGTGGTTGAGGAATGTGCAAGTTTTGGTCAATGTGCCAATAAATGAGATTGGTTGGCCTTTTCAAATTAAAATTTGGCTTGTTGGAGGGAGAAAAAGAGACTTTAATGCTAAGTGAGGGACATGTAAGAGGGGAGTTATTGCCATGTTGGAAGGGACAAGCCAACTTGTTTTCAAATTCAAACTTGAGGAATATTCTCCAAAGATGCTTTGTTGAGGGAAAATGATGATTTTAATAAATGAATTAAAATGATTTATTTGTGCATGTGGGAAAAGATAGAGAATGTGATGGGTGATTAGATTAGATTAATCATAGTTTGATTAAACTAGTGAGGGATTAAGTGATTTTGACCCATTTTGACTTAGATACTTTGATTTATTTAAATCAAAAGGGAGGAATATGAATTTGAGATTTAATTAAATAAAATTTGGTTTATTTAATTAAAAGGATGATGTAAGATAAAGGTTAATTTATTTAAAGGAGATGAACTTGAGAGATGATTAGGATTTTATTAAAATTGATTTATTTAATCTAATGAGGTAATGATAGGCTTAAATTAAATAAAGTTAATTTATTCAATTTAAATGGACGATCCTTAGAGATTGAATTAAATGAACTTGATTTACCTAATGAATGGATTTAATGGACTTGATTTATTTAATGAGTGGATGAATGTGAATGATGCTAATTTCGTATGTCTACATTTTTCCCCTCTTTGAAGCAATGTACTTGTTGTGTTGATTCAAAGAATAAACTTGCCACAATCAAAATTCAAAAAAATTCTGATTTTTTTTGGATGCCCCAATAGAAAGAAGTACATTAGTACATTGCCCCCTCAAGAGATCAAGTGAAAATATTCGATTTGAGGGTAGATATCACAATAAAGAGGTTCAAGATGGATGGTTATGATGATGATGCAAATGAGATGTTTTAAAGATGCTTAGAATAACCAATCTATATTATCCTAAAAAACTTAAATGATGATATGATGTGATGATGGATGATGCGATAATGCCTATATGATTATGCAATGAATGTTTTACACAAATGTATGATTTTATGAGGTGCTTAGACTAACAAATCTATATTATGATGATGAAAATGCATGTGAGATGATGTGCAAAATGCTAATGGTTTGGGGATGCAGGATGGATGCACTGGTGATGATGATTAACTACTCATGACACGATGTTAGTGCATAGAAGAAGAAATGAGAAATGAGATGATGAAAAGAGGATCCAACAAGAAAACTTTATGAGAGATGATGATGAGAAATTGATCATTTTCTTATCAGGGATTGGGATTTTTAAAAGGGTCACTTACCTTATGTTTGATAACATGCATAAGCACGATGCATCAAGGTATATAGAACCAGGATGGCGTTGCATTTAGTGTGATGGACTCTGACTCGAAAAATAGATAGGAGTATTCTTGTTCACACCTGACATATAGAAACCTTGCTAGGATGCACTTTAGAAGTTTCAAACACCTTAGACCAAAACACGGAAAGGTATAACCTATCAATGCAATAGTCAACAAGCTGCCCAAAACACCCTCCATACATATCTAACAAAGCAAGTATTCGACAAGTTATATTACAAGAACATCCAACAAGCACAGTAGATAAAAGATAATGATCGTTGCCCCATTCCTATCTCTCTAAATCCATTTGTTTGGGCATCATTGAGAGGTTATTGGAATGAGAAAAAAAAGATAAGTCAAAAGACAAAGATAAAGTAAACAAACAAGCTGATGTTCCTCAATACTGCTAACCAAAAGGAAATTTGGTTTTAAGGATAAGAACCGAAACTATTGCCAAAAGATAATGCCCATTGTAGGAAGGATACATCCTAGGACATGTTAGTGGATGGTGACATGTCATTTCGTTTATCTAAAGTGTTCTTTCTAATAAATAATGCCCATTGTAGGAAGGATACATCCTAGGACATGATGTTATTAGATGATTGAAATGGGATTGATTAGATGATAGGCTATTGACACAAAGAGTTGACCAACTTGTTTACATACTATCTTAAACTTGAGACCTAAAGTTTTTTAGTTTTCACTTTTTCACCCGCTAGACATGTTTCTAATTGTTTCACCAAAGATTGAGGATGATGATCGTTTATTATGAGTGATGTTATTGCGGGTGAAAGCAAGATGAGATGGATGGATTTTTTCAAATATTTGGATGTTTTTGGAGTTTTTGCAATGTTTTGAGGCTTTTTTTGGTATTTTTGAGGTTTTCAAATGTTTTGATTTTTTATTTTTGAATGTTTTTGGGGTTTTCTGAGATTTATGACCAAGAGACTAACCTAAGGACCTATCCTAGGGGCCTCAGGGGCTGATCAATAGATTATCCTTTCCTACGTTATACACGTAGAGACCACATAGTTCGATTGACGACTTGACCGATTTACAGATGAAGATATACATGATGAGATGCTAGTTTATTATGATAGACTCCTAAAGGACTGACCTAAGTGTCTCAGGGGATGATCAAAGATCAACCTTGCCTACTTTCAAGACTCAGAGACCCATAGTTCGACAAGATGAATTTGTTTTGACTTTTTGACTGACGTTTTGACCTATTTTTGGATTTTGATATGTTTTGAATGTTTTTGGATTTTTGGTGATTTTTTTATGTTTTTGGATTTTTCGATGTTTTGATGTTTTTGGATTTTCTGATGTTTTGATGTTTTTGGATTTTTTGATGTTTTGATGTTTTTGGATTTTCTGATGTTTTGATGTTTTTATATTTTCTAATTTTAGGATTTCAAGAATATACGAGAATCCGATCTGATGATAACATGCCCCCAACATGATGCAATGGACTACTCTGATAAAGGTAGGACAAACAAACCTTAGGAATGGGCTGAGTAATACTAGGAGGGATCATGATACAAACACAGGACCAAGTTATGGTGTGGATGTAGGTGAATGAGTGATGGATGGAGATTCAAATGCGATGAATGATGGAAACATAATGGGTGGATGATGTAGAACAGACTGTAAAGATCATGGTGGATGGAAAGTGCTTATTTATACAATGGGCCTATTTGCTAGGTTTTCACTAGAGGATGATTTTTCTCTTTACTATTTTTTAATCCTTTTTCTGATTTTTTTGGATTTTTTTTGCTTTTCTGTTGTCACCAAGATGCCTGTTTGTCAGGTTTTTTCCAAGGTAACAATTTTTCCAGGACATATTCTGATTTTTTTTTTTTGCATTTTTGCTTGGTTCTATACCTTGAAAGATTAGGCATAAAAATTTTTGAGATGAGAGATGTTCATGGGCTCTTGCAGAGGTTGCCTTTCAGTCGTTGATAACTGATATGCCCCTAACTTATAACTTGTTGTGATAATGAATGGTCCCAACCAATTGGGTTTGAATTTTCCTTTGCTGTTTGGGTTTGGGACATTCTTTTGATTCTTCTTTAATACCCGTTCTCTGACTTGGAAAGTCATGCTTATGATTTTCTTGTTATAGCTTCTCTTGAGTCTATTATGATAGACTTGCAAATGATTTAAAGCATCTATACACCACTCATCCAGTAGCTCCAGCTCATTTAGTCTTGATACTCAGTACTCTTCATCCTGATGAGGTTTTGAAGTGATAGTCTTAGTGACGGGAGCTTGATCTCAATGGGGAGTACTACTTCTGATTTGTAGACCAAGGAGAAAGGGGTGGTGTCAGTGGGTGTGCAGATGCTAGTTCATTAGGCCTAGAGGGTGGGATTGAGTTGTAGATGCCAGTCACGACCTACGTCATTGACTATTTTCTTGAGAATTTTCAAAATGGTTTTGTTTGTGGCTTTTGCTTGGTCATTGCCTTGGGGATAGTATGGGGTGGAGAAGCGATGTTGGATTTTGAATTTTTCACACAAGTTGCAGACATCCTGATTCTTAAATGGTATCCCATTATCTGAGATAATGGCTTGTGGGACACCATAGTGGAAAATGAGATAGTTCAAGATGAACTTTGATAGCTGCTTCCTAGTTATATATGTCATGGGTATGGCTTCCACCCACTTAGTAAAGTACTTAGTAGCGATTATGATGAACTTGTGGCCATTAGATGAAGTGGGAGTGATTTTTCTAATGAGATCGACTCCCCACTGCGAAAAGGGGCATGGTGTGATGATGGGATAAAGTTCTTGAGCTAGAGCATGGATTAGGTCCCCATGCTGCTAGAATTGTAGACACCTTCTGACATAGTCATGTGCTTCTCTTTCCATTGTAGGCCAATAATACCCCATCCTCAGCAATTTCTTGGCTAGGGTCATTCCACTCGAGTGTGAACCATAGATGTTGTTATGTACTTTAGTTAAAGTAGTCAATGCATCCTCAACGTTTAAATAGCGTAATAAGGTTCCTTCTATGCTCCTACGATATAGGGTATCTCCTAGGATGATGAATCAGGATGTCTTTTTGATAAAGGTTCACTTTAAGGTTGAGGGTAAGTCAGCAGGTATGATGCCTATTCAAAGGTAGGTATAAATGTCATGGTACCAGGGATCACCGAGACCAACAATTTTGCACACAAATTTTGATTCTCGTACCTCAAATGCGGGCACGAGAAGCTTCTCTACCAAGAATTCATATTTTGGAACATTGTGAAGGATGTCTAGTAGGGATCCAATCTTTGCCATGGCGTCTACTGCTTTGTTGTTGGCTTTGGGAATCTTCTCAAATGTGATCTCAATAGAGGATTCCTTGGGATTCTCCACCAATTTCTTGTATGGAGTGAGCTTATCATCCTTAGTTGGTACTCATTGTTCACTTGGTTTATTATAAATTGAGAGTCTCTGTATACTTTGAGGGCTATGATGTACCATTGCACTTCTATTCTGAGACCTATGGTTAAAGCCTCGTATTCTACAATGTTATTAGTGCAGGGAAATGCCAACTTATAGGACCTTGGTATGCAGCCCCCTTGTGGGGTGATAAAGAAGACACCGGATCTTGATCCATGCTACGTGTATGAGCCATCAAAGTAAAGTTTCCAGTGGTCAGCTATGTTGAGATTGAAGATGGATTTGTCTAGAAACTCTGAGATGAGAGGATTCTCTGAATAGATTGGTGCTTTTGCAAGCTGATCTGCGATGACTTGGCCTTTAATTGATTTATGCTCTACATATTCAATGCCATATTCAGATAGTATCATCACCCATTTGGCCATTCTTCCAGTGAGCATTTCCTTTGATAGTAAGTACTTGAGAGGGTTGATTTTGGCGATGAGTTTTATTTTGTGTGCCAACATGTAATGTCTGAATTTTTGTGATGCAAACACTACTGCTAGACATGCTTTCTCGATGAATGAGTAATTTAACTCATGCCCAACCATTGTTCTGTTGATGTAATAGATGGCCCTTTCTGTTCCATTTTCATTGTGCTGAGCTTGGAGAGCTCCAAGGGCTATTATTGTTGTTGACATAGAGAATTAATGGCTTTCTTGGGATTGGTGGCATTAGGACCAATAGTGTAAGTAGATATTATTTGATCTTATTGAAGGCTTCTTCACACTTGTTATCCCATTTGTATGCTACTCCCTTGTGAAGTAGGTGAGAGTATGGATTCTATTTATCTGCCAGCTATACTATGAACCTCCAAATGGACTGAAGCCTGCCTTGGAGACCTCTCAATTGCTTCAATGTTTTGGGTGCCTCCATCTCAAGGATTGCTTTTACCTTTGCTATGTCTACCTCAATACCTCTCATTGTCACTATGTATCCTAGCAGCTTTCCTGATTGTATGTCGAAGACGCACTTCTTTGGGTTTAATTGAACATTATATTCCTCTAGCCTATCAAAAATGGCACTTAAGGTTACTATGTGATCCTTTCTCTTTCTAGATTTGGCTAGTATGTCATTGACATAATCTTTGATAGTTTTATGGATCATGTCATGGAAGATTAATTTCATGGATCTTTGGTATGTTGCTCCTGCATTCTTCAAGCTGAATGGCATCATATTCCAATAGTAAGTCCCCCATGGACAAGTGAAGGTCATTTTGTGTTGGCCTTCTTTAGCAATAATCATCTGGTTGTAACCTGAGAAACTGTCCATAAAGGAAAGAATTTTGTGTCCCACTATCATGTCTACAATCATGTCAATGTTGGGCAGTAGGAAATCATTTTTTGGACATGCTTTGTTCAAGTCTCTGAAGTCTATGTAGATTTTGATGCCCCCATCAAGTTTTGAGATAGGCACCAGGTTTGACACCCATTCTGGATAGTCTATTGGTCGAATGAATCCTGCATCTAATAGCTTATGTAGTTCCATTTTGACTAGCAAGGTGATCTGAGATTGCATTTTCTTGAGCTTTTGTCTAATGGTCTTTGCTTTAGAGTGTACTGCTAGGTGATGAACTATAATTTCTGGATCAAGCCCTGGCATGTCAGCATAGCTCCATGCGAATTTTACTTGTCTTTCTCTTAATAAATCTACTAGGAGTTTTTGTTCTTCTGATAGTAATCACTCCGCATAGAATGTGATGTGCGGGGTTTCCTTTGTTCCTAGATTAACTGGATTGTACCTTTTTGCTAGGACTGCTGATTTTTCATGATGAAGATCTCTAAAAGGAAGATTGAATCCCCCATCTTGATGCACCTTGGAGAGGTTTTCACCATTGGATGTGTCCTTTCTTTTTAATTTTTTTAGGTTGGAGAGTACCACAGTGTGATTTTAACTCAAGGACTTAGATATTATTCTTAATTTTTCTCTTTTGCAACTGAGGGATTCAATCGTTTCCCCATAATAGGCCTGCATATCTAGCTCAATGATGAACCCCACTTTGTGATCCCCACATGGAATGTTATCCCTTAGTCCCATGAATTCTGAGAGCACCTCATCGTTTTTGAATGTATCAAGAATTGGTGCTCCTTGTTGGTCATAGTCAATGAGTTGGGGGTAAACTAGGTAGATTTCATGATTTTGATGGTCTAATTCAAAGGATAAGGTGCTAATCATGAGAAGGGTGGTATCCTCAAAGAGCCTATGTAGGTTGGTTATGGGATCCTCGTCATCACTACTACTACAGACGTCAGTTATGTCAAATGTGAAGTTGTCTAAGATGCGACCTATAGATACAGGTAAGCGTAGTTTAGTTGCGGATTGCTAAGGAGAATTATTGACCTTTCTAACTGGAGGACTTCAGCCACGTATGGTTATACTCGGAGGGGTACATCCAAGGCCAAGATTTCTCATTCGCATCTTTGGAATGATAGGTATTATAAGCCTATTGTCATTTTTCCCAAGTCTCTAGTTTCTATCATAGCTCATTGCGAGCATCATTTACAAACCTTTGCTTCTGTCATCCATTGGTAGGTCGGTTGTTGGTCTATCATCTTGGTATAGGAGATGAGATGGATCCTCCTCTATGACTTCTCAGTCAAGATCTCTCGAAATTCTGAAGTTGGGATAGTCTTCAGGGGATGTTTGAGATGTGGAGGCTTC
The DNA here is from genome assembly GCA_007258455.2 of Sequoia sempervirens. Taxonomy (NCBI): domain Eukaryota; kingdom Viridiplantae; phylum Streptophyta; class Pinopsida; order Cupressales; family Cupressaceae; genus Sequoia; species Sequoia sempervirens. The sequence continues at coordinate 193,614,487 of VDFB02358134.1, read as the reverse complement.
ATTTGCTTGCGGACATCCTCATGATCTAGGAGATTGTGGTAACTCTCCTACCACAAAAGCATTTTTGGGGATCGTGTAGTTTCTACAACCATTATCCTAGATGATGAATTTGATATTAGAGATGGTGGGAATGGTGGGAGTGGTGGGTGTCTTTGTCACAAAAGTGGAAGAAAGAGTGGTTGGATCAATGTATGGTGTTGATGGGCCCTCATCATTTTTGGTACTTGAGGTATTTTGTAGTATTTTGCCTTAAGGATTTTGTAGTAAGAGAATGGTTTAGGATCTCCATGGATGGTGACTTCTTGTCCTTCATAGGTGAATTTGACGCATTGATGGAAAGTTGGTGCTACCGCTTGCATTGCATGAATCCATGGACATCCTAGGAGGATGTTATAAGGTAAGTCGAGATCCAGGACTTGACAGGTGGTTTCCATGATAGCTGGCTCTACTTGAATAGGGATTCTGATTGTGCCTTGGGACACTCTTTCTTGATCATCATATGCTCTTATTGTAATACCCTTTCCTTTGTCGATGGAATCCTCTGAGATTTTTAATTTTTTAATGCGCTTGAGGGGACAAATATTCAAGCCTGCACCTCCATCCACCAAGACTTGCTTGACTTTACTTTTCTGCACTAAGACCTCTAAATGGAGTGCACAGTTATGAGATGATTGAGTGGGAAAATATTGGTCAGAGAATGTGAGGAGATTCGGGGTGATGATGTTGTTGACCATAGCTTGGAATTGTTTTGCATCAAGATCCGTAGGGATGGTGGATGAAGCCAATGCTTCCTCAAGGATTTTCTTGTGAGCGGATGAGATTTTTAATAACTCCATGATGGATATTTTCACTAGCATTCTTTTTAGTTGATCAAGGACATTATAACCATTGGGGACAATTCTGGGTGTAGGTACTCTGTTTGTCTGGGATGATCTTCTAATGGTAACTTTTCTGCCTCTTGTGGTGACTCCACAATCAGCATGGGCTCCTTTGATGGTGATGGTAGTGCAATAGTCATCCAAAGATGCAATGACATGGTAATACACATGATTTACACTCTTGAATGTGTCTTTCCCCTTATTAGTGTTATTGTTCCCTTTATTGCTATGGTTAGGAATCAGATTCACGTATATCTTAAGGTTCTAGTTTCTTGTTGGTTGTTCCACATTTATAATTTTTTGATCAATGAGATCTTGAACTATGTTCTTTAACCTCATGCAACTATTCGTGGTGTGGCCTTTTATTTTTTGGAAGTCGTAGAGCTGATTTTCATTGTACCAAGGAGGTTTCACATCTGGTTCTTGGTAGTTCTCATAGGTGCAAGCCTTAATAAGGTTTTTATTTATTAGTTTCTTCATGATGACTTCAAGTGGTTCCCTAAGAGTGGTTTACTTTCGCTTGGGGTAATACTTGCTCCATTGGGGTGGTCCCCTTTGATCATTGACATTGTTAATTTCTTATTTGTTATTTGGTTGTTGTGTTACTTGATGATTGTTTTGGTGAAGGTTTTGGATTTGTTGTTGTGGTGCAGGTGTATTTTTCCAAGGGGAACTAATGAAAACTTTGGCATCGACGACACTAACATTGGTAACATTTTTTTTTCTTTCCCATGTACGAGGTTTTTCATTGTAATTGGTGGGTGGGCGATTATTCTGTTGTTTGGGATATGAAGTTGATCCTCTAGGTTGTGTCATAAGGGCTCGTTCGATGCTGAGCACCTTGGAAATCAACTGGTCATACGTGGTGATCCCTTGGACCTTGAGATGGAATGCCAAGAGGCCGTCAAGGTTGGATATGATAGTGCACACTTGTTGTTCCTCGGGCATGACCCATTTACTCTGATTGGCCTTGGATCACCATTGTTGTAGGAATGAAGAAAATGATTCATTCTTACCTTATTTCAGAGCCAATAGTTCTTCAAGACTAACATCCATGGTGATATTGCATGCATAGTTTTTGATGAACGCATCTATGATTTCTTGGAATGTCTTGATGCCTATAGGTAGGTGAGAGAACCATTCCATGGTGTGCCCAGCTAAACTCCTAGGAAATAGCCGCATCAAATAGGTATTGTCATATGCGACTTCCATGCAATGAACCTGGAATTCCCTGATGTGATCTTCAGGGTTTCCCATCCCATGGTACTTATCAAATTTGGGGATCTCAAATCCCTTTGGGAATGGTTTCATCACAAGGCTTTTGTAGAATGGATAAGGACACAAGTTGCTTGGTGTTTTTTTGGTTCGCCCTAATTGAAGATCAAGCACTTGTTTTGAGAGCAACCTAATTTGTGTCGTTACATCATTTTGCAAATCAGGGGGTGGGATGAAGCTATCTAAGGTGTTTCGATTGTTGGTTGGATGGGTGGGTTGTTTGGTGTGTTGTTTGATGGTATTTGCACATTCTATTGAGCCATGTATGCTTGCACTTGCTGCTATATAAACAACACTTCTTTTTGATCTTGTTGTTGTTGTGCTAGGATTGCCTATTGCTGAGCCTGTTGTTGTGCTTGTTGTTGTACCAAAAATGATTGTTGTTGGGCTGCCAATTGGGATGCTTCTTGCTGATCTTGGTATTGTTTTATTGCTTGCTAATATGATTGTAGTTGTGCTGCTTTTTTTGTGCAAGATACTGTTCTTGTGCTTGTGCTTGTTGTGCTTGATATTGGGCATGCGCATGAGCTTGTGCTTGTGATTAGGCTTGTGTTGCTTGTGCAGCTTGAGTGGCTTGTTGTTGTTGTTGCAATAAGGCTTAGGCTTGTTCAACCTGTTGCGCTTGTTGTATGATTTGGGCAGCTTAGCATCTTGCACTACTTGAGTGGCTTGAGCAACTAGTTACACAACTTGTTGAGCAGCTAGTTGTGCGGCTTGTTGTTTTTGTGCTTGCAAGAATTCCTTTTGATAAGTAGCTTGTTGAGTGGCTTGTAGTGCAATGTTTTATTGGCTTGATAAATTGGAGCTTGTTGGTGGTGGATTCAAAATGGTGCTCGTTGTGGTGATGAGAGGTGTTGTTGTGTTGGTGATTGGGGTTTGAATGGTAGATGGTGTGATCGATGTGATTGGTCCTTGAGATACCATGTTTTGAGATATTAGGGGGGTGGTTGATGATGTTGTCATCTATTGTTGCGATGTCGATGACAAGTTTTGAAAGTTTGGCATGATGTTTTGATTGATGTTTGGGATGTTGGTTTGATTGATACTTGGTAAAGGGGGAAGACCTAAGCCAAGGAATGGTGTGGATGATGATGGAAATGGTGGAAGTGGTGGAAATTTGAGGGGTGTGATCTCTTGAGGAAATGGCATAGTTTCAAAAATGCCCCCTGGTCTGAACATGTCACCCTCTCCTTTGTTAGAGTAAAGTAATTAATTAACTTTACTCTCCTCTTAAGACTTTACTTTATGCACTTATATTAGTCATTTAATAATTAATATTAATTATTAAATGCACTCACCTTTAGGGTTAGGGTTTCCTTTCAGTTTAGATCTCCTTTTATAAGGATTGATCTCTTGTATTCTATTCTCTTGATGTTCATTTTTTAGTTTGATAATACATTCTTGCATATTGTTAGAGCAAAACCCTTGTTTTGTTTCCTACAGATTTCTTCCTTGTGACAGGTTTTTGCATGCAGGTTTCTTGGGATTAATAGATTTTTTTTCATCAAATCTTACATGGTATCAGAGCTGGATCTGCTATAGCTTGTTCATGTTTGAAGAAAAAAGGGAGCAAGGGTTTGACAAAAGAAATTTGGGATTCTTTGGCTAATTTGAGAGGTTCTAGGTGTAGTTTTCAGATCTGGTATTCCTTGCCCAATGATATTTTTTTTGGGTGTCCTTCTCTGTGCTGTTCATAGTGGTGTCCTTCCCGGTATCGTTTACGAGACTTGCACCTTATTCCTCTGAACGCCGTGCATGAGCCAACGTCTGCGTTGATAGATCTGAAAAGGCAGAACTTCAAACCCCCACGGGCACCGTACTTTGACTTGAAAGTTTTTCTTACCTATGATTGCTATCCAGATCTGTAGTCTATTTCATCAAAAAATTCTTCAAGTACACAGAGATTTGTCTCAAACAATTACTGCTTTCTATTGTTTTTTGGCTTTCAGTTTGTACTGGGGATTGCATTTTTGCATTGTGGGGGGGTGTTTTTTTTCTCTTGCTTTCTGTCACTTACATCAGAAAAACCAGAATATACAAACACCAAAACAAAACAAAAAAAAACCCCTTCTGCATCTTCTATCTAGTTCTGAAAGACCACTAAATAATAATAATAAAAAAACTTCAGAGCAGTTGAGGCACAGTTCACAGGATGGCTGATAGATCTATTGAATCTCTCACATCACATAATTACCACACTTGGAAGGGTCGCATGATGACACTTCTCCAGTCTCAAGGGTTATGGTCTTGTTTGGATGAGGTTCAACCTTAGTTGACTCGCCCCTTTGAGGTTATGCAGCACAGGAACAATATGGATCAGGCTATGGGATTGATGGCTTTGCACATTTCAAACAGTCTCTTGTTTCATCTTGATGGGTGTCTCACTCCTCGAGCCATTTGGACCAAGTTTGATGGACTTTTTGGCACTGTCAACAAGTTCAAAGCATTGCAGCTTGAGGCCAAGTTGAATTCCTTGGTACCTGATTCATTTCCCTCCATTGAGGACTTTTTGATGAAGTTCAAACAGCAAAGATCTATCTTGTAGGGTTGTGGCAAGACTAAGACTGATACAGAGTGCATCTTCCTAATCCTCTCCAAGCTTCGGGGTCCATTTCAGATCTTTTCTTCGACCTTCTATTCCACCATGGATGCCTTGGGTACTCGCCATGTCATTCCTACCTTTGAGGTGTTTTGTGATCGTTTGACTTGTGAGCAAGCCAAGCTCAAGCAGATGGATTCACTTTCAAGTTCACAGAACCAAGTGTTGGTAGCCCAATCCTCCAAGGGAAAATAGAAGCAGAAACCAAAGCCCAAGAAAGATTCAGGGGCTAGTGAGAATCCCTCCAAGCCACCACCTAAGTTTGATTCAAAACCACAGCCCAAACAGAAATCTTCAAAGTCTGGTGAGTCTTCCTCCAAGACTCAGAAGAAATCTGGTGATCCTTGCAGTTTCTGTGGCAAGGAAGGACATCGAGTTTCCAAGTGTTGGAAACGTTTAGAGGCTTTAGAGGAAGCCATGCAGTAGCATAATATCAGTGCACCTCAGCCTCCTTCATAGCCCACAGGGAAAGGTCATGCTCTTTCTGCATGAGCATTGTCCTCATAATCCACTTGGATTCTAGATTCTGGTGCCTCTCACCATATGACACACACAGAGGATTTGGTCACCGCTCTTGCCCCTACAAGCACTAGACATATTGCAATTGTTGACTCAACACAACTTTTAGTTCAGGGTTTAGGTACTGTTTCATTGGATGGTGGTTGTCTTCAGGATGTGCTTCTGGTTCCTAACATTTCAACAAACCTTCTATCCGTTTATCATATTTTCCACTCTAGCTCTGGTAAGACAGTTGAGTTCTCACCACATGATGTGGTTATTAGAGACCTTCATGATCTTGACTTGGTTGTGGCTACTGGAAGTGTGGATTCTGCATCACGATTATATAGATTTGATGGCTTTGAGAGTTCAGACACTGTTGGTTCCTCTCTTATAGCCCATGTAGATTCAGTGAGCAGGCTTTGGCATGAGCATTTTGGCCATGTCAATTATAGATATCTACAACAGATGAGTACACAGGCACTTATGATTGGGCTCCCACATATTTCTTGTACTGATGGTGTATGTCAAGGTTGTTCCCTTGGCAAACATCATCGAGATCCTTTTCCTAAGGGTCGAGCCACTCGTGCTAAGGCACCCCTAGAGTTGGTACAAAGTGATGTTATGTCTTTTCCGATTCCCTCCTTTTCAGGGGCCCGCTACGTGCTCACTTTTATTGATGACTTCTCCAGACGTACATGGGTGTACTTTCTTAAGTACAAGTATGATGTCTTTGACTCATTCAGGACTTTTAAGACATTTGTGGAGAAGCAATCTGGACTTTCTATCAAGAGGATACGTCCAGATAATGGGGGGGAATATGTTAATTAGGTTTTTATAGATTTTTGCACTGAGCATGGTTTACAACATCAGTTTACAGTCCCTTACACCCCTCAGCAGAATGGTGTCACTGAGAGAAAGAACAGAACCTTACGGGAGATGGCAAATTGTATGATACAATCTCGAGCTATGAGTTCTTCATTTTGGGCTGAGGCAGTCAATTGTGCCAATTATATTCAGAATCGGATGCCTCATAAGGCATTGCAACATATGACTCCTGAGGAGGCTTGGACCCATGTGAAGCCTGATGTTTCTACATTCTGAGTTTTTGGTAGTGAGGCTTGGGCATTTATTCCTAATGCTCAATGGAAATCCATGGAGAGGAAGAGCCAACCACTCATACTTGTTGGCTACTGTGAGGATGTTAAGGCATATAAGTTGTTTGATCCTGATTCCAAAGAGGTCTTGTTTCGGCGGGATGTCCAGTTTGATGAGCGCTATCCTCAGATGGCTTCTCCATCACTAGCTTCTCCCTCATTGCCTACTCCTCCCTCTTCATCTCTTGCGGATTACTTATCTCTTGAGGATGATGTAGATGATAATCCACCATCTCCACCACCACCAGTTGCTCCAAATTTTCCTAGGTGGGCCCGTGTTACTGTTGAGGCAGCTGGTTCTTTGGCAGGTGATCCTTCAGATACTCATCGTATTCGTGCTCAGACATTTGGTTCCATTCTTTTGAGTCATACCATTTCGGATGATCCTCAAAAGTTTTCAGAGGCAACATGTCACCTTGAGTGGGATAGGGCCATGGATGAGGAGTATTCTTCTTTGATGAAGAATCATACTTGGGATCTTTGTCCTCTTCCTAAGGGAAGAAAGTTGGTTCGGTGCAAGTGGGTGTACCATACCAAGTATGTTGTAGATGGTTCTATTGATAAGTATAAGGCATGTCTTGTTGTGAAGTGGTTTTCTCAGGTAGAGGGTATTGACTACTCTGAGACCTTTTCTCCTGTCGCCAAGATGAATTCTATACGCCTTGTACTTTCACTTGCAGCTTCACAGGGATGGACAGTGTTTCAGATGGATGTGAAGAGTACTTTCTTGCATGGAGACCTACATGAGGAGATCTATATGGAGTAGCCTCAGGGATTTGTGCAGGACACTTCTTTGGTTTTCTGGCTTCAGCGTTCATTGTATGGTCTCAAACAAGCCCCTCAGGCTTGGTATGAGAAGATGGACTCTTTTTTGCTTTCCTCTCACTTCAAACGCTATCATTCCGATCACACAGTGTATATTCAGTGTCAGGAGGGTGATAATTTGATTCTTGTGCTATATGTAGATGATCTCATTCTTACAGGCAGCTCATCCTCCATGATTCAGAGTGTTCAGAGAGCTTTGATGGAACAGTTTGAGATGATAGATCTTGGTCTTCTGCACTTCTTTTTGGGTCTTCAGGTTATTCAGTCTTCAGATGGGATTTCCATATTTCAGGAGAAGTATGCTCTTGATATGCTTCAACGATTTGGCATGCTTGATTGCAAGTCTGCCCCCACTCCATTTCAGTCAGGTGTTGTTCTGTCTTCCACTTGTTCTACTCCTTCAGTGGATCCCACATTATACAGGCAGTTGGTTGGCAGTTTGTTGTACCTAACACATTCTCATCCTAATCTTTCCTTTGCGGTTGGCCTTGTCTCTAGGTTCTCCCATGATCCTCATGAGAGTCATTGGCAAGCAGCCAAATGTATTTTGAGGTACATTCGGGGCACCACACATTATGGCATTCACTACACTTCAGGATCCCCTCACATCATTGGCTTCACTGACTTAGATTGGGCTGGTGATGTCAATGATTGGAAGTCTACTTCTGGCTTTGTTTTTTTCCTTGGTTCTAGTCCTATCACATGGTCTTGCAAGAAGCAATCTGCTATTGCATTATCATCTACAGAGGTTGAGTACTGAGCAGCAGTGTTAGCCAGTCAAGAGGTTTTATGGCTTCGGTAGTTGATGACAGAGTTTGGGTTTCCTCCAGATAGTCCCACTATTCTTTGGTGTGACAATCAGAGTGCCATTCACATTTCTCACAACCCAGTGGAGCATCAGTAGACAAAGCACATTGAAATCCACATGCACTTCATCAGGCAGTTGATTTAGGATGGTTCTCTCATCTTGGAGTACATTCCTACAGAGGAGCAGGTTGCAGACATCTTCACTAAACCTTTGGCATCTCTGCGCTATCTTCAATTGCGCTCCATGCTTGGGGTGAAGGAAGTTGTCCTTGGGGGGTCTCAGTGAGGCCTTCCTTCCTTCATGTTTTTTCTTTCAGCATGTTTCTTTATCTCTTTTTGGAGAGGAGTTTTTTCCCACTGGGTTTTCTCCTTTACTCTGTTTTATAGAGATTTTGTTGTATTCGGGTACCTGATCAGGCCATGTTGCCGGGACCCACAGTTGCATTGTAGTTCCTTTGCTTTCTTTTGCATTGTTTGTAGCTGCATTGTAGCTCATCTTAAGGGGGGGTGTTAGAGTAAAGTAATTAATTAACTTTACTCTCCTCTTAAGACTTCACTTTATGCACTTATATTAGTCATTTAATAATTAATATTAATTATTAAATGCACTCACCTTTAGGGTTAGGGTTTCCTTTCGGTTTAGATCTCTTTTTATAAGGATTGATCTCTTGTATTCTATTCTCTTGATGTTCATTTTTTAGTCTGATAATACATTCTTGCATAATGTCAGAGCAAAACCCTTGTTTTGCTTCCTACAGATTTCTTCCTTGTGACAGGTTTTTGCATGCAGGTTTCTTGGGCTTAATAGATTTGTTTTTCATCAAATCTTACATCCTTGTGAGGTTATGGGGAGAGAGGTTTGGGGTGTTGCACGGAATGATGATGATGATGGGTCATTTAGATCATGAAAGGTGAGAGGGAAATATGTATGCAATGTTATGGTTTGTCCCAAGATTTTTTTTACATCCAAATCTTGATTGTTTACAAGATGATGCATTTGCAATGCATTGAGAAATGCACTTCCTTTGTTAACAATGGACTGCGTTGGAGAAATGGAGGATGTGATTTGCTGGATGTTTTGAGTGATGTTTTGAAGTGAGGGGGTAGATGAAATGGGGATGGTAGATGATATTGGAGGCATGACTCCAAGATATGTTTCCATAATAGTGCTCACATCGAAATCAGAGGGGAGTTTAACCCCTTTCTTTGCTAATTCGAGAATGTATAGTGATGGATTGATTCTCATCATGATGTTGATAATTTTGTGATTCTCTGGATTTTAAATTATTTTAGTAATTTCCTCATGTGACATTCTAAAGGCGTTATTGGTAAGATCCTCCATTTGGACACCTTCCTCTTGATGGCCTTGCGAAAATGGAGGAAGGTTAACCGTGAGACTGCCAGACCCAATGGAATTCATTTCAGGAGTAGTTTGACTTAAATCACTTGAAGTAGATGTTTCTTTGTTGGATTCCATGTTCTTCTTGTGTTGCAATCTAGTTTTCACCATAAAATAGGGATCAATCTTCGAGAATGTGGAAGGTGAATTCTCTAATTCTTTGGATTGATCTAACTTTAGGTACAAAAGGGGAAGTTTTAGGATGATTTAAGGATCAAAGGGTGATAATGATATGGATGTAAGATGAATGTTTGATGTATTATTGAAACTCTTGAAAATCTTGAGGGGTATGTTATTTATATAAATTTATCTCTAGTTCTTCTTTTCATTAGAAAATGTTATTTGTTTGTTCAGAAGCATGAGTAGAATAGAATAAAAATGTTGCAAGCAATGTGAGTTTGAAGGGTTAATAGATAATAGTGGAATTTTTTTTTCTTATCTCTAAAACTCTACTTAGATATGTATAGCTAAGAAATCCCTCAAAGGAGACTCACAATTGTGGCTAACAACAAGGACCTGTATTCTGAATAAGTATTCAAATATGGTGGAGTAGCATCTAGAGGAGCTCTATAAACATGTAATACAATGGAAAATGTAATTAGCAGGCATAAAGCTTGACTTTGCCACCTTCGTCGACATCCTCCCTAGCTATGCTAAAATGAAAGATTTGAAATAGGTTATGGATACCCATTCAAGAAGAAAGAATAGAGGAATTTCATTACGATAAAATAGAAATTTGAAAGATAAAACACGACTAAAATTTAGTCTTGTCCTAGAGTGAATAGGTCACAATTACAAACTCAAATAAAAGGTTTATTTTAACAACACTTAAAGCATTCCCTTTCCTATGAAAAATATTAAATTTTAATTTTACCTTTTAAAAGCAAAAGGATGACATTAGATCAATTTTTTTAGCATTTTGTTGACCACTAGTTGTAGACTTTTAAGTTTCATTGTAATTGTTCAAGGATCGAGACTTGTTAGCTTTCCTTGACCATCTAGATTAGTTGTCATGATAGAAATAATGTTTTCTTTCTCTTAGTTGAATTTTCTTCAAGATGAATGATTTATCATGACAAATATCTTCATGAAAACTCATCTCTCATAATAATAAACTAGTAGTCGTATGCATAGGCATGTGACAATTAGTCGATAGGGGCCCACCGCAATAGGGAATGTTTGTGGTGAGGAGGGTTGAAGCTTTTTATTTGCATGGAAAGGTGACCGTGAATGAAATGGATGAGTTAGATTGTATGAATTAAATAATCACGAAGAACATTTTGTATAGATTTTAGTTAAGACTATTAGAGAATTTCGAATTCAATTTTTAAATTTGTTTAAAAGTGGAAACTTAAAAATTAAATTAAATAATAAATTTAAAATAATTGTTTCTTCTAGCAAGAATATTTAAATTTTATATTTAATGGCAACAGATGCACATGTATATTGTCAATTTTTGTGTAGCCTATTGAATCAATTAATCATTTAATTTTGAAGTCAATGGAAGTTTTCTGTAAGGGTCATTAGACATGTGTGTATTTTTTAAAACTGGACAAAAAAAGTACACATTTTTTCCATGAAAGGAAGACGTTCAATATTGAGTACTTTTTATAATTAGTATATTTATAGAGTTTTGGAAATTAAAGTTTTAGTATGCATGTTTTTTTGACGAGAGATGGAAATTAGGTATAGGAATCTACACTTGTAATTCTATTGCTATCTAGACAAGGTGTGGCACCAATTTGTATCTAACAATTGTGATAGGGGTCTGCCACAAATCGGTAATGATTGGGGAGTAAGGAAGGAAGTTAATATTTGCAAGTATTAGAGAAAGTCAGAAAAAGAAAAGCATATTAATAGTTGAATATGGAATAAGAGGAGCTGAATGATGATAAGATTTTTTGAATTTGAAGCAATTAATTAGGAATATTTTTAATTACAATAAATTTTTTTAAATGATTTTAATTAATTACATTTGGTAAATTAAATACAATTTAAATTTTCAAATAATTAGTTTTTGTAGTAATAATAAGTTCTCTCCAAAATGAAAATATGATATAATTTTATGTGTATTTTAGTGTAATAGTTGGCAGGCGTAGATGCACATATATATTTAACATTTTTCTGTAGGTTAATCAATCAATTGATTAATTATTATTTAATTTTTTTAAGATAAGGCAATGCATTTGAAGGCTAAGAGCGATTTGCATAAAAGAGGAAATTTATGTTTGATATGCTTTTCTACATTAATCGGTAAATCGATTGATTATTATTTAATTATCTTTAAATAATGGAGTCCACGAGAGATTAAGAACTATTTGCATAGTGCGAGAAATTGATCTTTGGATTTATACATCAATATTTCTTAGTTTGAAATTGATTATCAAAATAATCTTAGGGAATGATTTTTCAATAAAAAAATTCAATAGAATGTAAATTTTTAAATAATTAGTTTTGTTACTAATAATCATTTTTTTCAACAATACAAGCTATCATATAATTTTATACATATTATACTATAATAGTTGTCAAGCCTAGATGTACACTTATATTTGATATTTTTGTTTAGCTGATCAATCAATCGATTAATTATGATTTAATTATCATAAGGTAGGTATGAATACTAATAGATGGAAAGCTTGAAGTTGTGGATTAAATAACATAAACACTAGAGTTTCTCATTTCACAAGGCATCCAAAACAATTGGCATCATTATATTAGAACAATGAATATGCTCAACGAGCATATCACCAAACACCTACCATTTTGTGTGGCATAGTTTGATTAAGCTATATTGTTGAAAGAGACATTTGTTGTGCCCTCAGCACACACACCCCATTCAAAATGGGGACCCTCTTTTCTTTTGCTTTGTCAAGTCGTTATGTTGTTGCCTCATTTTGTGTGCTCCCATTTTGGTGTCCCTGATGGTCAACTTACCTCCAAACTCTCATCTTGGGCTGACCATGTTTTGTCCCCTTCATTTTAGTTAAGTCTTGGAGCCTTTCGGATCTCTCCTTGGCAATTTTCTTCTGCCAGCGGCCTTGGGGCCTGGCGGGCCTGCCTCGCTGGGTTTCCCTAGCTAGGTTTCCCCTAGGTGTTCACTGCTATGAATGGTGGAAGGCTCCCGCCTTCCCGAACCCTGGGCCTTGGTTCCTGGTTTTCCGTTAGTTTAAACTTACGGGTGTTTCAGACTGCTTTCACCCACGTCGGGTCCGGTCCACCGGACTTCCATCCCCAGAACTCCATTCCATTTTTTTCATTTCCAACAGCCAACCTGCGGTGTCTTTCTGCCCTCCACCCTCTGGGTTCCCCTTTGCCAATGATTTGAAAATGAATTTTCAAGTGGTCATCTGACAGTGTCTTTCCGGCCCTTGGACCCCGAACCTCCCGCTGTCATTCGTGGGTTTGAACTCCACCAACCCACTAGTTGGCCATACGAGCATTAAATGCATGTCTAGGTATAAATATAGGGGCCTACCTATAATTTTCATTTTTTAGGTTTTCCAGAAGAGATTAGAGTGCTTGCCGGAGGAGATCAGTGCATCCATCGTTCGCCGCCCTCATGTCCGAGATCATCATTTGACCTTCCTAAGTCGATTTCACACTTTCTCCCATTGGAATTTTGAGGTAGGTTTGCCGCCCATTCCACCGAGAGGTTTTTTATGATTTTACACTGAAAATAATAAATAAACATGGGCTAAAATGCATTTAATTGATAAAACGTGACAAAACCCACAAAACCCTTGTCCTCAAAATCTAAAAACACCTCCAAATCATCTCCTAACATTGAGTCGGAGCTAAATCACGCTGCCATTTTTCTTCGTGCAAGGCGTTCGTGCCCTCCGGGCCTGACCCCTTTTGATGCCGTTAAGAACTTGAAAAATAGAAAACTTTTCAGACAGCGGGATGCCATCTTGGGCCCACCACCCAGGATCTCCATCAGCTGATCGTCGTCAAACCTAACAAACAAACCCTCAAAATCTAGCCTCCATCTCAGCCTCCCATACCTACCTTGTTGGGACTCCCTTTCTGGGTTTCCCATGAGTGTTCGTCATCCTAAATGGTGGAAGGCTCCTATCTTCTCGAACCCTAGGTCCTGGCTCGTTGATTTCCGATGATTCAAAATTGCAACACTTTAGACTGGTTTTGTCCGCTCTGGGTCCAGTACATCAGACTTCCATCCTAGGGACTCCACTTTTCCTTTGTCAGTCCCAAACAGCAAAGAGGGTGCACCTTTCTTCCCTTCGGGTTCCATTTTCCTATTTATCGCCCAAAGATTCAAACTTAAAAGGGTTGTGCCTTTGTAACACCGGGTCCCGGACCACAGACTTCCATCCGCAGGCCACTGGGAGTCCCCACCATTTAAAACGATTGTGGGGTGACATCCCCACCATTTGAAATGGCTATGGGGTGACATCCCCTACCTCCCGGGTCCCGAACCTCCATTCGTCGTCCCTACCTCCACCGGGCTCTGTCCACCGGGGTTCTGTCTGCTTTCATCCAATGCATAAGGGCAAAAAAAACCTATTTTCCTAGCCTCCGAGTTTTGGCCCCTCGATGGCCTAGAGAAACTTCATAGAGAAGACCAGCGGCCAAACACTCTATTAGGTCCGGTCTACTAGGCCACTCTTGTCAGGCTTTCGTGCAACGATTGCCATTCTAAAGGGCGAAACCCTAAAGCCTTCCTGCACCACCGGGCCTGCACACCTTGAAGTCTAAAGTAAACCATCAACCATCTTTTGACCTTCCAGGTCTCGGACCTTGGAGTTCTGACCCCAAAACTCTATTTCTTCCAGGCTGTTTCAAACAGCGAAGTCCTAATAGATTTCTGGCCCTGAACCTCTGGGGGCCCCAAAATTGACCAAAATGACCTCAAATTTGAAAACCAACCTCGACCCACATGCTCAAATTCGACACTCTTCGAAACGAGCCTTTCAAACCATCAAAATGTGAAGATGGGAGAAATCATCCAGATTGCCCCATCCTATTCGCCCTTTCAAAACAACATTTCAGCTAGGGAAGTTCGGCCCCTTGGGCCCAAATTGTCCAAAATCCCTTTAGAAAGTGACTAACGACATCTGAAAGAAAATATTTAACTTCATTAATCATATGTTGTCTAATTGGATTTCATTGTACTCATTATGTTTATGTTTGTAGGATATATGGAATCAGGTGTAAGACCCTCCGGGATAGCTACAAAAAATGACAAAGGAAAGAAAGCAGGCAAGACCCCTCGTGGAAAAGAGGATAAAGACCAAATGAAGTTCTAGTTTTAGGGTGAGCCTCTATGTTAAAAAATCATTACTGACTGGAAGGAAATCATAGACACCAATATTGGCCACGTCGATATTGATAAATTCAAACAAAGGGTGAGGGTTCACCCAAAGACTAACAATGTAAGATTGATTAGACAAAGTGAGATTGCAAAAGTAGTAGGATTCCCCCCATCTCTCATAGCCCCTGAATTGGTCATGGCTTGCTAGCAGGCTTACCAACCACATACATGAACCATTGTTGATACAGATGGAAACATCCTCGTTGATATGTCAGCTATGGGAATTACTAGAAATTTTCACATTCCTACCTTTGAGGAGATGTAGGTGCCCACCATGGAAGAGGGAAAGGAAACATGGGATGAGGACCCTATGGGCTGCAAAAAGTTGATAAATCAGTATTAGCTCAGGGAGAAAAGGGGCAGCGCTGTGAAGGTGCCTCAAGAACTCTTTCACAATGATTTCTATGAGGACTACCATGACCTAGTAACCATGTTAAGTAGGGTGATGGGCCTCCCTACTACTGCATTTTTTCAGAGTGGATGGTGTTCTTTGTTGAAAAAATCCTCCTTGGGGATGAAGATGTCACTAAAAAAGCCACATTCTACTAGGGAGACATCATAATTGACTGCTTCCATGAGTAGTTTATGAATGTGAAAAAGAGCTCTAAATTCTACATGACCTATCTGGTGTATTCACTAGCTGAGTAGAAGCAATACAACAGATTATTTGTGGCACCCGATGAGGAGTCAGGCCAGAGATTGAAGGTCTATGATAGATATCCCCAGCTACAGTTCATAAACTTTAAAAGGGAGTACTGCAGGGTGAATGACGCCTTCCTCGTCCACATCATCAGGTTGCTCAGAGGGGATTTTGAGAGAAGGGTATCTCACAACGTGCGGGCATTCTTGAAGCAGTACGCCTTCCTATTCATACAATTCCCCAAATTCACATATATTTGTGCCCAGGGTTTCACAGAAAGGCTGAATAAGCTACCCCTGTACCCCAATGACTGAATTATACTATTAGAACTCTCCTGGCAGTTGCAACATATGCATACAGTCCTCAATAGTAAACATTTGGCAGGGATCCCTTATCCCTTAGCCTTTGGTCAAGGAATGTATAAATTACAAACTTCATAGTGTGTTGGGAATTCTGAAAAGGAATTGGTGGAGTGCCATTTCCGCCTACACATTGCTCACCCATGGGTGGACCCATATGGGCATGTAAGAAAGGCACTAGGACCAGAGTATGCCCACCTACATCACATTGAGGATTTCTGGGCAGACTGCTAGGATGACAAAGAGGTGCGTGCAAGTCACTACATGAGGATGACCGTGTACTTTGTAAGAAGGGTACAGCTATTTCCTATACCAAATCAAGTCGAGGAGGATGAAAGCACCATCATGGATCCCAGATATAATGTAGTCTCCAACTTGCCATTGCCTGCAATAGATTGGGATGAGTAGGAGGTCGATGACCTTGAAATTGTAACTAAACTAATCGTGACCCGAACTGAAGAATGGGTTAAGGGACAATGAGCCCAATTAATGCAACAAGGAGTTGTCCTGACGTATGAAGGGCTCAAGAGTAAGCCTAGTGCCACAGAAGATGTTGCCACTACAACTTCAATGGGTGGGATATCCAAAACTCCTTCACTCACAAGATCAAAGAAGAGGAAGGGGATGGAGGTAGAATAGTCTCCAGACCCCAAGGTTTATTCAAGAAAGGAGTTCAGAGGCTCACCCTCTAAGAGGCCCAAATGAACAGGGAGCGCCATAGAGCAGTCAACAATTCAAGAAGGTGAGGAAGAGAAAGCGGATCAGCTAGAACTTCCTTTGACTCCCCCTGTTTCGACCACCCTGAAATATGTTTCCCAGGCCATGATCACCACATCCCCACCTATGGTGGACATCTCAGTCCACTTCACCTCCTCACCCCCGACCGGGCCCATAATAATGACTAACTCTTCCTCTTCTGCGACTACTCCACTTTCCTCCGCCACCATGTCACCTACTACATCACTCCCATTAGAAACAGTGATAGCACCAATGCCCACACTAGCATTACCGGAGGATTTTTCATGACACATACAAAATATCCCTTCCGACATCTCCCAGATCTTTTTGGACCCCACCATTCAAGTTGCTTTAGTGCAAGTCCTTGCTAGTGTTACGCTTTCGCAACCTCCAACGAGACTGCCATCAATGGAGGCCACAATGTTAATTTCTGAAGAATGGGATAGGTGGGAGAAAGAAGCCTTGAAGGTGATGGAGGAGGAAGCTAAGGAATACCACGAACACCTAAAGTATGAACATCGGCCAATTGACAGGGTGGTTCACAAAGAAGAAGAAACAAGGTCTTCTAAGAGTGGAGATGAAAAGGAGGGTACAGGTGGTAGAACCATCATACAAACCTTCAATGATGATCTTGAAGAGGAAATGGCTAGATAATTGAAGCATGATGAAGAAGAGACAAAAAGGTCACCTCCTAGAGGAGAAGGGCAGGAAGGTGGCCGGATAGCGGAAAATGTAGGACTCCCTATGAGGGAACAGTAGGAGGATGTGCCACCTCCTTACAGAGAAGAAGGAGATATAGAAGAGGACAAGCCTGAGGGGTATGAGCATGAGGAAAAATAGGTTGAAGAAAGAAAAGAGAAGGGAATTGAGATAGAGGAAAGTCCCTGGGGGTGATTTCCTACTAATCCTCCCATCAAACTCCTCACGTTCATCCAATATTTTGATGAGGAGGAAGAAGACAACACTAAAATCAAAGAAAGGACTCCCACAAGTGAACAAACAAAGATTTAGAAAAAGGAAGGTGAGGGTGATCGAGAATCACCCAAGGGAAAATCCACTATGCTTGACTGGCTGGAGAGGTAGGTTGAAAAGAAGACTCCTACCCTTAAGGATCCAAGAGCAAGGCTAGAAGCTATCCTAGCCCAGGCACATATCTCAACTAGGAAGGGGAAGAATCCCAAAGTTAGATCCAAGGTAACGATGGATGCTTCTGGGTCCCAAACTATGCAAATTGCAACACTGGTGGTAGGCCAAGAGGGAGTAAGCTATAAAGTCTCCACCATTAACTTGGGAACTACTACTAGAGAGCAAAAGGTGGAGCATCTTGATGAGTCAGTGGCTACGGTGGTGCACCTAATACAATAAGATAAGGTCTTGAATGACGAGATTAAATCACATGTAGCCACCTTGATAGATTACATCCAACAATGGTCTTCATTTGAAGACATTCCTACCACATTCGCGACTCCACCCCAACTGTTGTCCAAGGAGAAAATTGAAAAGATGGAAAAGAGAAAGAACTTAGATAAAACTACAGAGAGCTGGTTCTGATAGGTTCTATACATCAGGAACATGGGTATCATCTGGGCTATTTAGACAGCCAACAAGTTCTTGGATTTACAACAGTCATTGGAGGGCACAAAAAAACTTTGCATCGACTTCCCTGCAACATATAATTCCACCTATCCAAAGATCGAGGCTATCCTCTGGCTACCAAAAGCCACATGGGAGAACGAGATCACACTAAAAAGGGACGATCATTGGTTAGTGGATGTGTGGAAGCTAGAATTTGATAATAGGAGAGAAAGGTTGGAGTAGATAATGGATAAAGTGGATCTAGACATCGAATGGGTTAAAGAAATCAGGGCAGATTGTGCTCGATATTTGAGGCTATTGATGGGATATGGCATACCTGTGATGCAAATTGATCTAGAGAAAATGAAGCCCCATTTCTAGAAGAAGATGGAGGACGATATGTTAGATGAGATAACCGTGGATTTCATGAGTTTTTCCACCCGTGCCTTCACCCAGTTAGAGCTATTCGAAGATTACACCACCAAGTATGATGTAGACTGGAAGAGGTTTGAGGACAACTCTAAGGAATGGAGTTATCAAGTACTATGGTCTGAGATCATAGAAGTTGAAAAACTCCAACCGGTGATTATGAAATTCATGGAATATGTAGCTTTGAGGAAGCAAGAAGGAAGCCCTATTATCAATGAATAACTTCTAAAGGAATGGCTACAACAAAAAGAGAAATCATCAAAAGACAAAATGCTACAGTGCTATCACTAGAAGACAAAATAGGGATGAAGAAAAAATTGTATTTTAAATTGTAATATATTTGGGGGGTAGGTAGAACCCTAGTTTGTAGTGAATCTTGGCCACACAATGAGATTAAATATTTTTCATTCGTTCTACTTTTTGGGCACTATAAATAGGGGGTCTCCTCTCATTTTCAAGAGAGAGTTGAGTTGTTGTAAAGACACGCTGCAGAAATTTCTAATGAAAAAATTTTGACTTGGTGCATTTTTTGAGTTCTTCACATGTTTCATGATTCAATCTCCATTGTTAGATGCTTTATTTAGATTTACATTGCTATTTTAAGTTTGATTTAAACTGCTTAAATAGATTTTGGTAATGTTGTTATGAGGTCATGAAAATTGCTACCATGTAGAAGCCTTCCTAGTCCATACATTTTGTTGTTTGCTGCTGGTAAATAGCTATGCAAAGTTAGTCTAGGCTTGAATTCAAAGCTTCTCCACACTTTTATTTTGTTCATGCATGTATATGGTGAATGAATGGTGAAATATCTACAGGCCTTAGAAGATAGCACAAATTTCATGAGATTGTGAAATTTCTAGTTAAGTGAAATTTTGTTCGAAGGAAGTTGTCCATGGTGGAAACTCCATGATTACTATTCATAGTTAGTTGCTGATCCAGGAACCTTCCCTCTTCCCTACTTTTTTTTCTCTTTTTTTAGAAACAGCCTATGCTAAGGTTCATTGCACATTGTAAAGCCAAAACTTAAGGGAAAACATTAAAGTTTTAGATTGTTGTTTGAACCTACAACCAATTACACCTTAATTCCCATCTCAGAAACTTCAAATTTTAAGATCTACTTTGCATCCAGGTATGTAATTCTTCCATGTGATTACCAAAAAAATCACATCAAACATCAATTGAGGAGTTTCATGCAAGTCATGACCTGACACCCGAGAGACTTTGGGGAGATTTTCAACAACTTGCCTGTTGGAAATTTCCTTTCAAGAGAGGTAGTTGCATCTATGCACTGCCTGTGTTGAGAAAGTGTACAAAACACCCATAAACAGAACTAGCGCTAGAAGAAGGGCCTTGTGAAGTTGGATTGAATTGGATCATTCTCCCTAGAAAGATTTTAAAGAGTCCTACGACCAACACCAAACAAGGGAGAATTTCAATAGTTGCAGACCCCCACAAGGGAAAAATGAACTAAGGGAGGAAACACTACTTCCTCTTGCTCTGCCCCACCCACTTCCCTTCCACCTCCATCTCCATTTAGCTCTGTCCATCCTCCACCCAGCCATACCAAACTGCCTTTTCACCCCTCATCTCTGGCAACCAGGGAGTTTCCTCTCTCCTAGCCTTGCAAGTTCAAGGTATAGTCCAAATAGCCGCTGCCCAAGTGTAGTCCCAGGCTATTGTTTTACTATAGGTAAACTCCAAATTGTTGTCCCTCAATAGCAAATAACGCCTCTGCCTCCCGCCATAGCTTGGTTGCTACAAAATCCCTCACCATTGCACTTTTGTGCATACCATTACATGCCCAAGAATCCAAAGGGATTTTGTTCAAAATTCGATCATTGTGACCCGCAAAGAACAATAGAAGAACACATCAAGATATTTGAAACAACAATCATAGGCATGCAAATCGGCCATGAAGACGTTACATGCCACCTTTTTCCATACTCACTGGGTGAGGAGGCTTTCTATTGGTACATCAATATTCCCAGGGGGTCCATCACCATGTGGGACCTCATGAAGAATGCTTTCCTGCAGAAGTAAAAGATTTTGATCAGCCCCTCAGAGCTATACCGATAGTTTATGTCCATTAGGAGGGAGGTTAATGAGCCCATTGGATCCTTTAATAATCATTTCCATCGTGCCTTCACGAGGCTTCAAGATACATACATACATAATGATGTTGCATCCCTCTCCGTCTACTACACAACATTAGATAATCTCACATCAGCTTTGGTAAAGAGGATGCGTCTGCCACTCACAACACTAGTGTTTGCTTATGCGGAGGTGGTTGTTGCCAGTGCAGATTTGGGTCAAAATATCTTTGGTCCGTTGCCTTCGTTGGAACTAGTAGCTCACCTGATGCAAGTCCAGGGACTTAAATGAGGCATTCGCTCACCAAACCCCTTTTATGGACCAGGTGCCTCAGTTGCCCATTGTTCTGTACCCTGGACAACCAATGAATCATGCACCTCCCATGCCTTCTTATTTGTAGTCTCAGCAACGACAAAGCTATCCTCAAGCTCCCCAACAATAACAGGCATATTCTCAAAAGCTGCAAGCACCATTGTACTTGTCGAGAGCAGAATTCCCTCTAGAGCATCAAAATCAGCCAGTGGCCTTGCCTTCTTTCCCCAAAACCCAGTACAACAGTTGAGTAGCACTGTTGAGAAGGACAAATTAGAAGAATTGACTAAGATGATAAGGAAAATTTCCATGAAAATGACACACTTAAAGAATTAGAATACTCAGTTGCAGGCATCCCAGGGTAGTATCCAGGCTAATTTCAATTGGGAAAGCTGAGACAACAAGGATGGTAGGGACAACTGAGAAGCAAGCACCTCTTTTGGGCTAAACTATGATAGAGGGTAGAATTCAAATCAAAAATTTGAAAGGAGACCTTCTCAAAGGTAGAATCGTACGTGGAATACAAGACCCAATAACGGAGGTGTCCCTATTCCTCTTGATCAGCTAGACAACAATGAAAAGACAACTAGTGGAGTGTACCTCACTGAGGCAGCCTTGTCCGAATGGTGTTGGATTCACAAGACCGGTAGACATTCTGAGTTGGATTGTCTCAAATTCGAGAAAACAGCTAAAATTCTCCAAATCGAGGTCCAAAATGTGGTTCATGGTGTCGGTTACAGAGACATCATTCCATCTGAGCCTTATGACTCTTCTCGTCTTGTGGTTAACCAAGTGTCATTACCACAAAGAAGCTGCAATGAACCCGAGGTTGAGGCCATCCCCGTTAAGAGCAAAGAAGTGCATGAGGTAAGTAACGAACAAACCTTCGCTCATCTTTTCGATTCAGTAGATAATGGTCCACTAAATGAGGAAGAAACACATATAGATAAAGTTCACATGTTCCACTAAAGAGAAACTCCCTAATTCCTCAGGAACAGGTAGGTGGGTGGACCCTTTACAACTTCTACTCCACCAAATAATTTTACTACCCCGCTTGACCCTAATGCCAGCAATAACCCTAGGCTTCCCCATGTACCCACTCAGTATCTCCATAAGGATATGCCTCAAAATCAGTCACAAAATCAGCCTCAAGGACAATCACAAAACTATTCAACTGAAGTAAAGTCCCAACCTTCTAGCTCTGCCATAGGCTGAGCCTTTGACTCTAAGATGAAACAAATGGGTGAATATGTGGCAGATGAGTTCAAGAAAGTAAAAATTAGTTTATCTGCCTTTGAACTACTCAAAGTCCCTATTGTAAGCCATGCCTTCTTCAGCGTACTCAATTGGACCCCATCCTCTAACACAACACAAGAAGCATATGCCAAAAGAGTCACCTTTGAAGAGCCCAAACAAGAATCTATAGTTCAGGATAGTACCAGCAAAAGGAAGGATGTTCCCTTAAATCAATCTACAGGTACGTGGCCGAAAAAGGAACTAGATCAGAACAATAGGCATATTTCCAAATATCAGCCATCTGGGCAGACCGAGGACAAAACTAGTGATAAGAACAAGATGCAAGTAGCTTAGATAGATAGGTCCCCAGGCCTCTTCCAAGGAAATTTTGAAACTCCCCTTTTCCTTATCACCATTTAGATATTTGGGAAGAACTTTCACAACTGCCTGCTCGATTTAGGAGAATTTGCCAATGTTATGCCCCTGGCAGTGTGCAAGGCTCATGGGATTACTCCCACACCCTCAAGAAGAAAGGTGACCCAATTAGACAAAACATAAATCAACATCGTGGGAGAAATGAATTGGATCCCGATGCAAATTTTTGTAGATCTAAGGATACAATTGGTCATTGATATTCAAGTGGTGGACATTCCCGATCCGTATGGGATTATTTTGGGAAGAGACTTCACTAGAACTTTGAATGGGTATGCTGCCATAGACCATTCTCACATGTGGTTTCCATGAAAAGGGTTCCCAAGTCAAATCCATATACACCGCGAGCCTCATATGAAGTACAGGATCACAGAGTACAACAACCTAAATGAGGTGTTGTTTGTTGAGACATAATTGGGAAATTATTGTCCCTTTTCCTGCTAGGACAAAGTTGAACCCCAAGAAGAGTTGGTTGCTAAAGTACTCTCAGTGCAATGCAACCCTCCAACCAACTTCACTCAAATTCCTCAAAGTACAGAGATGTTGGTAGAATCATATGATAATCCTGATGAAACAACAACTTGGGACAACTCAATGGTTTCTAGGAATTCATGGAAAAATTTGCAAAGGACCAACTTAGTTTGGGTGCTCGAATGGACTTCCAAGATCTCTTGTTGCCAAATTGGTACAAGATTCACAATGTTTCCCACTCTGAGTTTGAGTGCTACTTGTGCCAAACAGTGGTAGAGCACATCAAGAAATCATCTATCCCTCATAAGGAAACACTGAAGGAAGTGCTAGCAGAACCACCTGCCATTAAATGCACCAAGTTGGAAGATTCCACAAAGGTCATGTAGGAAACCACCCCACCAGAAAGAAATGAAATCCTAGTTGAGCTTGAAGTCAAAGAGCTTTCCAAATTTTAGACGCTTCGATTTGATGGGTCCAAGTCAAAACAAGGAGCTAGTGCTGAGTTCAAACTCATCATCCCAATGGGTAAGACCTTTCTTGTTTCCCATAGGCTGCAGTTTTATTGCACCAATAATGTGGCCGAATACGAGGTGTTAGTCCATGGTCTTCTTATGGCCCTAAAGAAAAAGGTTAAAATGCTGCAAGTGTTCAGTGATTCTGAACTCGTAGTCAAGCATGTTAGAAGATTGTATTCCTGCCATGATAGAAGACTTGCAAATTATAGGCATAGGGTTTGGGATCTTTTAGAAGGTTTAGATGCATTTAATATACAACTGATCCCTCATGCTCAAAATTATACAGTCAATGCCTTGGCTTAGGTAGCCAACACTTTGTTACCCCTCTCCTTGTTTGGGCTTAAGAAATTCATAGTTGAGTTGAGATCCACACCGTCCATCCTAGATAATGTCACTCATTTTTAGGTCTTCAATGACGATAAACATATCCTTGAGTTCATCATGAGTTCTGATGTCCTCGCCACCCAAATAATTGATGAAACTGATCTTGAAGAGGCCGAATTGGATATAGAAGGAGTTGTCAACCTCAAAACCAACATGATTCCTAGGGGCATGGTTCAACTTGAATGCATATTTGATTTGGATCAGATTAGAGACCAGGACCGACAAACGAAGAAGGAAGCCATAAGCAACCAGTGTGATGCTCACAACCTTGGGACCCCAGAGGAGGCCAAAGATTTTTTCATTGGAAAAGTGTGCACGCCCGAGGAAAAGAAGGGAACCATTTGTGCTTTGTAGAGGTATCATGATGTGGTGGCATGGAGCTATGAAGATATTAAGACTTATGACACCTCCATCATCACGAACACCATCACTCTCAAGACAGAAGCTAGGTCATTCTGCCAACGACAATGTCCTATCAATGCCTTTCTAGAGCCCATCATTTACAAAGAGGTATAGAAGTTACTTTCAGAAAGAATTATCTTCCTAGTCAAGCACTCCATGTGGGTGGCCAACTTGGTCCCGGTTAGAAAAAAGAATGGAGAAATCAGGCTGTGTGTAGACTTCTGCAACCTGAATAGAGCTTCGAAGAAGGATAACTATTTGGTACCTTCATTGGATGAGGTATTGTAGATCGTTAATGGCTCCCAAATGATGTCCTTCCTCAATGGGTACTTTGGATATAACCAAGTTATGGTGCAGTACGAAGATTTCCATAAGACATTGTTCACCACAAAGTGGGGAACCTTCACTTACAGGAGAATGCCTTTTGGGATCATCAATGTTGGTGCCACTTTCCAACCTGCCATGGATATTTCCTTCAAAGATATGATTGGGAAGTACATAATCATATACATGGATGATTTAACTGCATTCTCTAAAAGGTGAAGTGATCATGTCTCCAATTTATGCAAGGTGTTTCAAAGGTGTAGGGAGTTTGGAGTTTCCCTCAACCCAAAGAAGTGCATTTTCGGTGTGACTGAGGGTAGGATGCTTGGACATGTTATTTCAAAGCAGGGAATCTCCATAGATCCTGAACGTATTCAATATTTGCTAAGGATCCCACTGCCAGGCAACAAGAAATAATTGGAATCCTTATTCAGAAAGATCAACTTTGTCAGGAAATTCATCATGAGTTTTGTTGAGATTGTTAAATCACTCAATGCCATGTTAAAACATGATGCCAAAATTGAGCTAAACATGATTTTGAAGAAATCAAATGGGCCATTGCTGAGGCGCCTGTACTAGTCAGTTTGAACTATTTGAAGTTGTTCTACATCTATTCATTTGCTTCAGAGCATTCCTGTGCCAACATCCTGACTTAGAAAGATGATGAAGGGAAGGAGCACCCAATCGCCTTCATGAGTGCACCATTGAAGGATACTAAATTACGCTACCACAATGTAGAAAAGAAAGCATATTCCCTAGTTATGGGAGTGAAAAAAAATAGGCATTATATCTTGCGTAACAAAGTGTTTTCCATTGTCCTTGACCCTGCAGTGAAAATGCTACTCATACAAAATGAATTGGTTGAACAAAGAGCTAAATGGGTCACATTACTCCAGGAGTATGATATGGAAATCCAACCAATGAAGTTGGTGATAGGGAAAGCACTTACTCCCATGATTTTCAAAGTAGCAACAGGGGCAGGACCTAAACTCACTGTGCAACAATACCAGCTCGAAGATGTTTCCCCGTGAGAGTGGTACAAGGATGTTGTTTATTATTTGTTGAATCATAAGTGTCCACCTCACTTACAGGGAGTCCAAAAACATGCTCTTAGATTGAAAAGCAGTAGTTACATGTTGCAAGGGTACATTTTATACAAGAAGAATTATGAAGGCATTTGCTTGAGATGCCTTGAAAGGAGGAAGCAAACTGAGTCTTGAAAGAGTTTCATGACAAGTTCGACACTAGTCATGGATCTAGACCTTCCACTGCACATCATATATTAAGAGTAGGGTATTATTGGCCAACCATCTTCAAGGATGCTTATTGTCATGTTCGTTCGTGTCACACGTGTCAGACTGCTGCCACCAAGTAGAAGAATGTTGCTGTCCCATTGTAGCCCTCCATCATCTGAAGGATACAGGTACATTCTTACCGCTACTGATTATTGCACTAGATGGAAAAAAACAATTGTATGTAAGCAATGCACAACTGAGGTAGTTGTGAATTTTTTGGAAAGTTTTATTTTAAATCGCTTCGGTTGTCCTTATGCATTGGTGTGTGATAATGGACCTACTTTTTCTTCATTAAAATTTTCTAGTTGGGCCTTCGACTATGGAATTTCCCTTAATTTTTTGTCGAATTACTACTCTCAAGGCAATGGCCTTGCTAAGTCCACAAACAAGAACTTGATCACAATGATCAAGAAATTGCTCAATAAGAATCCCAATGACTGACATACCCATCTCCGATTCACCCTTTGGGCAGATGCACCCGCCATAAGGCTGCCCTTGGTGATTCCCCATTCCATCTTTTTTACGACCTAGAGCCCATATTTCCTATCCACTTGAAGATCCCCACTCTCCAATTTATCAACAAATTTTAGGAAGGGAGGGACCATAGAGAAGCTCGATTAGCTAAGTTCTTTCATTTATAAGAAGTCTGAGACCATGCAATATAATTTTTTTCCAAACATCAGGGCGTAGTTAAGAGATGGTTCTACCGCCGAGCCAAAATCAAGGCCTTTATAATTGTAGATTTAGTCCTGTATTGGAACAAGACCCATGAAAAGAAAGGGGGACATCACAAATTCGACAAGCTTTGGCTTGGCCCCTTTCAGATAGCTGAAATATTGGGAGACAATGCTTTCCACCTAAAGACCTTAACTGGTGAAGACGTCTCGTTGCCAGTCAACAGGCAGCACCTCAAGCATTACTTCCAAGCCTGAGCTCTGTCGAGCTCTTTCTTGTAAATACTTGTACATAGGTTAGAATAGGTTTCCTTTTGGCTATTTCACGTTTCTCTGTTTTGGTTGTTCCCTAGCTATTTTGTTTCGAAGAGGATGTCCTCCGTCCCACTACGGTGGTCATGCTTGTTCAATGAATGGTTTGCTTTGCTGTCCATCCTTAGTGTTCTTCATCTAAACATTCATTCTCGACTTTTGGTCCCTGAAGGCTACCTAGGAATGGTTTCCTCATTTGAACTCTGCTTTAGAACTTGACCCTGGGTTGGCTCTTTTTATGCATAGCTCAGATCTTGTACAAAACGTATATTAATTATTTCCAAAGGACTATACAAGGGCTGCTACAATATCCTAGTAAGTGAAAATACTAAGTTTACTCCAATGACCACTATGGTTCCCAAACCTATTATAGGTTTTAGTGCTTACACGGTCAAGCAAAAGATAAGTGGGAAAAAGAACGTTGAAAGAAACATCAAAACATAGAAAAGGAAGAAAATTTTGAAATTAAGCGACTGTATGGGTGTGCGGATAACTCTACCAGAGCTATGGACGCCTGACTGGTAGTAGAGCAATATTCGTGGGATCACAATGACAACTCCATTGGGGCTATGGATGCCTAAATGGCAACGGGGCAATGTCTAGGTTACTTTTCGTGTTGGACGATTTATGTAGCTTGCTTGATTGTAGTAGCAGCCACTTGTCACAGTTCTGCAGAAAGGAATGAATTCACCACACACACTTTTGAGATGTCTTGTATACTGACCCAACTAAGGATCCTGTCCTCCCAATTCACTCTTGGAAGTTTGCTCATGGTCTGCGAAACCAGAGATTTTGGGTCCATAATGAACGCTTATCCCTAGAACGCTCGGGAGTGTTTCCCAGCGGAGTCATCATTTGTTGTGCCCTCAGCACACATGCCCCGTTTGGAACAGGGACCCTCTTTTCTTTCAAATTTTTGGGCCGTTCTATTGCTACCTCATTTTGTGTGCCCCCATTTTGGTGTCCCTGATGGTCAACGTACCTCCAAACTCTTCTTGGGATGACCATGTTTCGTCCCCTTCATCGTAGTTAACTCTTGGAGCCTTATGAATCTCTCCTTGGCAGTTTTCTTCTGCCAGCGGCCTTGGGGCTTGGTAGGCTCACCTCACCAGGTTTCCCTAGCCAAGTTTCCCTCAGGTGTTCGCCATTCTGAACGGCGGAAGGCTCCCACCTTCCTGAACCCCTGGCCCCAGTTCCTTGTTTTCTGTCGATTTAAACATACAGGTGTTTCAAACTGCTTTCGCCTGCGCTAGGTCTGGTCCGCCAGACTTCCATCCTTGGAACTCTATTTTTTTTTTTCCATTTCCAACGGCCAACCTGCAGTGTCTTTCTTCCCTCTTCCCTTCAAATTCCCCTTCACCAGTGATTTGAAAAGGAAGTTTCAAGCGGTTTTCTAACCGCGTCTTTTCGGCCCTCAGACCCCGGACCTCTCGCCACCATCCGTGGGTTTGAACTCCACCAACCCACCGGCTGGCTGTATGGGCATTAAATGAAGGAATTAAATGCATGTCTGGGTATAAATATAGGGGCCAACCTATCATTTTCATTTTTCAAGTTTTCTAGAAGAGATCAGAGTGCTTGCCAGAGGAGATCAGTGCATCCGTCGTTCACCGCCCTCACGTTCGAGATCATCATTCAACCTTCCTTAGTCGATTTCGCACATTCTCCCATCAGAATTTTGAGGTAGGTTTTTTGTAAATTCCACCGAGAGGTTTTTTATGATTTTACGCTTAAAATAATGAATAAACATGGGCTAAAATACATTTAATTGATAAAACATGACAAAACCCACAAAACCCATGTCCTCAAAATTTGAAAACACCTCCAAATAGTCTCCTAACATCGATTCGGAGCTAAACCATGCCATCAGCATTCTTTGTGCAGGGTGTTCGCACCCTCCGAGCCTAACCCCTCCTATCACCATTAAGAACTTGAAAAATAGAAAACTTTTTAGACGGCAGGATGCCATCTCGGGCCCGCCACCCTGGATCTCCATCGGCTAATCGTCATCAAACCTAACAAACAAACCCTCAAAATCCGGCCTCCATCTCAGCCTTCTGGGCCCGCCTCTGCAAGACTCCCTTTCTGGGTTTCCCCTGAGTTTTTGCTGTCCCGAATGGTGGAAGGCTCTCGCCTTCTCGAACCTTGGGTTTCGGCTCGTTGATTTTCGGTTATTCAAAATTGCAACACTTTAGATTGGTTTTGTTTGCTCTGGGTCCAGTCCACCGGACTTCCATCCTGGCGACTTCTCTTTTCCTTCTCCATTCCCAAACAGTGAAGAGGGTGCGCCTTTCCGCCTTCCGAGGTCCATTTTCCTATTTCTCGTCCAAAGATTCAAACTTAAAAGGGTTGTGCCTTCGTAAAGCCAGGTCCCGGTCTACGGACTTCCATCCACAGGCCGTCATGGAGTCCCCGCCATTTGAAATGATTGTGGGGTGACGTCCCCCCATCTCTCAAGTCTCGGCCCTCTACTCGCCGTCCCTACCTCCACCGGGCTCCATCTACTTTCATCCAATGCATAAGGGAAAAACAAACCCGTCTTCCCAGCCTTTGGGTTCTAGCCCCTTGATCACCTAGAGAAACTTCATAGAGAAGAGCAGTAGCCAAACGCTCTGTCGGGTATGGTCCACTAGGTTGCTCCTTCTGGGCTTTTGTGCAATGACCACTGTTTTGAATGAAAAAACCCTGACACCTCCCTACACCCTTGGGCCCGAACACCTTGAAGTCTGAAGTAAACCATCGGTCATCTTTTGACCTTCCAGGTCCCGGACCTCAAAGTTTTGACCCCGGAACTCCGTTTCTTCTAGGCCATTTCAAACAACGAAGTCCTAACAGCTTTCCAGCCTTGAACCTCTGGCACTGATACATTTTGATTCAAATTTCAATGAAAGTTCATCAAAATTTCGATGAACTTTCGTTGGAATTATTTTGTCAATTTTTTGAGAGTGGAGACGAAGAGGAGGGTATAGGTAGTAGAACCATCATACAAACCTTTGATGATGATCTCGAAGAGGAAATGGTCAGACAATTGAAGATGAAGAAGAGACATAAAGGTCACCTCCTAGAGGGGAAGGGTAGGAAGGTGGCCGGACAATGGAAAATGTAGAACTCCCTATGGGGGAATAGCAGGAGAATGTGCCACCTCCTTACAGAGAAGAAGGAGATATAGAAGAGGACAAGCCTGAGGGGCATGAGCACAAGGACAAATAGGTTGAAGAAAGAAAAGATAAGGGATTGAGATAGAGGAAAGTCCCCAGGGTCGATTGCCTACTAAGCCTCCCATCAAACACCTCGCGTTCATCCAACACTCCGATGAGGAGACATGAAACAACACTAAAATCAAAGAAAAGACTCCCACAGGTGAACAAACGGAGATCCAGACAAAAGAAGGCAAGGGTGATCGAGAATCACCCAAGGGAAAATCCACTATGACCGACTGGCTGGAGAGGTAGGTTGAAAAGAAGACTCTTGCCCTGAAGGATCCAAGAGCAAGGATAGAAGCTATCCTGGCTCGGGCGCAAATCCCAACGAAGAAGGAGAAGAAGCCCAAAGTTAGATCCAAGGTAAAGATGGATGCTTCCGGGTCCCAAACTGTGCAAATAGCAACATTGGTGGTAGGCCAAGAGGGAGTAAACTATAATGTCTCCACCATTAACTTGGGAACTACTACTAGAGAGGAAAAGGTGGAGCATCTTGAGGATTCAATGGCTATAGTGGTGCACCTAATACAATAAGATAAGGCCTTAAAAGATGAGCTTAAAGCACAGGTAGCCGCCTTGATAGATTACGTCCAACAATGGTCTTTAGTTGAAGATATGCCTACCACGTTCGTGGCTCCACCCCAACTGCTATCCAAGGAGAAAATTGACAAGATGGAAAAGAGAAATAACTTAGATAAAACTACAGAGAGTTGGTTCCAACAGGTTCTATACATCGGGAGCATAGGTATCAGCCAGGCTGTTCTGACAACCAACAAGTTCTTTGATTTATAGTAGTCACTGGAGGGCACAAAGAAGCTCTGCACCGACTTCCCTACAACATATAATTCCACCTATCCAAAGGTCGAGGCTATCCTCTGGCTACCAAAAGCCACATGGGAGAACGAGCTCACACTAAAAAGGGACGATCATTGGTTAGTGGATGCGTGGAAGCGAGACTTTGATAATAGGAGAGAAAGGTTGGAGCAGATAATGGATAAAGTGGATCTAGACATCAAATGGGTCAAGGAAATCAGGGTGGATTGCGCCTAATATTTGAGGCTAATGATGGCATATGACATACCCGTGGTTCAAATTGATTTGGAGAAAATAAAGCCCCATTTCCAGAAGAAGATGGAGGATGGGATGTCAGATGAGATAATCGTGGTTTTCATGAGTTTTTCTTCCCGCGCCTTCACCTAGTTGGAGTTGTCCAGAGATCACGCCACCTAGTATGATGAAGACTGGAAGAGGCTTGAGGACAACTCCAAGGAATGGAGTTATCAAGTACTACGGTCTAAGATCATAGAAGTCAACAAACTCCAACCGGTGATTCTGAAATTCATGGAATATGTAGCTTTGAGAAAGAAGGAAGGCAACCCTATTATTAGTGAATAACTTCTAAAGGAATAGCTACAACAAAAAGAGAAATAAACAAAAGACAAAAGGTTATAGTGTTGTCACTAGAAGACAAAATAGGGATGAAGACAAAATTATATTTTAAATTATAATATATTTGGGGGGTAGGTAGAACCCTAGTTTGTAGTGAATCTTGTCCACACAATGAGATTAAATCTTTGGCCATTCATTCTACTATTTGGGAACTATAAATAGGGGGTCTCCTTTCATTTTCAAGATAGAGTTGAGTTGTTGTAAAGACACGTTGCAGAAATTTCTAATGAAAATACATTGACTTGGTGCATTTTTTGAGTTATTCACATGTTTCATGATTCAATTTCCATTTTTCGATGCTTTATTTAGATTTACATTGTTGTTTTAAGTTATATTTAAACTACTTAAATAGATTTTGGTAATGTTCTATGGTCATGAAAATTGTTGATGTGTAGATGCCTTCCTAGTCCATACTTTTTGCTATTTGTTGTTGGTAAATAGCTATGCAAAGTTAGTTTGGGCTTGAATTCAAAGCTGCTCCACACTTTTATCTTTGTTCATGCATGTATATGGTGAATGAATGGTGAAATATATGTAGGCCTTAGAAGATAGCACAAATTTCATGAGACTGTGAAATTTCTGGTTAAGTGAAATTTTGTTCGAAGGAAGCTGTCCACGGTGGGAACTCCATGATTACTGTTCACAGTTAGTTGTAGATCCAGGAACCTTCCCTCTTCCCTACTTTTTTTTCTCTTTTTTTTAGAAACAACCTATGCTAAGGTTCATTGCACATTGTAAAACCAAAACTTAAGGGAAAACATTGAAGTTTTAGATTGTTGTTTGAACCTACAACCAATTACACCTTAATTCCCATCTCAAAAACTTCAAATTTTAAGATCCACTTTGCATCCAGCTATGTAATTCTACCCTATGATTACCAAAAAAATCACATCAAACATCAACTGAGGAGTTCCATGCAAATCATGACCTGACACTCGAGAGACCTTGGGGATATTTTCAACAACTTGCCTGTTGGAAATTTCCTTTCAAGAGAGGTAGTGCATCTACACACTTCTTGTGTTGAGAAAGTGTACAAAACACTCATCAAAAACATTGTGTTGTGGGTTTGATACTAGACCACTATAATAATTATCAGCATCGGCTCTATTTTTTGGCAAGCTGGAGGGCTGTAAAACTATTGTGGTGCACAATTTTTAAGTTGTTTGGATACACCTATTTATGCTTTATCCTCATTAGTTGTAGCTTTTTGTCACACTTTCACAATCTAAATAACCCTAGACACTATCTTTCACCAAAAAGAAGATAGCCCTTCGCAATGAAAGTTTCTTGAAATCCTTCTTCATATAAGAAATGTTGAGGCAGTCCACGATGATTGGGAAGAGCTTATGAAACAAACAATAAAATGCTCTCTTCATCTTTCCTACCATACACATGTTGTGGTTTTCATTTTCAATAAAGCTTGTGGGCTTATACTCTTTTATACATGGTTGTTTTGCATAAATAATTAATTCATTATTAATGCCTTTTGCTATATGTCTTTGTACAAAAAGAGTTGCATTATCTGCCATTTTGTATTATACAGAAATGGGGGGCAATAATTTATTGTTCATGTGTTTTGTTGTCTATTTATTGTTTCTTTTTTTCTTTATAAATCACATTTTCTGAACTAAATACAATTGAAATTTGTAAAGTATTAGTTTTCTTAAGTAATATTAGGAAAATGATTTTTAAATAAAAATTTTCTTTATAAATCATATTTTCTAAATTGAATACAATTGAAATTTGTAAAGTATTAGTTTTCTTAATAATTATAATCTTTGTCCAAAATTTAAGGTATTATATATTTTGTGTTAATACAGTGTATATTTGATGTTTTTGTACAAGTAAATCAATTGTTTGATTCATTAAAATCAGAAGATAGTTCTTGTGTTCAGGAATAGGATTTACTAGTTGCAAAGTGGCTACTAAATTGTACATTATGTGCTATCTTCCTAACATCAAATTAATAAGTATGCTTTTGAAAAAGTGATTCAATTAGTATAGTTATGTCTTTTGGAAAAGTGATTCCATTAGTTTAGTTATAATGGACATCAAAAGTGGCTTTTGTAAAAAGTGAAGATGTTATAAGTAGTATCAACTCCATAATTCTAGGATTCGAATGACATGCATACTTTTTCAAGGTATTTTAATTGAATTAGAAGCTACATATTGTTTGCAGGGAACATTAGAAATATGTCACCAAATGTATACAACAATTTGTCTAGACATATATTTATGTAAGAACAAGTGTATGGCGTTAAATGTAGAACTACAAAATCCATGCTTGTTTGTCTTCCTACCATAATGGCATAATGAGGGCACATGGCCTATATCAAGAACCCTAAGCAAGAGAAGAATGAAACATGCATGGGAGATACCATGGAAATTCAACATTCATTATTATTTTATTCGAATGACAAGGAAGGCCTTGTTTTGAGGAAATACGGAAAACACAATAGTAAATCTATACAAGAATTTTTGCATATACATATATGTATGTAAGAAAAAATGAATGATGTGAAAAGGGAAGCCAGAGTAGAATGCGATGATTTTAACAATGGTTTGTTGCTTAAGAAGCACCACATTCACTATTTGTACAATACATCTTAATCAATATAAAACCCTGCAACTTGCTATCAATAGGAAAATTAAGCACTGAACAAAAGGCATGAAGAATAAATAATGTGCTATGAAACCAACACCACAATGGCTCTCTCGACAATGCAACTTAATAAATATACTTTCTCACACATTTTGCAATGCATCAATGTTAGACCCCTTCAGCCTGGTATCAAAAGCAACAATAAATAGAGAACCAAAGACATGAACAATAAATTAATCAAATAAAGATTTATTTCACTTCCAAAAAGATGTACTAAACCCGTTGGAATAAAAAAGGAAGCATTAAAAGTAACTAAGTATATGTGCAAAATGATCAAAGACAATGGCAAAGTAAAAATAATTAATGGTATTTATGGCTGGTCAAATGAATCTATTTACTGGCATGCTAGCATTATATAGTTGGGAGAGGTAAAAAAAATTGTGGAGCACCCGTGTTGAAGTGAATGTATACGTAGCAGGGTATGTGCAAGATCATCATGGAAAAAACAGGCCCTTAAGTGACAAAAAATTCAGAAAAATTAGAGTTAGGCAACTTGACATAAAAATTTGAATAAGTTATCTATATTATTTCAAAAATATGTAACAATAGAATCTGTAGCAAATTGAATGTAGTCTCTAAACTATTAGGTTTCTTTAAAAATAAATAAATATCTAATTGGTGAAAATTTGAAATTTCAATGTAGTATACTTAAATTTTAGGGAAAAAATAAGAAGTAGGTGTTTGTCTAACCACCCTAACCACAATAAAATGATAATATTTTTTTATAATATTTTAGATATAAGTAGAGGACTCATGTCCTGATGTGATGCATATTTTTTTGTAATTTTTTCCAAGTAAATAATTAATTATGAATTTTTTATTACAACTTAAAAAATATATAAAAACTCATATGTCTGACCACCTTAACTTGGTCAAAACTTCATGAAATTCAATTTTTCTTTTTTTAATCCTATAGCATGTGAAGCATAGAATGTGAGGCATGTTTTGGATTCAAAAAATGTGACACCATTTGAAAGCTCTAGATTTTTTTCAATCAGCCTATCAATCAGGACTTTGGTCATAATTCAAATAGAAAATGAATAATAATTACTTATTAAATTCAAAGTAAAGCATAATTTATATTGGTGGAAAGTTGAGAATCTCCTTTAAAAACCATTTTCATTTCATCAATTTTGGGTTAAAAAAAAGTCATTAGCCACATACCCATCATATTGCCACATTTTGGCCCATCATGATCCTGCACATGCCCAACATTGAATTGATAGAATCGCCACATGGAAAATCCAACATGTACACACCAGAGCACTTTTGACCTATAGGGTATGCAGTCTAAAATGTTATAAAAACCATGGAAAATTCCATAATTTATAATTTCATGATGAATGTCATGAATTTTAAAGACATGGAAAATGCCACAGATTTTATAACATTTCACTGCACACCTTGCAGGGAAATATCACTAATTTTGGTTTTTCATATCCACCAGTTTAAATGAAATATGTGCTATGCCAATATCTATCCAATGAAGAGCATATATGATGATTATAATTGTGCATATTTCCACGTACAAAAGGAAGATGGTCATTAGCAAAGAATAGTTTCATGTTTCTGAATCACATAGCATATCATTGAGTACACTTAATTTCCTATGTGGAAAGTTATATTCTTGTCAGAATCACATTTCATTGCAAAAAAAGGTAAGAAAAACAGTTAACAATATTTATAGTTGGTTAACGAAATCTATTTATTGATAATAGGAAAGTTTTGTACTTACATGTCATGTTGGTGGTGTTCAACAAGAGTGGGTAGCATTGGATCAACTTGTTGGAGTAGGAAAGAATATGAAATAGACAATTTACAATACAATAATTCCCTTGTATGCCTATTTCTTATGTGCAACATTATAAAGCAAAAGATATAGACATAGAATAAAATAGGTTAGCATTGTTTGTTGTAAATAAAAAAGAGATAAAATAGGAGATTTTGAATACATGGGATACTCACAAACAACTATGTATAATTAATCTACTAAAAATGTTGAAAATACAGTTGTGGAAACAATGAAAAATATAATGAATATAATAGAGTATTTTTTTTTGATGGACAAGTGTGTATGAGAATTTGTGTGTCTATGTATATAACCAACAACAAATATACAATGATAGAATCCAAAAGCACTAAAACCACGCTCGTTGTCCTCCCTACCATATTGGCATCATGAAGCCTCATGGGCTCTAGCCCAACCCCCGAGCGAAAAGGCAAGTAAGGTCCATGGAAAATTTCAAGTACTCTTAGCATATATGACACAAAAACAAAAATAAAGAAATTCTAAAACAACTATTGGAAGAGCACTTAAGAATCACAAGTAACTTGACATACACAATTTACAATAGACTAATTTTCTTCAATGTCTATTGTATTTGTGAAACATTAGAAAGGGGAAAATATAAATGTAGAATAAAATAGGTTAGGGTTATTTGTCCATGTATATAAGGAGCAAGAAATATATTGACGATAAAATTCAAAACCAATAAACCGACACTTGTTGTCCTCCCTACCATATTGGCATCATGAAGCCTCATGGGCTCTAGCCAAACCCCCAAGCAAGAAAAGTAGGTAAGGTCCATGGAAAATCTCAAGGACTCTTACCATATATCACACAATAAGAAGAGTGAGTAAAACATGGTTGGGCCAAGTTGTTGCAGCATGAAAGGATGTGGAATAGAGAATTTATAGCACAATAATTTTCTTGAATGTTTACAGTATTTGTCCAACATTATAAAGTAAATGATTTAGATATAGATTAAAAGAGGTTAGCAATATTTGTTAAAAAAAAAGAGATAAAATGAAACATTTTGAATAAATGACATGTTGGCGAACAGTTGTGTGCAAGAAATCTTCATTGTTATTCGTTTGTATTTTTTCCATCATACCAATTTTAGAGAGTTGAAAGACATAGTCATTCTCTATGCATGGTTTGATCATAGTTAAATCTTGTCCTTGTTGACTTATATGGGCAGTGACTTGACCTACGTTCTTTAATGGCAACGTGAAGCATGGGAAGAATGTGGGTTACTAGTGGTGTGGTGCTGGGTCAATAGCAGAGTATTGTAAAAATAACTCGCTTTAGTGGAATGGAACAAAAAAAACCACTCTCATATGCTTCCAGGGATAATCAGTGTGATGCTATGAATAGTTTAGTTGTCCGCTCAAAAGCACATGATAGCGATGGTTGGTTTCTATTCATAGCCACATAGATTGATGTGTAATGATTTTGTACAACATTAGAAAGGGAAAAAAATACACAAAATAAAATAGGTTAGCATTGTTTGTTGTAAATAGAAAGAGATAAAATGGGAGATTTTGAATACATGGGATAAAGGAAAACAACTGTGTATAAGTAATGCACTATTTTTTTTGAAAAGAGAGTTCTGGAAAGAATGACAAATACAATGAATAGAATAGAGTATGTTTTTTTGATGGGCAAGTGTGTGTGAGAATTTGTGTGTCTATGTGTATAAGCAGCAACAAACATACAATGATAGAATCGAAAAGCACTAAACCCATGATCGTCTTGATATATATGTGTGATGACTGGAATGTGTAGAAAGATGGGTGTTGTGAACCAAAATCTATAACATTGTAGCATTTTTTGTGGGTTAAGAAGTACACACAGAAGAGATATCCTAGTAAAGAAAAAGCATAATAAAATTTGAAGAAAGTTAGAACAAAATTGGTAAGTGTAATATATAGAAGAATGGATAATAAAGGAAATAATATAATAAAACATATTCACACAACACAAGTAATATATGTAACAGTTGACTAAATGTGCTTGCAGCTTTAACTGCAAAAGATAGCAATAGTTGCATTCTCTCTTATCTATTGAACTTTATATCTTTAGTTGATAGGCTATTTGTTTGAAGTTGCTATTTGCCAAGAAGAGAGCATTTAAACCCACATTATCTATAAAGATTGAAACAAATGAGGGGAAAAGGATGTCATGAAACATATTGATATAAGATTCAAGCTACATTATTTCATAGTACATATTG
Source organism: Sequoia sempervirens (assembly GCA_007258455.2). Classification (NCBI taxonomy): domain Eukaryota; kingdom Viridiplantae; phylum Streptophyta; class Pinopsida; order Cupressales; family Cupressaceae; genus Sequoia; species Sequoia sempervirens. The sequence goes on along the minus strand of VDFB02358134.1, from coordinate 193,576,198 downwards.
AAAACAAATAGAGGAATTATATAATAGGTATTAGAACACTTGTTTGATAGTAAATATGACACACAAAGAGGAAAATTGTATTAAGTGCCCTGGCAGATAGACAGATACATATGCACATATCTATATGTACTCAATTTCCTGATTGATATATAAAAATACCCATATAGGAGCAATAGTATTATATCTAGGTTCTTTTGTTAAAATGCTTAGGGTTGGTACTTTTATTGCCCAATTTCAGATTAAGATAGGAGTGATTGTAACATATTGATAATGCTAGAATGGCTCTTCTGGCAATACAACTGAATCAATATATTTTCTAGCATATTTTGTAGTACACTTCCCCACACTATAACATTGAATATTACATTTACTTTCTAATGTGCGATTATACCACAATACATATATATATGTATATATATATATATATATATATAGATATACATATATGGAAACATATATATACATGTACATATATATACATATACATCTATACGCATACATATATATGCATGTACATATATAGATACATATACATGCATGTATATACATATATATACATGCATATATTGTAAAGTTGGGCTCCACTATTTACCATTAGATAATATAGAGATACAAGCGAATTCTAAAAGAACTAACAAGGAAACACTGGAGAGCGACATACATCTGAATCTTAAGTATCATCTTTATACATCTTACGACTATTATATAGACTGTTTGGCTTCTACCAATATGTTGCATGATACTCTTTTTCCATCATCTGTTCAAAGCTTCCTATAACAAACTATTATTTTTCGTTGTTCTTTTTCTTTGCAAGGAAAAAAAATTTATTGGTTAAGTTGCATTATCGAAAGAGCCATTGTCGTCTTGCTTGCATATGAGGCTATTGTAAGAATAGTCATGCTTGACTCTGTTCTATAACAGATCTGGCAATTTTGAAACTATTGTGTTGTGAAGTCTGTAAGTCATTTTGCATAGGTATTTTCTATAAATCTTTTCTTTGTCATATTGAATACCAAACAATCAGCTTAAATTTCCAATTAAGCCTATGGTGCTATATGGATTTTGCACAGATCATTTCATCATATAATTGTTACATAACATAGAGAAAATAGGCACTGCCCTAGGGAACTAGGTTTGAATAATTTATTTGGGAAGTTGGAAGGATACACACATTTGTTGATGTTGATAGAATTGTGTTACAATTTCCATAGTTCTCTATATGTAAGGATGGGTTGGTTGGATAGGTGCAAGCTTAGTGGCAAGTGTTTTGTGGCATGAGGGTGGAGCTTAGCAATTACATGGGTTGGGGGTTTTTGTTTGAAGTCTCTGCCGGGATTTTTGTTAGTGCAGCCGCAAATTGGAATTTCCAACAACAGGGATCAAATTTTACTGATAGCTTGGAGGTTACCTCTTAAACAAAGGATCTACCTAAATCTTCCTCATTGGTCAATAGAGACAGTTAAGCAGAACCATAAACCAATGGCAAACAAATTACTAACCCTCTACATATTTTCTAGCGAAAGAAAGGACATTTAATTACAATTCCTCCATCCATACAGAACAATAATCTCTTTTAAATCTCCAGAGTTGGTATAACGGAAAAGATACAAACATTTGACAAAAACACATAGACAATAAATTAACCATCTATGCAGACTACTAATCTAGCAGGACGTACACTATACATATATATATATAGATACATTGCATCTATAGATACATTTCATCTATATATATATATATATATATATATATATATATATATATATATATATATATATATATATATATATATATATATATATATATGCATGTATATATATATATATATATATATATATGCATGTATACATATATATACATGTATACATATACTAGATTGGTGGAGCTTAGCAATTACATGGGTTGGGGGATTTTGTTTGAAGTCGTTGCTAGGGTTTTCGTTAGCACAATGACAAATTGGAATTGTCAAAAATGAGGATCTATTGGGGGTCGACAAGGCCATCATTTTTTTTATGTGGTGACATGGGTGTTGGTAATTACGTGGGGTGGGGGTGATCAAGAATGGTGCACTGGATATGGGGAATGTGAATGGCAAGCATTTGTTCACACGAGGCCCAATGTTTCCTGTCATTGCTCGATGGCAGCAGATGAAGTAAATGCAATATTGAATGCTGGCATGTGGGAGAGTATACTTTATATTCAATGTTGCAATATGGGAAAGTATACTTTGATGAAGTTATCCTATTTAAAGGGCCATCGTGGTGCTGGTTTGGTAGTAGACTATTGTTAAAATCATTGCATATGGATCCATTTTGTAGCAAATTGGAGGGATTCAAAAGTGTGGTGGTGCTGAATGTGTAAGTGATTTCACATGGGTATTTTATAAAATGGGTATGTGTAGGATCATTATGGAAAAAACAAGGCCTTAAGTGGTGAAAAATTCAAAAAAATATTAGTTAGGCAACTTGACATAAAAATTTGAATAAGTTATCTATATTATTTCAAAAATATGTAAGAATAGAATCTATAGCAAATTGAATGCAGTTTCTAAACTACTAAGTTTAAAAAAAAAAAAGATCTATTTGGTGAAAATTTGAAATTTCAATGTAGTAGTACTTAAATTTTAGGCAAAAATAAGAAGTAGGTGTTTGTTTGAACACCCTAACCACAATAAAATGATATATTTTTTTGTAAGATTTTAGATATAAGTAGAGAACTTATGTCCCAATGTGATGCATATATTTTTTGTAATTTTTTTCCAAGTAAATAATTAATTATAAATTTTTTATTACAACTTTTAAAAAATATAAAAACTTGTATGTCTGACCACCTTGGTCAAAACATCATGAAATTTGAAACTTTTTTTTTTAATCCTATAGTATGTGAAGCATAGAATGTGATGAATGTTTTGGATTCAAAAAATGTGATACCATTTGAAAGCTATAAATATTTTTCAATCAGCCTATCAATTAGGACTTTAGTCATAATTCAAATAGAAAATAAATAATAATTATTTATTAAATTCAAAGTAAAGCATAATTTATATTGGTGGAAAGTTGAGAATATCCTTTAAAAACCCTTTTCATTAATACAATTTTGGGTAAAAAAAAGTCGTCAGCCACATACCCTACACATACCCATCATATGGCCACTTTTTGGCCCATCATGATCGTGCACATACCCAAATTAGTTTTGCATATGTGGCTCGTGTTGTGCTTCTATATGGATGAAGAAATAGTAGCTAAATCTTCTTTCTTTCTCCTAAAAAACATGTGCCCGAGAAGATGAGAAGGCAACTATGGGAACATGGAAAAATGTACTATGGAGAGCAGTCTATGGGGTGTGTTTTTTCACTGTACCTACTGCAATCGCTATGGAATAGCTCTTTTGCAAATTTTCTATTTGAGTATTAAATCTACTCCTAGGTAATGTAGATTGAATTTCTGATTAAAGCAATATGGATTTCGTGGTGAAGAATGTAGATGCAAATTTTCTAGTAGGGAGGGCACCGTTTCTTTCCTTTGTAGTGACATGGGCACTTGTAGGTATGTGGGTTGGCGGTGGTGGAGAATGGTGTCATTGTAACAAGGAAGTTGAATGGCAAGTGTTTGTTGATACGAGCACAAATGCATTTTCCCGTTAGCATACAGGGTTGGAGGGGGAAGTAAATACTATATTGAATGTTGCCATGTGAGAAAGCACACTTTCATTAGGTTGTACTATCAAAAGAGCCATTGTGGTGTAGGTGAATTGGATTTACCAATGTCAAGAACGCTGCAGCTGATGAGAACTTATGTGGTTTTTTTTTTTTGAGGTGACATGGACCTTGGTAATTATGTGGGTTGGCAATGGTGCAACTGGTTGACTCAATACAAGGGAATTGAATTCTTGTGTATAATATTTAGTAGCAAATAAGTGTTATTGTGATACTTCTCATACAATTCCTCTATTACAGCTGAATATATATATGTGTAAGAAGTGGAAATTGCATGGTTCCTAAGAATAGTGAACTTGCTAAAAAATTCTATCTTCCAATACATATATTCATTTTCTTAGAGCTCTTATGGATCCAATAACTTTTTTATGAAAAGAGAATGCCTCATAAAGAACTATAGAAAATGGAATTCCGCAGATGAAATACATAAAATTTTATTTAAAGGAAGAGAAGAAATAAACAACAAAGGTTTTTTTTTGAAAGCATACAATGTATAGCAATAACTGTATAGACATACCTGATTTTGGTATGTTTTGGAATGTATGTAACCATGCATAAAGACAAGGGGCAAGCATACAACTTTCCTTTGCACTGAAGGATCTCTAGCCCTACAATAAGAGAAGTGTTAAACCCATAAGATAGTAAATTATAAATTTAGAAAACAAAACTATCACAATATATATTTGTGGTTAGGTGTGTATGAAACAGCCAAAAAGGCAGAGGGAAAACAACTTACAACAACAATACGTCTACAACATAGTGAAGATTGTAGAACACAACACTTGTTGAACATCCAATTGGAAAACCAGTGGAAGTGCATGGGAGGTTTTGACCATTCTGCACCCATCGAGCAATGCAACCAAAGGGAAAAATGGAATATACAAAAGACTATATATGTGTGAAAGGAATACAAACAAAGAATTCTATACATCAACATTATATATATATAGATATACACATACATGTACATTACATATACATACACATGCACATATATATACATATACATATAAATATACATATACATATACATATAAATATACATATACATATACATATACCTACAAACATACTTTTTTCCCTTTGTTTATCGTTTGTCTTCTTGACAACTTTTACTCACTGCCTGGACCTTACCTCTTAAAAAATGGATCTCCCTAAATGTTCCTCATTGGTGAATAATTGCAAAGAAATCATAAATTTACAATTGTGAAGGCAACTGTTATATAGTAAATGTCTTTTTAATAGTTTTTTCACACTTTCCTTTCTCAAATAGTAAATGTCTTTATAATAGCTTGAATATTGAATTGGGAAGCAAACTGTTATATAGATTGGTTCAGTCATGACATAAGTTTATCTTTGTCCTAATTTTGATATTCATTAGACCTAGAAGCACACACACACACACACACACACACATATATTTTCATCAAATTTGTATGTGAATGGAAACCAAGAACCAAGAGTCATTAGCATTCAAAGAAACTTTAAATCAAATACAATGTCATTAAACCAATGCAATAAATAATTTATCACTCCTAATTTTAGCATAATGAAAAAAATTATATGATTCATGTAGATTTTAAATGTGACATAAAGAAGTTTAATCTCAATGATTAGCCATATACAAAATATTTAATATATATTAAAATATATTGTCAAGTATTGCTCATATAGAAAATATTTGAAATATATGTGGAAATAAATTGTTCAGTTGTCTTTCAAATTGTAATCTGTGTAAACATATCATATAACCATCCAACTAATTTCAAATATTCAAAAGAAAGAATGACAAAAAAATTGATGCACCATGGTATAATAAAAAATATGGCAAGTGAATAAATGTGCAAATATGTAGATGCAAACATGGGTATAAATTATGTCCATATTTCTTAAACAAAAGTCTTAGCATGTCGTATTCAACATTTAAAATTCAAAGCTATGATAGATTATTAGAAGTGCAAAAGAGAAATCAAAGCGTAGGCTCGCTAGTGGAGCCTTTTTTATAGTAGGAGTAGATATCTTCATTATTTCTACAAGCAATAGTTTATACTCTGCTTTGAAATCAACGTTCATTTCTTTGGCAATTGTTGTTTTCAAGCGTTCCTCTGAATTATATGTTTCTATACTAATCAAATTAGTAAAGATATATGCTTTACAAACAAGGCCTTTAATAACAACAAGATCTATTATAGAGTCAAATTTATCCTGCAATTCATAAAGGTCTTTTGCTATCATCTACAACAAACTAGTGGTAGCTTCATCAAAAGCAACACACCAAAGGTTGCTTGAATGGTCTTGTAGCTTTAATTGAAAAAGATACCGATAGTTTCATTCCTCGATTTTCATTTGGAAATGATGAGAAAACCAAACATTAGCATGGGGGCATGTGCATTTCCTTTTGCATTCTTTACCATTAACCAACAAGGGGCAAGCAGGGTAACAAAAAGACTCAGTTTTTGTAATTTGAATGGTTGCTTTTAAAAAAGGCTTCAACTGTTTCTCCCAAATGAAGGAAGTTGTTTAAGATAAATGCAATAGTAACTCTATCATTTGAAGGATGCAACCTCTGAGGTGTAGAAGAAGTTGACGCTACTTCCAAGGTCTACTTTAATTGAACCCTTGGATCTAAGAGTGTTTTCCTTAGGAATAGAAGGTTAATTTCAATGACTGTTCATGTTCATGTGTTGATAACTTTGTCGTTAAAGTAGCCTACACAACCACTACAGACAACAACAATCACTATTTCACTAGAAAGGTACATCTAGTGCAAGGTATCACCTTTTTATTGCCAGCCTATGCCCCACAGATAAACATCAATGAGAGAAGCAAAGACATCATATAGTTTAATGGTTTGTCAAATTTTTTCAGATCCATTTCTCCTATGAATAGTTGAAATGTGCCCAACATGCACTACAATGCCAATAATATCAACAAAGTTGTTATCACTATGTTTTCTTATTTCACAAACTGGCACAAAAGCAATTTTTTTTTTGGGACATGAATCTCATCTTCAAATCATTTTATTGTTGATTTTTGATCCAAAATAATCTCAAGATTACTATTTAATTTATTGAATCTTTTATTGGCTTCCTTAACCAATCCCCTCGATATTAAATAAGTAAACCCCACCTCAACTTGATCATAATGTAATTCTGCAATATCATCAAAACAAGTAATATGTATTTCTATCCCCTCCACATCTATAATGTCAAAACTAAATAGTTCCCCTTCACCTCTTTTTTTTTGAAAATGATGCATCTCCCTAATATGTGTTACATGTCCTTTCACTGTCCAAACATTTTGATAAACGTTCAAATATTTAATAGGGATGACCTTTGAAGGGCTATTTTGTTTTTTAGGGGACACCTACAAACCAAATTTAGGGGCCCGTTTAGAATGAGAAGGTGAGTTAGGCACCAACATTTGCTCTGATTGCTGCTTGAACAAATACCTAGGGGTCCCAATAATTTGATAATTAGGCATAATTACAACTAAGCTGGATATGATTAAGGCCTTGGAAAAGAAGAAAAACAATGTATTAGACAAATTATATGAGGCAAAAATAAAAGAGAGAATTTTTTAGCATAGACAACAAACAACTCAACCCACCTTGAATCTTGGATATTTCTACAAACGCAGTCTTTTAAACATACAAGGGACCCTATTTTCAAGGCACTTGTAAACAACATATCATTTCATTTGGAAGGCAGAGTTCATATTTGCAAATGGTGGCCATCAGACAAGACAACCTTGTATCGCTCAACCCACCCTTCATCACTGCCAAAGTTTTTGAAGGACAAAAGTTGAAGGACCGGAGAGGAAACAACATTGTCGGCATTGATAGAATGAATTGCAAATGGATTCAAAGTTGGATCTTTATTTGTAGCCTACAAACACAAGTTTAATCAAGAAAAATGCACATCATCACTCCAAATCGATAAAACAAGCAAGGAAAACAGAGGCTGCGAAGAGATACATTATTATGTGCTCAAAAAGATCAATGCATGTCTACTTTCATATCTATATCCTCTTAAAGATCAGTGCATCTATACTTTCATATCTATATCCTCTACTAGGGCCAGCTATATATGTATGCACCTAAATGTGAATCAAGCAACAACTACAAGAAAGGTAGGAAACAATAAGAGAAAGCTTGTAGTAGGTACAACGAAAAAAGGAAGGAAAACTTATGGAATTAGAGTCTGTAGGTTGGTGGATGGCATCCTCAGATCTAGACTCCACAACATTAGGTTTACAAGTTGACACCAAATCAATTTTTGGGGGCTCTAGAGACCCATCCACGGACCTCGACTCCACAAACATAGTTGTAGAATCCTTTAAAGGAAAGGAATCTTCCAACTATAGTTGACTCATTGACAACTCTATACCATAGTAAAAAATCAAAGATTAATGTATTCCAATGTTCATTCAATACCAACTCATGGAGAAATTAGAATGCATACAATCTTCTTGCTATATTTGTATAAATGCTACATGCAAGCATTTGTATACATTGCTACTTGCTCGTTCATCTTTCTTAATAGAAACAATGGAATATAGAACAACAAGAATAGAAATCCTTAAATACATATATGGGTTCAATTTTTCCTCTATTTAGAAATTTTGGAAAACACAAATAAGTAGATATATATATCCATATGCACACATGTATCTATTTATCTATATATACAACAATATATTTGAATGATAAAATTTTCCATCCAAAAAAATTAAGCACGTTAAAGATTACAAAATTTTAATGATTACAAAACAATGTACTTGTTATAAGAACAATAAAATACTCTGCCATAGGTAGCTTCAAATAGATGAGTGGAAAACAATATCATGAAAGTTATTGATAGCCAAATAGATGAGGGTAGAAGAATATCATGAAACGTGTTAATAGAACACAACCAGTCTATGTAACAATTGCCTTGTAAATTCTAGTTCCATAATTTTTTGTGCAATACTTATTCACCAATGAGAAAAATTTACAAATATCTATTGTTGAAGAGACAAGCCCCACATTCTCATTATCAACTGTAGGAAACTCTTCTATATTTGAAGAATTTTACAATAGTTTGTTATCAAACCAACACCACAATTGCTATTTCAACAAACCAACCCAACCAATATATTTTCCCACACATTTTGCAGTATACTTTCCCATAGACATATATATATATATGTACATTCATACATATACACATATATATACATATATACACATATATACATATTATAGAGAAAAACACAAATTCTAATAGGATTATTAGGGAAACAATGAAGAATCACACAAATTAAAATAGGAGGGATTGTATATATATGGATATGTAGAGGTTTTCTTATCTGTTTGAAGTTTCCAATGTGATTTTTATCAGTGAAACCGTGAACACAATTTGTTGTACGATAGTTGTTCCACAATTTCTGTGTTTCTCTATAATATTTAATTCCACCCTATGCACATTGCATTTTCTACATAATGTGCAAGGAAGTACATTGATTAAGTTGCATTGTTGAAAGAGCCATTGTGGCTGCAATTTGCTATTAAACTAGCAGGGACCACACATCTGAGGCAGTGCTTTGCTACGAAACCAACACAACAATGCCGCTTTCAACAATGCAACCTAGTCAATATATTATCCTCACAAAACTTCTTCCAAATGGACAACAGAAGGCACAAGCTACCATAATGAAGAGTTTCTTATGGCAGGAGTTGAAACAGATGAGAGAGAAATAAAATATATATATATATATATATATAACACTATAATGGTTGTTTGAACAATGTAACTTAATCAAAGTATACTTTTCCACACTACAACATTCAATATTGCATTTACTTCATCGGCCCCCACTGGACAACAACAACAAAATGAATTATCCCCCACAATAGCAAACACTTGTCATTCACCTTCCGTGTATCAAGGTCACCACCTCCACAACCACCAAACCATGTAATATATATATACACACACACACACACACATATATCTACATTGCCATATACATATATATATATATACATACATACATACATACATACATTCATACATACATACATATGTATATATATACACATATACATATATACATATGTAGACACATATCTACACTCTATGCATCTTTGGTGCCATACACATTTTGTACAATTAGCCCCTTCGAATCCCTCTAATTGATTTCACTTCAAATCCTTACAAAGAGGACACTATAGATTGTGAATGGCCACACAATTTATTCTTCCCTTTGCCTATATACATTTACACATTCAATGAGCTGCCATGGTTTTCATTTTACTTTGATGCCCACCTTCTTTGTAGTCTACTAACAAATAGAGGAATTGTATAACAATAGCTGCATTATCTGCCATTGAGTATTATAGAGTAAATGGGGAAATTGTAAGAGAACTATTAGTAAAACATACATACATATATATATAGACATGGAAGTAGACATGCACTGATCTTTTCAAAGACCTGAAAATATTTTTTCCTTAATCATTCTATCCATGTGCTATGATGATGTGCATTTTCCTTGAATGCACTTGTTTAACTAAAAAATAAATATAGATATGCTTCCAATGCTAATAAATATAAAGGCAGGAGAGAGATAAAATTACATCATATCTAGACCAATCTATATAACAATTCAATTGCCAATTCATAATCCAAGTAGTATTATTCGACACTAAATATTATAGGAAAATACCGAAATGATAAAATATCTAGATGAAAAAGACATTTACTATATAACACCAAGAAAACTAATTTCATCTATTTATAGTTGTGTATGCATATGTATGTATATGTTTACATGTATATATGTATGCATATGTGCACATATTTGTATGTATATGTTTACATGTATATATGCATGGATATTTGTACATGTATATATACGTATATATGTATACATGCATATATATGTCCATATGTTTACATGTATATATATGTGCATGTTTTACATGGGTATTTTTGCATAAATGATTAATTTATTGTTCATACTTTTTAGGATCTCCTTAATGTTCCTTTTGATAGCAGGTTGGAGGGTTTTAACACTAGTGTGGTGAAAAACCTATGAGAAATTATATGTATATACACACACACATGTGTATATATATATATGTATGTATATGTATACAATTATATAGTTGCGTACATGTTTACATGTATATATGTATGCATACGTAGACATGCATATACACATGTTTATCTACATGTATACATACCTATATATGTATACATGTATATATATGTCTATATGTTTACATGCATATATATATATCTATGTTTACATGGGTATTTTGCATAAATGATTAATTTATTGTTCATGTATTTGGTTCTTTGTTTAGTGTTGCTTTTGATACCAGGGTGAGGAGTTTTAACACTAATGCACTGCGAAATGTGTGAGAAAGTATATTGATTAAGTTGCATTTTTGAGAGATCCATTGTGGTGTTGGTTTGATAGAACATTATTTATTGTTCATGTCTTTCGTTTAGTGCTTATTGTTCCTATTGATAGCAGGTTCTAGGGTTTTATATTGATTAAGATGTATTGTGCAAATAGCAAGTATGGTGTTGCTTTAGCAGCAAACCATTGTTAAAATCACCGCGTTCTTCTCCATCCTATAGCATCTTGGGGGGAGTTAAGGGAGGGAACTTTTTTTTTGTGGCAACGTGGGTGTTGGTTATTACATGGGTTGGTGGCAGTGGAGAATGTTTTCGTTGTAACGGGGAAGGTGAATGGTAAGTGCTTGTTGGCCTGATGGTTAATGCATTTTGTGGTTATGTAGACATGTATATATACATGTAAATATACATGTATATATATGTATATATATATACATGTATATATATGTCTATATGTATACATGTATATATATGTCTATATGTTTACATGTATCTATATATATGTATGTCTATATGGGTATTTTGCATAAATAATTGATTTATTATTCATGTGACCCACCGTCTGCTAATTGTTCCTTTCGATAGCAAGCTCAACAATTTTAACATTGATTTGCTGCAAAATGTGTGAGAAACTATATTGATTAAATCAAATTGTCGAAAGAGCCTTCTTATATTATATATATACACACTTAATCGAGACTCCAAGCTACATTAGTGTTATTCTAATACCTCTTTTAGAATTTCTCTATTTCTCCATAATATTTAGTGTGAGGCAATGCAACTCAATTTTTTTCATAAAATTAAGAAGATTTTACTAGAGTTGCCCCTATAGCAACGAGTATCAAGCCAAAAATGCACAACAATAACTACAAACAATAAACAAGGGCCGCACAAATTACTCACCCCAACCATATTTTTTTCACGGAAGGAAAAAAAATTAACTGCAATTTCCCTAAACCCATAGTAAATAGAGCTCCCAACACCAAAGATATACACAGATAATCTAAACAATAGGCCAACAATGAGAGAAACATCACCTGATACTAAATATCATAAACAAATAGAGAAATTGTAAAATGAGCTATTAGGATAATAGTAAACACCCACCAACACAATTTTATCTCCAATATGTGAATGGTTTCATACATCCCTAAACCCTACACACAGATAGCTATAATTCTTCCTATTCTAATAGCTACAACGCCAAAGTTATATAGAGATAATCAATACAGTAGACCAACAATGACAAAAAGTAGATTTAACTACAATTGCTCCTATGGTAACAAGTATAAAGGAAAAGAAACATATAACAAGAAGACATTAACAATAAATTAATAATTTATGCAAAACACCCAGGTAGAATAGAGTATAACCCCACAAGCTTCATTGAAAATGAAAACCAAACCATGTGTACAACATCAAAGATGCACAAAGTATATATATGTGTCTACATATGTATGAATAAACAAGGGCCACTTTCACTAAATATTATAGAGAAATCAAGAAATTGTAAAAGAGGTATTAGAATAGTACTCAACAGCCAAAAATTAGTAGCCCTTATCCATATTTTTTCACAAAACAAAGAAGATTTAACTACATACTCTCCACCCCCAAAGACTGATAATCTCCTTCAAGTCTCGAAAATGGGTATAACACAAAAGATAGAAACATAAAAAAAGAAGACATTGACAATACATCAATCATTTATGGAAAGCACCCATGTAAAAATGAGTATAAACCCACAAGCTTCATTGAAAATTTGAGCTACATCACCACAAATATAAAAATTGTAAAAGACCTGCTAAAATAATACTAGAAATCCACCAAAGTAATTTTATCTCCAATATGTTAATGCTTTCATACAACCCTAAACCATACACATAGATAAATACAATTGCTCACATGGTGATGGCTACAACACCAAAGATACACATAGAAAACCAAAACAATAGACTAATAACATGCAAATAACCAAGCCCAATCATATTTTTTGATGGAAGAAAGAGAGAGAATGATAATCTCTTTCAAATCTCAAAAATGGCTATACACACAAAGAACCCAAACAATAGACCAAGAGCGAACAAATAACTAAACCTAACCATATTTTTTGGAGATCATCTATGCAAAACACCCATGTAAAAATTAGTATAACCCCACAAGCTTCATTGAAAATTTGAGCTACATCGCCACAAATAGAGAAATTGTAAAAGACCTGCTAGAATAATACTGGACAGCCACCAAAGTAATTTTATCTCCAATATGTTAATGCTTTCATACAACCCTAAACCATACACACAGGTAAATACAATTTCTCCCATGGTAATGGCTACAATTCCAAAGATACACACAAATAACCAAAACAATACACCAACAGCATGCAAATAACCAAGCCCAACCATATTTTTTGATGGCAGAAAGAAAGAGAATGATAATGTCTTTCAAATCTTGAAAATGGGTATACAGAAAGACAAATAGACCAAGAACGAACAAATAACCAACCCTAACCATATTTTTTCAACAAAGAAATAACATTTTTGTGCAATAAATGAACCATCTATGTAAACTACCCATGTAAAAGGACTTACAAATTTTGGAGCACAAGATTTTTCAATCTCACATAAAACGGTTTGTGAACAACCTCCTATCAAACCAGTGATGGAGTCGAAAGACACAATTTTTTACAATAGTCTGCTATTAATCCACCGACGAAGCCACATGCAAGTATTTTTACAATGACCTCCTATGAAACCAATACCACAATGGGTGTTTCGACAATGCAACTTAATCAAAATTGCTCCTATCATCAAGGTTGCAATGCAAAAGATACACATAGATAACAAAAAACCATAAATGAACGATGAACAAATTACTAACCCTAAGCATATTTTTTTACAAAAGAAAGAACATTTAACTGCAATTCCTTCATCGATGCAAAATGAACTCTTTTTAATCTCCACAATGGGTATAATGCCAAAGATACAAAAATTTGACAAGAACACATAGACAATAAATTAACCATCCATGCAAACCACCCATGTAAAATGACTTACAGATTCTGGAGAACACCAGTTTCCAATCTGGCATAAGACACTATCAAACCAGTGATTGAGCCAGAGCCAATGATTTTTTCAGTCATCTACCATGAAACCAACACCACAATTGGTGTTTGTACAATGCAACTTAATCAAAGTATACTTTCCTAGACTGCTACATTCAATATCACATTACTTCATCCATTCGCATTTACTTCATCTACCTCCATCGTACAACAACCACATAATGCATTAACCATCGAGCCAACAAGCACTTACCATTCACCTTCCACCTTTCGAGGAGACCACCTCCACTGCCGCCAACCTACGTATTTTCAAAAGTCCATGTCGAACACTTTCCATTCACCTTCCCCATTACAACGACAACAATCTCCATTGCCACCAACCCACGTAATAACCAACACCCACATCACCACAAAAAGAAAAAAAAATGTGCCCTCCCCACCGACCGGTAAACCTCCAGCATTGGAAAAACCAATTCATGGTTGGGCTAATGAAAATCCCAGCGGAAACTTCAAACAAAATAGCCTATTAGCTAATAAGACAAATATCTTTATGAAAAATCATCTTTATTAGCACCCATTAATTTTATGTGTTGATCATAAGGGTGGAGCATTGATCACTCACCTCTACTACTCTACTACATCTACTATAGGAACAAGAAGCTTTGAATTATTTCTTCATAAATAATTTTAATTATCTTGTTATTCTATTTGTAAAATTTTTAGCAAGTGTTGTGTCTTATTAACCATTAAATAATGAGATGCCTAGCTCTTTTATTTTTATTTGTGTAGTTAACACAATATATCAAATATCATGCATAATTTGTTGCATTATTAAAAAACTATTGTGATGTGGGAAAAAGAGACCTAGGGTTTAAATCACACTTTCTCTCAACATTACATTAGAGAGGAACCACAAATGATCACATACATCGACTTGGCTACTAATCTCAATGGAAGAGCTAGAATGATGGATCATGGTTTTGGTTCTTTTTTTTTAGGATGATATTAATTGATTGATAAGGAAGTAAATTTATTTGATAATGAAAATATTTACACGAATCATCTATGAAGCTACAAAAAATTAATGTAAATACAAATAAATGTGTAACTCAAACATATAAATGAATTATAGAATAACAAAGTGCAAAGATAGAGGAACCTATCATAGAAATCTAGACTCAAATTGGTTGGACAAGTGTTGTTACACCCTAGACTAGAGGGTGTAGATCTCAATATTCACTAAATAGATCTTAGATGGTTATAGTCTTTAGGTTCTTCATTTTAGGATTCATCTTTAGAACTTTTTCTATTGATGATGAATTCCACTAGCCCTAATTTTTTGAGATAGGAGACTTGAATTCTTGATCTTACAATTAGGTCTTCAATTTTCTACCAAATCAACTTTAGATCTACCACTTACGCACAAGAGAGGGGAAAAAGGGTTGTGTCATATAGGGTCTTTCCAAATTCAATCCCTATTTTGGTGTTTCCACCTCCACAATGACTATGATTATATAAAAAGTTCTTACCCTCAATCTGACATAGGAAAATGGACTAAAATAAGTGATAAATAATAAGTTTTTCTTTCCTTGATGGAGTGAAGTCATTATACTCATCTCATACAAGGAGAATTGGTTTCTTGAATGAATTTACTTCACATGTTAGTAATCACAAAACAAATGAACAAACTCACATGCAGACTTGATGCATTGCAAGTATAAATGTTTACTAATAATAAGTGATTTGAAATCTCCTTATTCCACTCATAACTTCTTTTTTGTTGTTCGATGTGATTTCAAATTGCTAGGATTTTAAATGGTCAAAAAGATAGGCATATTCAAATGTATTAATTTATTTTCCCACAAAGTTAATTATCAAAAGCCAACAAATAAATTTAAATTTGTAAATGTTTAAATGTTGATAATGATATATATTAATTGGGGCAAAATAGGCTATCAAGACCTATTTTTTGTCTTTTAGTGTCATTAAATAAATATTAAGTGATAATTCTCAATTTAATTTTGATTTATGAAAATGACCATAAAATGGACAATTTAAGAGTATAATTAGGTCCAAGCACATAGGGGGAGCTAAAACTAGTGTGAAATTGTTAGGGGTGACAATTTACAACACTAAAAATACATATATATAAATGATTTAAAGAGCTATGTAATAAATATTTGAATACTTTTAGCAAACTATGTAGGTTTGATTCAAGAGAAAGTCTCATAGTTAAGCACGCTAGTGACATAGCAGTATTAGGATGATTGATCTACAAATAATTTTAAATATAAATAAATAATAAGATGATTATATAATTATGCCTAAACCATCTCAACAATAAACTAATTTTCCAAGTGTCAATTGTCCTAATGGCCATGGAGAGAAAGATAAATTAGTCATAACTAGAAATTAACGAATTGATGATTTAGATTATCCCTTCTCAAAATAAAAAAGGTAGAAAATTAAAGCAGTTCATGACACACGAGTAAATAGTACAATGGACTCGATGCACTTTAAATAGGAAAATGATAACGAGGAGATTCTAAAACTGTTCTTGAGGTAAATTAAAGTACTTTCATGGAATGTGAGGGAATTAATTCCCTTAACAAAATTCACTTAATAAAGGTATCATATCAATTCCAATAATTAGGATATCATCTTACTATATCATTTTATCTATTAGAAAAAACGAGACATTTATTTGTAGGGATATAATGGTGCAGCAAGGTTATTAGCTATACTATGGTAAAAAAGGAGTGTCTACTAAATTAATTGCATCTCGGTCTCTTTTATGTTGGTTAAGATTAAGAGCCTACTTTTATAACGATTTTTGGATTTTCAATATTTGTTGTCGTATAGCTAACACTCATGAAAAACATCTTTTGGATTACATTACCTCAATGTGAAATGTGCTTAATAAAAAGTATGTATTTTATGGGGATTATTATAATGCTATTTCATCAAGAGGAGAAATTTGGAGGGATTGTTCCTCCTCTCAAAACTCAACAAGATTTTAAGAACTTCATAACTTTTTTTTTTCTTTTGTCAAAAAGGTAATGGCAATTAACATGAAAATATAGATGATTTTATTTTTATCAAATAGTAGAAACATTTGATTTATTTTTACTATCTCCAAATTGATTGGCTAGTCCTTTGAAATGCTCAATTCTCATTCTGCCATTTTTGGGGTTTGTTCATTTTCTAATTCTTCTCTACATCTTTGAGTGAAAGGCCCTAATCAAATCTCCTTTAAAATATAAAATAATGTGTTCTTAACTATATTAGATTTCCTTACAATCTATTAAAAGCTAGTGGGAGAGTGTACGCGTTCATCATCAAATCTTGCACTTCTCTAAAAGCCTTATGGGAAATTCAACGAGTGGGGGACCAATTTGTGCCTCACTGAATGACCTCTAGAATTTTTATAGAAATTTGGCTCTTCTTTGTGTTTGGAGAAAAGGTATAAATAAATGTGAATAAAATATAAAAATGGTGATGCGCCAAATCTTTTACAACATTTTAAACATTAACTATTCCTTATAACTGATATGATAAACACAAAATGTCGCAGACCCTTCATTGTTGGGAAGAGAATGAGCCAAAAAGGCTAGAGAAAGTACAATGTAGTCTTTCAAATCTCCCCATGGGAAGCACCCATTAAGATCCAATTAGACATAAAAAAAACTCTAAAGATTAACAAAAATATCCAAAAATTTACAAAATCCTTCTATTTTTACAGCATAATATGGAAAATGGAAAATCCTTTACAAAAAATGGAAAAGTCCAATAGACATAATCCAATTTTTGAAAGCTAGCATTTAACATAGAAGCTTAACAACATTAAATTAGCTATCCAAACTACCAACACAAAATTTTAACACAATGTTTTCAACATGAACGAAATTCGAGAAAGAAATTTAACAAAGGTCATAACATGCACAATTTCAAAGATTTTTCCCAAATAGATTGAACCTCTACAATAAATGAACTAAAAACAAAGGTTGGATACCAATCTAATGATAGTTTGAATGAAATATAACATGCAAGAGAATAGCAGTATTTGGTAAAAACCCTTCTACTTCTGAAAAATAGAAACTCCCTAATAGATCTATATCCTTCAAAAACATTTTTGAAGCAATTTTTCTAACTTTTTTAACTAACGTTGCCAACCCCTATTTATAACCAGAAGAAGAGAACACCACCGCAAACTTCTAGAAGTAGAAACTACCAGATGTTTGGACCTGATAGCTCACAATTTGATCTTAGATTTTTATTTTTTTATTTTTTATTTTTTAGACTGCAGGAATCGGGTAGCACGACCCCCTATAAACTGCAGTGCGCCTGGTAAACTTTTTAACGTGACCGGCGGCGCTGGCGCGACACGCCCTCCGGTACCACGGGACGGGGGAGACTAAAACTCGTGACCAGCAGAGCCGCAACGGAATTACTTAGCCAACCGAGCTAGGGCCCCCGCCCATCTTAGATTTTTATTTGATTGCAGCAATCTTCACTCATTTATTCTCAACTACTTCATTAATGACTTCAAATATTTTAGGGTGCTACCACAATAGTGGTTTACACTTTCTGGGAGATCTTAATTTTAGCTAAAATCACATATGTTTAGAAAATATAATGATTTAAGCCTTGAAAGTTTCTATGTAAAGGATTCCAATTGAAGAGGGTTTGATCAAACCACCTTAGACCAGGCCCCCTTAGATAGAACCCCACTAGTTTTAAACCATACCTGTAACAGAGTCTCCTTTACACCTATCAAAATGTTGATAGAAAACCACCTTTGATTTACCTTTTGGTGGATCAAATGAATTCATTTAAAATTTTATTTTTGTATGTAGTCCTTATTATAAACTTCCAAAAAAGTATAATTTTAATTAAATTAAATTTGATTATTATATTTATTTTTCATTTCTTGTGAATGTAGGTTTTTCACTGAAAATCAAGCTCTATGTTCTACACATGTGGAAAAATAGAAGATTATAAAAAATGAAAAATGAGTGCACCAGATAAGTCCTTGATCCAACCAAAAAAAAAAAGAAATTCGACACATACAAAAAAGTTGTGTTATATAGTCTACCTATGTCTAAATTGTAATTGATTTGACTTCGAAACTTGATTAAGGAAAAAATATTCAATAAAACACTATGAAACCAATTGGAAGCACTAGATATCATAGTTACAAATTTAAATTTTTAAAAAATAGAATTTTATACTTCATGGAAAAACAATTGTGTTATACGATGAGTGTAACTCTTTAAAAATGGTGTTTACTGAAAAAAAAACTAGTTTTTGAAGGAGATGGAAAGAGAAGTGCAATCTAATTCCAAATCTTTTGAAAAAACTATATATAGAATCTACAGATAAAATGTCACAAATCACTAGTTTGCATCATCTTCAAATTCCTCATGGTTTAACCGCTATAGATGTCCGAAAGTGAAGATTTAGTTAGAAAAAAATCAATTCAGTGTCCAGTTTGGCCAAAAATTGTAAACCAATATTGTGGGATCACCCTTTAGCGAAGATAGCTATAAAAAAAATTCAAATTTTAACATAGCCTAGAAAAAATCTAATCAACCAACCATAGAGATTGGTGACACCGACTCGAAAGTTCCACCCCGAAAGCAAGACACCTATCATGCTTCCTGACAAACTTCGTCCAAAAATATTGTTAGTGTGTTAAGTTTTTCACTTAGGTTAATCTCTTAAGGTAGTTTTGTTTCTCATATCGAGAAGTTTTATATTTATTGTTTTACTCTTTCCTTTAAAAGGTTGTATAATATGTAATTTATGTATCTCAATTTATTCACTCTTTCCTAGTGAAATAGTTATGCTTCTCTCATGTACATTGTGAAGGATTTTTTGTTGCAAATGGTGCTCCTAGGAAGTGGTTGACACTAACATTGTATCACATCCAACCATCTTGCTATCCTTCTGTGATAGGTCGAATGTGAGCATTAGAAAACAAGTAGCAAATAAAAGAGTGCAAATAAACACCAAAACAAACTACACCTCAAGATTAGCCTAAGTTGGAATCAACACAAGATAAAAGCAACAAATGGAACATTATACCTTGTCTTGAATCGATCCTTTGGTTGGCCCTTCGATCTTTGATGTGTATGCTCCTTGGATGGCACAAGATACAAGCTAAATGATGATGTGAGGATGAGTGCAAATGGATGAAAACATAAAAATGGCTAAGTGTAGGTTGAGAAATAAAATTGCAAGAGTTTGGCTAGCAAAATGATCTCCCCCAAAATGAGAGAAAAGAGGGGGTATTTATAGAGATTTTGGAAATCTCTAGGGGAAATGGATGGCCAAGATTGAGCCACCAAAGATCAAGATGTAAGGCCAAGGTGAGTTGAGAACTCACAAGCCCTCACATCTTGACATGTGGCTTGTGATATAGCCCTAAAAGGTGAAGTGGACATGAGGTGGAAGGAGAAGTACATGACATGGAGGGGGGTACAAAGTACCTTGGGATTGGACAAGATCTCCTCATAAAGGAGGTCCTTATCCCCATGTGGGTGAGAGGACATGTGAGGAATTAAAAATTCCTCAAATATTCTCATGGGGAGATGGGAAAGAATAAAGAATAAGTGAAGGACATGTGGGAAGAAGTGAAGGAATTAAAAATTCCTTTTGAGTGCCTTGGGGGATTAAAAGGTGAATTAAAAATTCACATGGGAAAGTGGAGTGCCTTGCCCAAAAGGAGAAAGCCTTTAATAAGGTTGACTTAAGGACACATGCCATAAAGGACATGGGGAAGAGAAAAGGAATTTAATATTCCTTGGAAGGTTAAAAGGAATTAAAAATTCCTTGAGAGGTTGATTAGGCTAGTTAGTGAAGGATTAGAGAATGGTTAGATGGCTAAGAGAGATTAGAGGCCAACTTGCAAAAGTTGGAGGATGTGACACATCCTAATCAAGGATTAGGCATGTGCACACCTTAATGATGAGATTAGAAGATGGATTAGGATAAGATAAAAATGATGGAGGATGTGACATGAAATTAAATAAATGGAATATTTATTTAATTCAATTGGATGGAAGGAGGATTAAAGAGATAATATTGATTAAATACCTTAGGGATTTGGCAGAATTAAAGATATTAATTAAATAATAGTAGTATTACTTAATTAACGAAAATAAGACGAAAGGGGATGAATTTGGATAAATTAAGTGTCCAAATTTAGATGTCTACACCTTCCTTTGAGAGTTTTCATCAGAGGTTGTTTGAGATAATTTCTTTTGTTTTTTTGACATTTGAAATTTTCCAAATTTCCAAATTTCTTTATTTGACTTATTTCTGATAATTACAGTTAACTATTGCTGGTGAATGCAATTAAACATCACTGGTATGATTTTTTCCCTTCTATGAGGCATGTTTTTAGTGTCATTAGAGGGATCAATTCCTATTGTAGAAGCAATGATTGGACATTATGTTGATTGGAGGCATTTCAAACTATTGTTGGGCATGTTTTCTATTTGGAGACATTTCATTTTCTTCTTGAGGCATTTATCTGCTAAAAGAGGGGATGAATCAAAATATTGAAGGGCAATTCATTGTAGTGTAGGAAAATGCATACCTTTGCATTTTCACACTTTTTTGGGCCTTCCTTGCTTTATTTATCCTTATTTACGTCTTAATTAGTCCTATTTTGCATCTATAAGCCTAATGAATTATATCTATCTATGGCTAATCCTAACAAACACCAAAGGGGAAATGATAATTTAATGATTCTGGCTATGTGTCCCTGATTTTTGGGTTGGGACTAAGATTCCACCTAGGGAGTCTTTGTCCCCAAAGGTCTTGGGACCTTGATTTCAAGTGCACCTTAAATCGGCCCCTTTTTTGGAGTATGTGCCCCAGGTTTCATGCCTCGAGACTAAGATGCCACCTAGGGGGTATTAGTCCCCCTTAAGGTATTTTTTGGATTTAATTTCAAATCTTGGCAGGATTTAGCCTCCTTTAATTAATGAATTCACATGTCAGCTTGTTGTGGTGTAATTTCAAGATATTAAGCATAGGTAAGTATAAATACAAAGTTTCTTCATTCATTTTCAATCAATAATTTTTGTGAGAGAATTCTTAATAGCATAATTGAGTTCACAAGAGCATTCAAGAGTAATTCATCAAGAATTTGGAGCCATCATCAAGATTCAAGCATCATATCAAGGATATTCTTGCATCAGGTGTTTTTTTGAGCTAACATTTGTGATGTAGGGTTATGATTTAGGCAAGCATTTCAAGTTAAGATCTATCAATAATTCATTTTATTCAAGATCTACATTCAAGCTAGCCATTTCACACAAGTTTTCAAACTTCATAACAAGGGTTTGGTGAGTTATACCATTGCATGTTTCTCATTCATCATTTCCCTCCATTATTCCATCTCATTTCAAGGTTTAATTACCAACAAGGGGTTTGACCAAGGCAAATCCCCATTCACTAACAATCAACAAGTTATTCCTCTCTATTACTTGTTTTTGTTTGCAGATTTAGGTTGAATACTTGAAGATCATTTTAAGTGAAAAGTTGAAAAAGATGCATTGCAAAGGTGTCATCTTCATGAATACTCACCTATAGGCTAGATTTGGAAGTTTCAGGACTTGAGATCTGAGAAGAAGGAAGTGCAGACATTGAGCCTCAAGATCATATTAAGAGATTTAAGAAATTCAAGATGGGACTAAGTTGGTAGTATGGGCATCTTAGTCTTCCAAGTGGTATTTAGCAAAAATTCTTTCAGATTCTATTCTGACATCTGAATATTTTGCATTTCTGTCAAAAAAATAGCAACGGGACTAAGACAATATTAAGGGCGTCTTAGTCCTCCCTAGCATATTTTGACAACATTTTTGCATTTCTAGAATCCTGATCATATTTCCATACTTCTCAAGTACACATACCATAACTTGTTATTGTTTAATTTCATCATTTTCATTCATTATTTGGCTTGCATTACAAGGTTTTGTGAGTTGAATGTTAAAAGTGTCTTTTCCAATATTTTGCTTGGTGGTGAACCCCTCAAAGCTTAAAGGACCCCCTCCTAGGTCTTCCTTGTTGAAAATTGACTCACCCTTTGGGTTGATAGTCAATCCAATTTGGGACCCTAGGACATATTTGAGTGACAATAGGAAAATAGTGGTGCAACAACATTCACCTCATTTTTCATATTGTCCACTTTGGTGAACTTGACGTAGGCAACCTGGGAAAACTATTATCAACTCAGATTTTGTTATTTTTCTACAAAAATCCTCTACTGGAACTAAAACTCCCTTACTAGAATCTTAGTCCCTCTATGGGTTTTTGGCTCAGAACCCTGTCTGAGTTGTTTGCATTATGTTCTAGTTTCTAGAACCTCAAAATTCCTTCAACAGGACCAAGATTCCCTTGATGACATCTTAGTCTATGTTGAATTTGAAGTTTTACAGTTTTCAGGGTTTAAATCTACTTTTCTGTGCTTTATTTTTCTGCCATCGGTTATCTATTTCAATGGGTTGACCTTATGTTTCATGCATTTTACTAAATATATCTTAAATTGGTTCATTTCATGCATTGCTTCATTCCAAATTTGCATTCACAACATTTCATTGCATAGATAATCAGTAAATTACCTTGTTTGAAATCTTAAAATTGTATCTACACATTTCATTTTAGGCATTTACATCACATTTTGAGTTTGCATAGATTACTTTTCACAAATGTTAGTATCAATATTTTCCAAGTTTTCAAAGAAAAATTTATTCAATAAACATTTTAGTCATTCATTCAATGCATTCCCTAGTTATGAGAGTCTCTTAGTGCAAGAGAGTGGAAATATTGACCCTTTCCTTAAACCTACACCCCTTCTTATCTATCCTATTTGTGGGAATGAGGTGATAGAAGAAGATATAAGCATGGAAATTCATGACAATCATATGTTTTCTTCTCCCAATACCTCTCCTTTTAGTGATGAAGGTATCTTGTTGAAAGAATATTCAATCATTTAGAATCATGGTCTTGTTTTCCCTTCTCCTCATTCCCCTTAGGAAGATAGTATAACAATAGAAGATGAATTCATTGCCACCACTTTACTTAGTTTACATTCCTCTCCCAACACTTCCCCTACTTGCAAGAATGCTACAATCATGAATGACCATGAAAATGACATTTGTGAAGAGGAAATGTTGGCGTTAAGAGATCTAATAATTGAGAACTTTGACAAACCTACTTCTCCCACTTGGGAAGACATTATAGAGCATAGGGATATAATTATAGATAACCATGATAATCATGTTGGATCTTCTCCTAATATCCTTCATAGTAATGAAGATGATAGTTTTGTGTTAGAAGATATAATTGAAAGTCATGAAAATCTCATTTCTCCCTTTCATAATGCTCCCACCATTTGGAAAAATCTATTTGAATGAGAAGATCCAATCATTGGAAAACATGATTCTCCTTAGATCTTGATGCCTCCCCTAGTTGTGATGAAGCTGCTTGACAAAAACTAACCATGGAATGTGATGAACATCTTGTTTATTACTCCCCTAAAAGCTCTCCTACTAGGATAGGTATTATGGCACAAGAGAATAATACTTTAGCAAACAAGAATTAAATCATGGAAAATAATGATAATCACATTTATCCTTCTCCTCATATCTCTCCTAGTTGTAAAGAAGAAAGCAATAAGATTCACGAGAATCTTATTTGAATCTCTTTCCCTAGGGAAGACATTATGGAACAAGAGAATGCTATCATTGATAAACAAGACAATACAACCATTGATAACTCCCTTACATGCGATGAATTCATCTTAGAAGAACCAATCCTTGAATGTCAAGAACATTTGGTTTGTAGTTCTCCTAAAAACTCTCCTACTAGGGAAGACATAACAGTGGAAGGAAATGAGAACATTGACAATAGTAATTCCTTAGATGAAGATTATGAAGTAACATTAGACTCCTCTTCACTAGGACATCATGAAAATTCTTCAGAGGTTATGCACATTAGATATCCCTTGAAGTACTCTCCTAATCCTAAACTTATCATTTATTGACCCTTGCAAAAACCACAAACTCAAAATAAACCTGTCCTCATCCTTAAACCACCTAAGAATAATGTTTCCCAACAACCGAGTTGCAATTTACCATTGCTAATATATACAACACTAGGAACTATTTGCAACCAAGACAAACAACTTCAACATCCCTCCCATTGCCTAATCATATCCTACCTAACCCTATCTTACTAGGCCCTCCTTGTGGAAAAGAGTATGATCCTATTGAACAACTTAAGAATACTCCCACAAAGATATCCCTCTGGGACTTGATTTAGAATTCCCCTAACTATCACATTATGCTTCAAATTGCCTTACAACTAGTTCATATCCCTTCTAATGTGCAACCAAATGACATAGCAGCCCTGATTCAAGGAATAAATGTTGAAATTGTTTTCCTTCACAAGGAGGACATGCTATCAGAGTTGATTAAGCATGAGTGAGTTTAATTTCATTAAGAGTATTTCCAAAAACACAACTTGACACATCCACTAATGATTTCAAGGACATCCACAACTTACTAAAGCATATATCCATGATGAAATGCAATGCAATTTTCAGATTCTAAACTATGCAATTTTGAAATTAAGTAATGCACTAAATGAACCCAATTAAGCTAGGTCTAATGAAATGAATGAAACAAAAACTCAACAAATTGAAATAGATATTTGATAACAACAAACATAAGCACATAAATGAAGTTTTTAATGTTGTAAAATGTAGATTCAAACCTAATTCAGGACTAAATCACCTAGATGGGTGAATAAGTCCCAATTAGGGTTTCTAGAATATTTAGATACTAAAAATTAGAAAGCACATAATTCCCAAAAATCTGGAAAAACCACCCATATAGGGATTAAATCATCTAGGTGGGTGAATGAGTCCTAGATTAGGGTTTTTAAACCAAATTTAACAATTTTTTAGTTGATCTTAAGGTTTCTAAATTGTATGTTCAAATGACTACTTGCAAGTATAGTTTTCCAATGAAATTTAGTGATGTAAGATGCAAAAATGCAACCTATATGCACTTTTCACTAATACAAGATTTAGGAGCCCTAGATGTAATTCAAATACTGCAAATGTAATGAAAATTTAACCTAGATATAGGACTACAATGTTCTCTAAATTAAAAATTCAAGGGTCCAAAGGTCAGGTTCACCAAAATGAACCAAAGGAAATAGAGTTTCACCTTTTAGAAAATGGAACTAAGGACCTATTCATAGTTAGTTCATTAGGAAACCAAGATCCCTCAACCAAGTGACTCAACTAAGGGAAGGAATTGGGGTTGTTTCCTTGGGTTTGATTAAATGGGGTTCACCATTAAAATGAAGCTTCAAAGGAGAAATGCAACTTCGAATGCACTAAACCCTAGAAACTTAAAACATGAAATCAAACTAAGAAATAGAAATTAGACAAAAAGGAACCTAGTAAACTAATGGATTCCAAGCAAGATCTACAACTCTAAAATTATGATTTTTTAAGTGAACTAGGACTCATACGTTAGGCTGGTGATTTAGTCCTGTTATAGGAATCTAGATAAAATCTAGAATCATCTGCTAGTAAATCAGGATCTATAGAAAATTGGTAAAAAGAGATATACTAGGACTCATACACCCAGAGGGGAAATTTAGTCCCAATATTAGGGTTTGACTGAAAATTTTGTAGCCTCTAGTGATTTTCTGTAGCTTTCATCTTGTTTGATCTCCAAGTTTGAAAGTCTGAATTCTGGTCTGTAGGTAAGTTTCCGTGAAGATTACAACTTATTGACAACTTTGAAAACTTTTGCAACTTTTTCTTTAAAGGATCTTCAAGCTCCAAATCACTTATATCTGCAACCACACATCAAGAGGGAAAAATATTGTGTTACAGAATAGGGGTTTTCCTTGGTCAAACCTCGCTTTGATAATTAAACTTTGAAATAAAATAAAATAGCATGAAGGAATGATGAATGAGCAAATGTAATGTTGCAACTCACCAAACATTTGAAATAAAGGTTGCAAATTTTTGTGAAATGGCTCCAATGGATGTGGATCTTGACTCTTGATTTAATGCTTGAAACTTGACTTGAATGCTTTCTTGAATCATGAAAACCTACATAAAAAATGCTAGCTCAAAAACACACATGATGCATGAAGACTTTGACAGGATGTTTTAATCTTGAATTGATGCTCCAAATGCTTGCTAATCAGCGCTTGAATGGTCTTGATCTCATAAAATTGCTATCATAAAAAATGTTTAGATTGCTAGATTTCTTTTTAGGAGAAATTATGTGAAATAACCTTGTATTTATACTTGTTTATGCCAAATTTCCCAAAATTACAACTGTAATGCCTCACCAAGGAACCCTAGAGGACAACACACAAACATGACTAAATAACAAAACAATTTTTTTTTTAATATGAAATAACAGTGGAATACATAAAATAACATAATATATAATTTATTCCTAGGTCCTCTAAGGTTCCATGACTACGCTACTAACATTTCTATTAATAAAGAGCTAGAATAATTTCATTAACTAATATGTTAACATGATTTATCTAATAATCAAGTTCTTTTTAATCTATCACATTAAATTATTCTACATTATAAAATTCCATAGCATGCCATCAGATAAATAACATTAAAGATCATTTATAAATAAATAACAAATATATATATATATATATATATATATATATATATATATATATATATATATATATATATTCCATTACATGAGAGTACATCAAAGTTTGTTACATCATTACATTATTTACAATACTGCTTCCCTAAATACAATTGGGAAGAATACATCTAAGATACAATCCAATACATATACATGAAAGAATATCTTCTCGAACTAGAACATGAACTGGAATCCACTACATAAGGTACACATCCACGTACATGAACATACAACAAGGAAACCCATTGGAGGAAAAAGCACCAACCTCCTGAATATGTGGAAACCTGAGGTCCATCCCCTGTGCTAGGAGATAACATAAGGTCCCACTACAAAAAAATAATCAAGAAGACAATAGGCTATACATGACTCCAACACAACATTGCAACAACATTAACATCACATACAACACATACATCACTTACAACATTGACTTCACTTCCAAAGGCACACATAGCATAGAAGTAGAACAACAACTAGAGAATGCTAGACTACAATAGGAAAGAGTGTCATTGCATGGTCCTAGGATGGGTTGTCCTAGAGGTCTCTCACTAGACCCTGGGCCCCATTTGTGGTTGTCTAGTATACCTCTCACTAGGTCCCAACCCCATAGGGTGACACATGCAGAACCAACATTACTTTGGTGAGGACAAGGAAGTTGATCTTGCCAACTAGGCCTTCTCTACCCATCCTTAGACTAAACGAGAACTACAAGCATGGGCAAGGCATCCATTATCTTGTTTATGTGGAAATTACCCATTCCCCCAATTCATTATTTAGGTTATCATTAGATTAAGAAACTCTCCAATGGGTTGTCATGGTCACCACTTTGGGATTCAGTCCCCATTGAGAACCACTCCCCCTACTTGCAACTATTAAACCCTACACAACAAGCACGGAATTTACCATCTTGCATACTTAACCTAATCACATGAATCCAAAACACAATGCAAGGCATTTACCCTCTTGCACACAACTCAAAACATTACCAACCACTTCCAAGTGAAACAACATAAAACCCAAATAGACCAAAAATACTCCCTTCTAACCTGTAGAAGTCAACCTTAACCACTTTGCACAAAAAAAGGACCACTTTTGAACAATAACCACAATCATCCCAATTTCCAAAAATCAACACAATAAAACAAGCAATCACTCAAATAATACAACCATGAAATGCACTATTTCTGCATTTCATTTTACTCATAACTTAGCCACTAAATTCACTCAGTTGGTCATTTACCACAATAACATGTATTCTAAATAACAAATTACATAGAGAATTTACATATCAACTAGCAAATGAATATGAAATAAATCAACATTTAAAAAGATCATCTAATTCATTCATTTAAATAAATCCTTCAATTATCTAAATATAATTAAATCAATTTCTTTTCTTTTCTATTTAATTTTCCAATTCACTTATCTACACAAGGCCGAAATAATCTTTTGCTATAACCATGATAAATATAGATGTATATATATATGTGTAAATATATTATTACAGACTATTGTTTTCATTGCAAAACAGTATATCATATTATATTATGGTATACACATATAAATACACATACATATACCAACATATATATAAAATCAAATTACAAAACGTAATGTTTATCCAACAAAAACAATGAAAAATCAGCGATCTCCAAGTTATTGTGTATGCATCGATTTCTAAATTTATTGCATATTTATTGATTGTGGGTAATGAATTCCTAACCTAAACTATAACCATCAAATTAAAAATCACCGACCATAGTGTGAACTCGGCTCACCCAACAACAAATACAAACGCAGGAACAAAATTTTCCTTAGGCGGTATCGAAGTTGAATAAATAGAAGCATAAGCCATATGCGCTACTAAGTAGCGAGTCTACAGGAAATTAGATCACCATATACGGATTTGATGAATAGACAAAATAAACCTAGATGTGATGCAAGGTAGCTAGCCATTGGGAGGAGAAGATAAGAAAAAAATTGATACCAAACATAATGTATATAAGTTGAGTTCTAGCATAAAGTTAAAACAACGATCACCAAATACCCAGCATAAATTGTGTACCATAAATAACCATTGGATAGAGATCATAGTACTATGTATGAAGCATAATATTTCCATTAGTCATAAATTGAAATATCAACCATAAAACAAGTTATCGAATATCAATCATAGAACATTTTAGTCAATTCCAAACATGATGAATATCAAATGTAAATCACATTACATAATATCTCCTATAAAAATGTAGAGTAACCATAAAACCTAGCTAAGGAAGTCAAAACGTAGAAATAGAGAGAGGCGACCAGCCTATTAGAAATGTCTAGATAAAAGCAGGGTAGTTGTTGAGTAACAATTGGCGGGGATAGTTCTTGCTCCACTGCCACCTTCTCATGAAATCTCATTCATGTTATAATCTGGCTCGATCTTTTCATAGAAGAGGTGATAATTGTGCCACTAAGGCAGAAGGATAGAAGTGGCAGAATGCAAGAGGAGAATGGAATGTGTGTGGCATATTGAAGACTAAGAATATATCATTTGAAATAGTAAAGAACTAAATTGGAAATATTCTAGGGTATGTTACACCACAAAAATCAGAAGACGTAAGTGCAGAAATTGGGAGGAGGATTTTAGATTGAAAACATTTTAAAAGGAGTATATTACAGGGAACTAAGAGCTAGGAAATTAAATTTTAGTGTTCACATAAGTTAATAATGTGAGTTGTTATCAAAACTCACATAGCTATTACGGATGTAAAATAAATAAATTGTTTGTAGAGTTGTTAAAACAACTCACTATAATTAGGAAATTCATTTAGAGAGTTTCCTATAAAATAGGATGTTAGAATCCTATAAATATGTAATTGTATGAATGAATGAGCAAGTGAATAATAACAAATATTATTATTATTGTTTTTCTCTCTAAAATTCAACATGGTATCAGAGTGGGTTTGATGAAATGGGTTGGCGAGATCATTCTTCCACTTGATAATGTGGAAATCCCTATGATTTTGGAAAGTGATTTTTTTTAGCATAGAGTAGTGAATATAAGTTTTTGTGGCAAAAAATAAAGTCATTCCAAATTGTATGCACATCTTCGCCTTCAGAAGAAACCACAAAATAAACAAAATATTCCACACCTATGGTCATGTTGTAGAGAAAAATTACCCAAAAAGATGGAGAAACCGAACCCATTGGATTTCGTAATAAAATCTAGACTAAATTTTTTGAAGGAATGACCATGGGGGTTTTTAATACCTCGTAAAAGAAGGATTTGAAGGAATTTAGTTGAAAGAAGCATATCTTATCACCTTCAATCACCATGGAGACTTTCTTGTTCACATCGAAGTCGATGAACAAGGGGAATCTAGACAAGTTGTGTGATCAAATTTCTGATGTAGACTTGGATGTGTGCCTGGAGTAGGATCCTGAAAGCAAGGTAAAGATGGGAGTAATTGAGGATCCTATGGATGCAGTGAGACCTTTGATGGTGGCCCACTCTCCTCATCTAGATGCTCTCATTGTGCCTTCCAAAGATGCACATCAGAGTGAATATGTAGCGGCAGGGTATAAAAGGCGTGAATGTCTATCTAGGTTTATAGGTAGTGTGGATCAACCAATGTAAGATGACTGTGCTAGTGGATTACTCAGTGACATTTATATGGGAAGCTATAAGACGTCTATCATGGATGATGAAAAATATGGAGCAATAATTTTTTGTGATCTCTGCATAAAGGAGCCACTAGATTCAAACCATAGAAAGGTGAGTTTTGAGATAGAAGTCAAGATAACACTTATTTACACAAGTTGAATGGTAAATATTGTGTGATAACTACATTGTTGAATTTAACATCCATGCCAAATGTGATGGTAACCAAATCCTCAATGTTAACAATGATGACATCATCTCCTCTAATTCTCGAGTCATTCCCATTGATATTGCCACCCAGGAAGACAATGGCTATGACCTCACAAAGAAAAGGGGCACACTCATAGTCCATCTTGAGAGTTGCACATAGGTGTCAAGTTTTAATATTTTTATAGTTTTAGGTTGCTATTATAATTTATTTAGCTATTTTTGGTTTAGTGTCTCAAATTGACTTATTAGCTCTTATAAATATATTTTATGTCATAGTTTAAAAGTTTCATAAATATATTGTATGTAGTCAAAGTTTGTCAAACTTAAAAAAGTGTCAAAACAAAATTATTATAAAAAGTACCTCAATTGTAATTGGATGCATTATCGCTTGTATGCGACATCCATTTTGAGGGGGGAATTATAAAATTGAAATTCAAATCTATATTTTCTAATTAAGTAGAAAATAAATTGGAGGATAGAGGCATCGGAGGTTGGAGGACAATCAACATCCTCTCATCAGTCACCAACAACGGGGACACTTATCAACTCTGGTGGCATTTCATTTTCTATGTGTGTTATTTTCTTATGTAACCCCCTAGTGTAAAATATTTTGATGAACAAAAGCACTAGAGTAATTCAGTTCATGGATCTTGAAAGGATTTTTGGGAGGATCAAGAAAACCACACGAGGTGGACAGTTGTTGGGTTCCTGTTCATGTCCAAGTTTGTGGTAAGCCTGTGTGAAAACCATGAAAGTTTGATGGGAGATTCCTTTTGTTTTGAATCAAGATCATGAGCCACAAGAGTTGGGATTACTACGAATGTAGGGTGTGAGTTCTTAACATGTTCACACTCAGGGGGGAATGTTGGGAAATTAAATGTTAGTGCTCACATAAGTTATTAATTTGAGTTGTTATCACAACTCACATAGCTATTACAAATGTAAAAAGTTTGTTTGTTTGTAGAGTTGTTAAAAAAACTCATTAAAATTAGGAAATTATTTTAGAGAGTTTCCTATAAAATAAAATTTTAGAATCCTATAAATATGTAATTGTATGAATGAATGAGCAATTTAATAATAAAAAATATTATTATTATTGTTTTGCTCTTTGAAATTCAACACTAAGCTGCACTAGAGAGTAGCAAACTGATGAATCATGCATATGCATATTGAATCAATGGGAGGTCACACCCTTAGTCATTAATTTGGAATCACATAAAATTCAAGTTTGTTGGTAGTAATGTCATAATGAGTAAATAAATTGTAGAATATGCACAAGATAGATTTTTCAAAGCACTCGAAATCTTTGAAACATTATAAGCTTTCTGCTACAAAGGTTTAAGAAAAATTGCAGAGAAGAATAATCGACAGATGTAAATGATTTCTTAGGAATGCGATGAATACAAGAGATGCATAAATATATTTTTGCACTAAGATTATAAACCAAACGAGTAATTGTTAAACAATCAAAACAATAACATTTTCATAAGAAGAATGAAGACTTATCTGTAAATTTCATTTTCCCCAAATTGATTTGATACAATGTCTTCCTTCGCCTATCCATCTATATTTCTCCCTTCTAAGAATCAATGATGAAAATGAAATTCTTTTAACATAAATTTTCCTTTCAAACCCTTAATCAATTTTCTCCAAGAATCCCTCTTTCTCCTAGACTCTACAACATAAGAAATTATCTTGCAAACAAAATTTTCATCTCTTCCTGGAAAAAAGAAGCAATCCTCATGAAAATCTCTCGAAAGGATAATTATTTACAAAAGAAAGGCTATTTTATTTTTGAAATCCAAAAAATATGATAAAATCTCTAAAATCCCCAATAAAACATCAAGTTTCTTTTCAACAATCAGTTCGAAGTTATGCATGTGCTCCATAAATCCTTTCTATCTTTTTATATTATTTTTACTATTAACCCATTATCACATTTCTTTATAATTTTATTTTATTTAATATTACATTACACTTTTAAATTTATTATAAATCGTAATCATTAATAAATATATTTATATCTATTTATCAAAATACTTTTACTTAATAATTTATTTAATACATCAATTAATCAAAAACAACATTTATTAAACAAATTAAAATTAAGCAAATTGAATATCAACAAAAATTACCTAAACCATAACCAAGGTCAAAAAGCAAGACCAACTGACCACATAAAAACTAACACTAACAAGGTAACAAACTAGATACTCATCCTCTTCAAGGATGATGGCTAGAGTAGGGGACCAAATGTTATCTCCAAAAAAATGTTCCATTGAGTTTTAAGGCACACTCAGACCTAAAAATTTAGGTGGAGTCGATGCCCGGTACCTACAACCTGCAACACACAAAACGATTGAGCATATACATAATCATACAGCCAGGCACACCGTTGTGCCATAGAAAAATGGTCCCTTGTCATTTTCATGGCCTTTTAGGTCTTGTTTCATGGTATTTGAAATATTTTGTTCTAATTTTATGTTGTAACGTGGCTTGAACATGCATATTTAGGTACTAAAATTCAAACAATTACATCTTGTGAAGGTTTTATGAAGTGTTGTAAGACATTTCTACATTCTTCTAGACTCTATTCATTACAAATTACCTAAAAAATTGTCTTTTTATTCATCAAGAAGTCCTATTTTGAAGTCTTGTAAAGTCTTGTAACAAGATTTCACACTTTTCTAGGCACATCTTCACTATTTATCCCTTTGTCATGCTTTATTTGACCCCCTTATGCCCTCATATGTCTTAATTAAGTGTATTTTTGAATATTATCCTGACCAACAACATTAAATACAACATATTTCTCGACACATATTTTCAGATCCTAGGTGGGACCCATTCATCTTGGGTGGCGAATGAGTCCCCCTTGGCTCCAAATTCATTTTTTTTAAATTTTCCTTTCAGGTTTTTATTCAAAATCACTTGATGTCGACTTGTGATGAGTTATGAATGGTTAACTAAGGCACAAGTGTGTATAAATATGTGATTTTCACCTCATTTTACATCTCCTCATTCATTCAAGCATTCAATCTCACATCTCAAGCATTAAGGCATTCTACAACATCAATTCAAGCAATATTCAAGCACTTTGGAGCATCCATTGACATTACTTCAGACTTGCATTATCAAGGGTTTGGTAAGTTGATAGCTATTTCATGTTATTAGTTTATCATTCTCTTTCCTTTCATAGTTTCATTAAGGGTTTGATTACCAAAAGTGGGGTTTCACCAAGGCAAACCCCTATTTGCTAACCCTCAACCATTTTTCCCCTATCGCATGTGTGTTTACAGAACTAGATATGTAGATTTAACAAGCTTTTTGGTGTTGAAGATTGGTTTACAAGTCAACTCAATTCTATTTCAAGCTTGGAGAAGGTTTCTTGTCTGTTTTATGTAGAATTGACTTTGGCAACCCAACATTCAATGATTTCCAGATCTAGTGTTGTAGAGTTGTCTCCTATTTTTTTAGAAATTTGGGAGAGGACTGATTTTCCACCTATGGCGAATGAGTCCCACCTTAGGAATGAAAATATGAATTTTGTCAAATTTCGGATCCCGACAGACAAAAACTTGTTTCTGACGCTTTTTCACCAGGTGGAGGACTAATTTGCCACCCTAGGTGAATGAGTCCCACTGTGAAAAATCTGTGATTTCAAACAACATCCACAACATTCCATATTCATTAGATTTTGTCTAGGTGCACTCAGATTCATCCTGTTTCTCTCTGTCTTGTATAATTTCTTCATTTAGTTCATTGTTTGCATATCGTAGTGTGTTTTCAAACATAGCTTAAATCTCACTTTTGCATTACTTTCATCCATTTAAATTAGTCAATTGCATTTATTTTACATCATCTAACTTAGAAAACATTACACATAACATAATTTGAATGAACTAGTTAGAATTTTTGGCCCTACCTCTCTCCTTTTAGGTGAAAAAGCCTAGAAGAGCTAAAAGAAACTTGATTTCTAGATGCGGATATATATAAGAGATTTTATATATCATTTGAGACATGAAAAAGGAAGTGTGGTGATGTGTTGCATTCATCAAGAACAACGATTAGGCGATTATGCACAATTTCACTTGTGCATTAAGATTTTTGTAGTGTGATTTGTGCAGAGCAGAGCAAAATTGTTGAATCAGTCAGAAGGACAAGAGATTATCTATAGAGCTTAATTGGAACTATAATCAGGAATTGTTGATGTTATTTCATCAATTCACTCTTTTGGATCTATTCCAAATCATTTTAGGGAAGTGAGCCTATCCTTTTTGAGCAGTGAGCTCTAGGTAGTGAGCCTGAATGCAAGTGCAATCCCATTTTGTACTTTTCATTTTGGGTATACTCATATTATATTGTGGATTGGCCATCCACTGTGGTTTTTCCCCTAACAATTTTTCCACATAAAATTTTTGCTACTATGGTTTTGTGATTCCTTTCTTTCTGTCGATGCATGTTTCTTTTGTTGAATAATTAAGTTAAATGATAGAATAATAAATTTAAATTTTTGCACAACACTAATTCGCCCCCCCTCTCAATGTTGCTTGTTTCCAACAATTGGTATTAGAGCTAGTTCCTCAAAAGAAGTCTTATAACTTGACGAGATCTTGGAAAGTGTTTCTCAATGGATACAAGCAGTCTTCAACAACAACTTATGGTGCCCCTAGATGATCTTGACCAGATAAAATCTAAGAACCGAGAACTA
The DNA here is from genome assembly GCA_007258455.2 of Sequoia sempervirens. Classification (NCBI taxonomy): domain Eukaryota; kingdom Viridiplantae; phylum Streptophyta; class Pinopsida; order Cupressales; family Cupressaceae; genus Sequoia; species Sequoia sempervirens. The sequence goes on along the minus strand of VDFB02358134.1, from coordinate 193,539,719 downwards.
CAAGAAAATATTTAGAATGCATAAAAGTTCATTCAATCACTAAAAGACAAGATCAATGAGTCAAGGGAGAAAAGAAAGGAATTATGTGGTCAGCTCAAACAGAAGAACAAAAGCATGAAATATGAATAACTCAGTCTAGCTCTAAAAGAGAAAAAAGAAGAATGTGAAATTTTTTGCAAAGAGAATGTTGCCTTGAAGCAAGAGATGGAATCTATCATGATGAAAATGACCATGGAGATTGAGGATAGGAAGAAGAATGAAGAAAAGCTTGCACAGTCTTTGAAAGAAAATTCTAAACAATGCAACCGACTAGATAATGAATTGGAGCAATCCAAGAATAATGAAGAAGTGCTTGAAAAGCAACTTGGTGATCTCAAAGATGAACTTGCCACTGCAAATGAGTATAAGGAAAAATTCAAAGCAAGCTTAGAAAAACTTGATGAACTAATCAAAGGACAGAGAACTAGTAGTGACATACGAGGTCTTGGATATGAAGGAGAAAGTTCTGGATCTGTACAAAGGAACTCTAGACAAAGAAATTTTGGACAAGGAAGATCTAGACAAGGAAGTCAAATGAAAGGAGCCATAAGAGATCCGGTAAGGAAACCAAATGCTCAAAGATTTAATGGATATTGTTATGTTTGCAAAAAATTTGGTCATATGGCTTCTCAATGTAGGAGTAGAATGAATATAATTAGACCATCATTCTAAGGTCAGTGTTTTAATTGCTATAAGTATGGTCATAAGTCAAGTGAATGCAAAATTATGATAAAAAACTTGCATAGAGATGTCAGATGCTATGCATGCAATAGATTTGGACATATTTCTAACCAATGCAGATCAAGACAAAGTCAGTGGAATAGTTGGCCTAGACAGAGAAATATTGTGTGCCACAACTACAACAAATTTGGCCACATTGCCAAATTCTGCTGGAACATAAGAGATCCGATAAATAGAACATGCAACAGGATGTTAAAGGAAAAGGAAAAGTCACTACTGATGAGATCAAGAAGAAAATGTAGGAGAAATGGGTGAAGAAGAATCCCTCTGTAGAAGGAAATAGACCTGCACCAGAAGCAACTTCTGGTAATTCCTCAGGGAAGTAATTTTAGGTCTCTGGCATAGGAGGAGCTATCAAGAAAAACTCTTAAACCCCCTCTTGTAGGTGAATGATACTAGAATCTAGATATGTCTAGTAGGAGATTCGATCAATACTTTTCAAATGTTGTTTAACCAATTGGAAGCATTAGTGAAGAATATTGGAGATCCGCATAAGAGTCATCTATCTCAGTACCTGAAAGGAAGGAAACCAAATGAGTTAGGGAAAGGGAATTTATTGTAAAATAAAGGAGTTAGGCATGTGGAAAATGAAAGGAATGACTACAAGCGTCATTTATCATAGTGCATTTAGAGAAAAGAGGTTTGGAGAGCTTTGAAGTGATCATTGCGAATTTATGGAGAGACTCAAGCATAAAGGAGAATCTGCAATCAAATTCCATTTTTGTCCCCGAAAGGTATTTATTGAAAACTTGTAAATTTGTGTGATTGCAATCATGTTTACTCCTCTGATAGTTGAAGTTAAGGATAGGCCACATCCAAAGTTCAAATGGAATCTGTATAAGTCCATAGATACAAAGCCCTTAGATGTATTTTCATCATTATCGTACAAAGTCATGCATATTGAGGATATTAGGGCTTATGTGCACACAAACATTGAAGATTTGGGAACCTCTCATTTGATGGATTTGTACTCTCATCATATAATTCAAGAAGATTATATTGTGAAACCATAATTTAAAACCCTAGAAAATAAGAAATTTGCACAATTTAAAAAATTCCTTGTATTTGAAGAAAATTAATGGGTTTGATATATGTTGAGACGTGTCCATGATGAATTCATGTGGTTGGATGTGTCGTTCAAAATCACAAAAGAAGCTATATGTGCAGTCACATGACTAAATTATTCCACCAATAGACTTCCAGTTTTGAAGTCTATGAAGAATGAGAAGGTTACTGAAGTGACAGGCTTGCAATGGGATAGAAGAGCAATGATGATAGACGATATTGCCATAGTGGATGCAAAATTTGCATCAATGGTTAACAACTATAAGATTTATCACTCAAGTTGAGAGAATTCGATATCTAGCACACCTATTTATGCAACATATGAAATGGTCAAACAGAATGTAGACTATGATTTATGTGAACTTATCAGAAGCCAATTATTGGAGAATTTGGGAAAAATCAAAAAGATAAGAAGAACACATTCAAATATGGTAACTTGCTAATATGTTTGTTTTTCTACTTCTCGGGTGAGGTATCGGGAATTGGTAAAGTTCAATGGCATAATGATATGTCGATAGTTGTTTAGATATGGAATATGTTATGTGGACTAGGTGATCGACATACCCGCAATACAATCCTTTGGGGATACTTTAAAAGATTTCAAAATCTGATGCACGCTAGAGAAAGAATTCCTACCACAATAGTGGAACAGTACAAAGACACTATTTGCGTCATGGTAGACATTGACTAGTGCCATATGGAAGTTGTTGATTCTATAATAGTTTGGATCATGCCTATGGGTTATGAAGTGGATGAGAACATTCTGAGGATGTATGAAGAACAATTGCTAAATTCATGACTTGATCAAGGAGGAGAAAGGTTTGGTACTTATTCAGAGAAAATCTTGTAGGTTCATTCAGAATTGAAAAATCCCATGATAGTTAGAAGGGTAAGAAAAGAGACAGAAGCTCTTGCAAAGAGTATGGGAATTCTTGTGCATAAACTAAAAGAAGTGAGAAGGAAAAGAGATGAAGCTGAAGTAGCTAAGAAGAAAGAAAAGGTAGAATCAACTGGTCTGAGAACATCTCCTACTCACATTAGAAGTTCCTCTACAACTCAGTCAAATCAAGCCCAGGCTTCCAGAAAAAGGAAGAAGAATAAAAGCACAAGATCTTACAAAGTTGTGTTTGTAGATGAAGAGGAAGAAACTAATTCAAAAGAAGTAGTAAGGGAGATAAAGGCTACTGGTACACAGGCTATCAAATTGAATAAAAGAAAATCTTCTAGCAAAGGAGAAGAAGCAAAGAAAAAGGCCAAAATTGACAAGCCCAATATTTCTATTGAGGAAGTTGAAAATGTAGCGGTAAAAGATGGAAATCTCAAGCCACTCTGTGATTGGTATGAGATCTTTGATGAATCCGGTAAGAGAATTCTTGAAGAAGCAACAATAAAGCATATGAATGTTTTTAGAAAAGCTCTTGTTGAAATCATGTCTAGTTTTCCTACAAGTTTGTATAATGCTTTGGAGTCTAGGAGGTCAAGTTCCTTATCAGAAGAAGAAAATATGAGGAAGATAGTTCTAGCCGATTTGTGCCCGAAAATGGCAATTGAAGAAATGGATTTATTCCTTGAAAAAGCTAAAAGGGAATTTGAGAGCAAAACAAGAATAAATAAACTCATGAATCTTGGTGAAACTGACTTTGTTGTCAGTGAAACTAAGGAAATTCTGGAAGAATTTTTGTCAAAGGATAAGAATAACATTGAGGAAATCAATATTGAAAATGATCAAGGGAATGAGGAAGTGAATGTGGAGGTAAATGAATTAGAAGAAGATAATGTGAATGAGGAGAAAATGAATTTGTCTGATGCTCCATAATTTTAGGATATTCTAACTTCTCTTGATGTGGAAAATACAAAGACACTTGTGGTAACTAAGATCCCTATTGAGGTGTTAGTTGAGGAAAAAGAGGTGCATACTGAAGAAGCTAAAATGCCTAAAGTCAATCCTGAAGCAGAACCCAAGGTTGAAAAATAAAAGGATCAAGAAATCAGAATAGAGGAAGTGAAGGAATCTCTATTGGACCAATAGGAAGAGTCAGATCCTAAGTTAGATGAAAGCTCAATTAACTTATCCACTCGGTCTCCAATTTAGATGATGAAGGTAGCTAAAATTTCTCAAGCCAAAGCCAATGAGAGAATACTAAAATCTGACATAGAAGACAGTGAATTGCTAAAGCTTGCATCTAGAATTTTACAAAAATTAATGCCTACCTATGTTTTGGACCCATCAGGTTCCTCCTCTGGTGAGTTAAAGAAGCTAATAAATTTTGTAGATTCTCAGTTTGAATCTTTTGAGAAATTAACTTTGATTAAAGTGAAAAAGGAGTTTGAGGAGAAGAGAGTTGGTATCCTAAATGAACTAATTTCCAAAGACAAAGCTCTATTAGGAAATTGCATAAAAATTATTGAAGGTACTATGTTTGAAGGAGGAAAAGTGTAGAAATCTTGCTTGGTCCTGTCAAAATTTATTGAATCAAATGAGAAGAAGGTTCAAAAGATATTGAACAACAATTGGTCACTATTTCCAATGCTTTTGACCCATTGGATGGTAGTGTTTGTAAACAAGAAAGTCAGGTAATGTCCTTGCTCAACCAAATAAAGAGTTTGAAACTTGAAAATGAAAGGATTATTGGAAAAGTATGTGAACACACTGGACTAATAAGTCCAAAGATTGAGATAATGGTGAATTCTCTGAAAGAAGCTAAAGATTTTATGGCTGCTCCTGATCCGATAAGTCTCAAAGTAGCATAAACTTTTTCATATCTACTTTGTGGTCATATAACCATTTTGGAGAGTTTGAGAAGTGTCTAGAAATCAAACTTAAGTGGACTGAAGAATAACTTTGCAGACGTCTTCAAATTTTTTTAAGTCTCAATAGTTTTGCAATTTTGGATTCCCTAAATTTTGTCATTGATGTCAAAGGGGGAGAGAGTGTAGTGAAACATTCCTTGACATTCTTAGGGGCAATAGTATTATGAATTGTGGCAGTGTACTTATCAGTTTTGACACTTAGTCATTTTTCACTAAGTGTTGCCATCAATTCCAAAGGGGGAGATTTTTGGCATATGGCTTCTAGTGTTGTCATAGATGGAAACTAAAGTCATCTCCATGGTCCACAGATCAGTATCTAGTCATACCAGTAGATAAAGTGAAATATTGTGTGTTACCAACAACATACTTGAAGAATAGGGTATCTGATTAGTCAGTTAATCTATCTGTACTTTACCTGATCATCATTTTGAGTTATGGACCCCTAAGATTGCTTGTTGAGCATGTATATTATATTATTACCAAATTTTGTGGTGTTTCATTAGTTGCAGTACAAGTTTGGAGGTCTGGTAGGATGTTTTTTATCTACTTGCTCATTATAGCCGACTCAGTGAATGTGACACGTTGTGGATGTGTAAAGTGAAATTATTTAAAAAAAATTATGTTCAACTATTTAATTATGGGTCCCAGCTATAGTCTAGCCAACTTGTTTGGGTGCACATCAAAATTGTTCATGATTTGGGCCAACAGTTGAAAATATTTCCAAGTTTTATTAAGGCCAACCTATAGCGACTTGATTTCTAGGTGTAGATATATATAAGAGATTCGATATATCAATTAAGACATGAAAAAGGAAGTGTGGTGGTGTGTTTTGTTCATTAGGAACATCCATTAGGTGATTATGCATAGTTTCACTTGTGCATTACTATTTTTCCAGTGCAATTTTTGTAGAGCAGAGCATAATTGTTGAATCAGCCAGAAGGACAAGAGATTATCTATAGAGCTTAATTGGAACTATAATCAGGCATTGTTGATGCTATTTCATCAGTTCACTCCTTTGGATCTATTCCAAATCATTGTAGGGTAGTGAGCCCATCCTTTTTGAGCAGTGATATCTTGGAAGTGAGCCTAAATGCAAGTGCATTCCCATTTTGTACTTTTCATTTTGGGTATACTCATATTATATTGTGGATTGGCCATCCACTATGGTTTTTCCCCTAACAAGTTTTCCACGTAAAATTTTTGGTGCTATGGTTTTGTGATTCCTTTCTTTCTGTCGATGCATGTTTCTTTTGTTGAATAATTAGTTAAATGATAGAATAATAAAGTTGAATTTTTGCGCAACACTGATTCACCCCCCCTCTCAGTGTTGCTTGTTTCCAATAGAAACATATGGTAAAGGATTCACTATCTTAAGTAAACAAGGTTGTGACACAAAACATGAACATGAAATCCATCAACATCTTGAACGACATTCCATTGATGCACACACAACAAGATTAGGATACCAAGATCCTTCTCATCCTGATAGACATCCTTTTCAACCTAGGAGACTTCAAGATGATTGTACAGTGATCTTGGATGCTCCTCCTAACTTAAACATTCTTCTTCCACGTGAACAACCATTCTATCCTTCTAATGAAAAGGATGTTACAATCCCCATGGGTCCCCTTCCTCCTTCTATTCATGAACAAGGAGAATTTAGAAAATGAAAATGACCATACAAATTGAAGAAGCTCAAATTTCCTACACATCCTCCCCCTGAATGTGAAAGGAGACTTCAATTGCTTTTAAAAAAAGGTCTTATACTTTTAACACCTATGAATAGGTTTTTTATTCATCCAAAAGACTCCAACATACCATTTTGAAAATATCATCATATTCTTGGACATTGAACAAAAGAATGTCAGACATTCAAGGATATACTGGATAAGTATCACTTCAATGATACCGATTGTTTCACTGTCATCTCTTAAAACAATTCAAGCCATTAATCGTGTTATAGTTGTAGAATTCCTTATTCTCACTATTGCATGATCCTTTCCCATCAGTTATATCGGCTCATTCTTTCCTTTACACTTTGTGTGGGGGAAAGAATTTGCTAGCCTTGTCCTTGTACCTGATTTTCCTTTGTCTCTTAACTATGTTATTCCTTTTCTATTTAACCATTTAAGATTGAGAAACCAATAACTTAGTTAATGGTTGACTTGAACTTGCATTAATTGTTCCTTTTTTTTCCTTTTCATGTGTGTATCGTGTTCCCCCATATTGTGTTTTTGTGAAACATAGATTTTTGGGGCCCTATAGGCTACTCTTGTACTTCTATGGTTTCTCACTTGAAAGGAGAGAGAAAGGGCCAAAAATGCTAATTAATCACTCAAATTAGGATGTATGCAATGTTTTTTAATGTAAATGAACTTAAGTAAATGCAATTGACTGATCTATATGACTAAAAATGAATACAAAAGTGTAATTACAACTATGTTTGAAAACACATTGTGATATGCAAACAACTATGTAAATGAAGAAATAATGCAAAACAGATATTATAGGGATGAATCTGAGTGCACCTGGATGACGTGTAATGATTCTAGGGTGTTTCGAATGTTGATGGAAATCACTAATTTTTCATAGTGGGACTCATTCGCCTAGGGTGGCAAATCAGTCCACCTATTGGTGAAAAACTACTAGGAGCTAGTTTCCATCTGTCGGGATCCAAAATTTGACAAAACTTAAGTTTCCAGTCCTAAGATGGGACTCATTCACCATAGGTGGTGAATCAGTCCTCTCCCAAATTTCTAAAAAATCAAGAGACAACTTTGCAACACCAAATGTAGAAATGTCTGTTGGGTGGGTTGCCGAAATCATATCTGTAGAAAATGGAAAAATAACTCTCTCCAAGCTTGAATTGGACTCAAGTTGACTTGAAACACCTAGTTGACATGGAAATAAATCTTCAACACCTAATAACCTATCAAAATGCATAAAAAGAGCTACAAACAAACATTCAATTTGAAAAAAATGATTAGGGGTTTGCCTTGGTCAAACCCCACTTTTGGTAATTAAACCCTTGAAAAGACAATGAAATGAAACAAAAAGATAAAATAATAACATGCAAGTTCTATCAACTTACCTAACCCTTGATGATGCAAGTCTAAAGTAATGCCAATGGCTACTTCAAAGTGCTTGAATAGTGCTTGAATTATTGATGTAAAGTGCTTGAATGCTTGAAATGTAGGATTGAATGCTTGAATGAGTTAGGAGATGTAAAATGAGGTGAAAATAACTTATTTATACAATTATTGTGCTTTAGTATCTATTCATACCTCATCACAGGGCAACATCAAGTGATTTTGAATAAAATCCTGAAAGGAAATTTGAAATATTTTGAATTTGGGGTCAAGGGGGACTCATTCGCCACCCATGGAAAATGGGTCCCACTTAGGACCTAAAAAAATGTGTCAGGAAAAATGTTGTATTTAATGTTGTTTGTTGGGATAATATTCAAAAATACACTTAATTAAGTCATATGAGGGGATAAAGGGGCCAAATAAAGCATGAGAAGGGTGTAAATAGTGAAAATATGGCTAGAAGAGTCTACAAGAATGTAGAAATGTCTTACAACACTTCACAACACCTTCGAAAGACATTGTTCTTTGAGTTTAGTACATAAATAAGCATGTTCAAGCCATGTTACAACATAAAATCAGATCAACATAGTTCCAACACCGTGAAACAAGACCTTAAAGGCCATGAAAATGATAAGGGGCCATTTTTCTATAGCACATTTAGCCCCCACTTTAGTGAGAGGATGAACCTACTTCAAACTCACACTAAAGTAGCCATGAACATCGAGGGGAGGGTTCAGATGCACTTATGTTACCAAGATGGAATGGAAATGATCAAGAGGGATGATCAAACCCCCAGGATGAAGATCCCATGGCAAACTAGATATAAGAACAAAGGAACACATATGTGTTGAAAAGAATTGGATAAAGCTTCGATCGTCAATCCAACTAGTTGTGGAAAGAGATCTAGATTGATTGTTTGAAAAAGAGAATGTGTACTCACTCTGGGGCCATGAAACCTTTGGTTGTTTGTAGGATGAGAAGGCCCAACTCAACTATATACTCACTCTGGGGCCACAAAACTAGTTGTCTACAGGGTGAGAAATCCCAAAAAGGTAAGATACATGCGCTAGTTGGTATGCACTCACAAAAAAAAAGGTGGCTATGGGGAAAATTCATGTTGCTAGTTGGGCTTCCCACTCAACCATATCAAAGTTATACTGCTTGATAAATTTAACAAGGCACCATGAGAAAATGCTCATAAACAAAAAGGAAAGGTACCACAATCATGCAGGTTGCATTATGCAAGGTGGAAAAAAGGAATACAAAATGTAAAAAGTGAAAAGATGTTCAAAGGAGTCTTATTCAGTTTATGCAAGGTCAATCACTCAGGGGACATTGTATCTAATGTCTTCTAAGAGAGGACCAATCAAATAATAGTTTATTCACAACTTAGGGGATGCAGTGTGTCACATCAGGCCACTAAGAGGAATGTAATATGCTGAGATAGATCACACTTATGAACAACATCACACCCAATGTCATCCACAAAGTGATAAGCACTTCACGTAAACAACAAGGCTACATTAGGAACCAAGAGTGCAAATGAAATAATGGTAATGTATGCCCCCCACTTTAAAGGAAGTGCTTCACATCGTTCTGTGAGAAATTACTTTAAAGTAGAGCAAAAAAAGAAAACAAGACATGAGAGCTGACCTAGAAAGCTCTATGCCAAGTCATATGTTTCAAAGTTAGGCTATGTCATGTAAAGGAAAAATGAAAAGAAAAAAAAAAGGGAGCTCCCCCCAGCAAAGAAAGCACACCAAACACATAAAGGATCTATGGATTTGGGGTCAGATATGTTCGTTGCTGCAATGTTTTTGTATTAAAGAGCTCAGAATTGTCATCATTTCCCAAATACATAGAATGAGAAGAATGACACAAAGAGATTGAAAAAAAAGGAAAATGAAAGTATGTTTTGAGTCAACATGGAAGAGACATTGTGGTCTCAATGCTTTGCATTTTCCCCAAAAAGAAAAAACAAGCGAAAAAGAAAGAAAACAAAAAGGTGAAAGAAAATGAAAAATATTTTGGGTCAACATGAAGGAGACATTTTGGTCTCAATGCCTTGCGTCATCCTCAAAAGGAAAACACAAAAAAAGAAGATAAAAAGACAAAGACCTTGTGGGTCAACATGGAAGAGACATAGGGAGTCTCTACGCTTTGTGTCATCCCCAAAATGAGAACACAAAACAAAAGCGAAAAAGACAATGCACAACAAATAGAAGAATAGAGGTATGAATAGAAGAAGTGTACAAATAGAGAGAACATCAAATGCACAATGTGGGGGAACATGATATGCACATGAAAAGGAAAGTAAAAAGAGAAAATTAAAAAGGCTAGTCAGGCAAATGCAAGTCAACCATCTAACATGTCATTTTCCTCCCAATCATGTTCAGTGTAATGGGAGGGCGGTTGACTATCCAAAGGAATAATTGCAACCGCCAAACTAGGAGTTGTACCAGGTTCTTCACTTGATGGAGAGGATGTATCATTTAAGGTAGATGAAAATAAATAATTTAAATTTTTATGCACTTCTTTATTGATTTTGGCAATTTTTGCATTGTCATTATCATCATTATCAGATCATTAAGATTAATGACAATAGGAGAACGAAGGGTGATTTCTAAAGATGGATGTATCAAAACATGAGGTTGTTGGATTGGTTCAATTTGTTGTGATTGTTGCACTGGATTGTCTTGTGGTGGGTCAGGAGAAGGAGGGTGGTCATCTATTACTTCTATCAAAGGTAAAGGTTGATTTTCTTTAGTGTCTTCTATGCGAGATTGATGAGCAAGGAGACGACGATGATGCCTTCGTTCCCTAGCACCATGGTTCTGTTTAATTCTATTTTGGATTTGTTGAGGTGTAGGAGCAGATTGATTCATCATAGGTTCTTCTTCTTCTAAAGGGGGAATAGCATAAGAAACCAAAGAGGATGGATCAACCACTTTCTCTTTGGCTTTATACACTTGTTTAATTTGAGGAGGCACAACGGGGTTAGTTTCACTTTCTCTCAGTTGTTTAAATGATGGAGGGGAAGTGTCGAAGGGTGGTTGTTTAGGAGGTTGGATGGGTTGCTCAATGTCAAACTCGGGTTGAAGCATGGTTTCATCTATGATAGGAGGTGTGGAAGTGGATGAGGATGAGTTATGAAGAGATAATTCAGCTATCTTTTTGGCTTTAAACTTTTTGTAGGCTATGAAAAATAAGTCCTTGTGAGGGGTGATAGGTTCCATGGGTTCAGGCCAGAAGGCTTCTAATGAGAAGTTTCCTTTGGAAGATAAAGGATTAAAACCACTATGGTGTATGGTGACTATCTCGTTGTCATGTGGAAACTTCAAGCACTTATGAACAACTAATGGGACTGCTTTCATTGAGTGAAGCCAAGGGAGGCCTAGCCACAAATGAAATTTGTTAGATTGTGGAATAATTGAAAATGTTACCTCCAAAGTTTTAGGTCATATTTTTAAGGGTAGCATGATCGATCCAATTGTAGGGCATGCAAAACCATTATGTGTTTTAATCCAGGCAGTGGGTTTATTATAATCATCTTGATATAGTTCATGTAATACCAAAAATTCTTCTGTGATCACGTTCGCACCGCAAACAAAATCTATTAATATCTCATTTGTGGGTTTATGATCGATTCTTCCAACTATGTAGAGAGGACCATCAGGAAGCTTGTGGAGTATGTCTTTAGCAGAAAAAGTAATATCAGGTGATTTTGTGGTTTGGCCCTTACGAGAGATAACATCTATCATAGTCACAAGGTTATTCATAGGACTAGCTTGGGTAACAATAGGAGTTGTATCATGTTGTTCATTATTTGTATCAATAGTCATTACAACAGGCTTGGAAGGTTCACTAGCCTTAACAAATGAGGTAGTATGTTTCAACATAGGATTGGTGAAAATGTGTAAATTCTAGTTAGGAGGTGCAACAAACTTATTGCCTTCATCATTAACACTCGCAATGGTCAATTCACCTGAATCAATGAGGTCTTGAACTAAATGTTTAAGATGCTTACAATGTTTGGTGTCATGGCCATTTTGATGATGAAAATGGCAATAAGAATTAGGTTTGAAGGTAGGTGGTAATGGCTGATTTGGATCAAGTGGGTGAATGGGTGGCAAGATGAGCATGCATTTTTGAATTAATTGGTTCATTGTGTGATGAAGGGTATTGGGTAAAGGAGTGAATTTTCTATTCGGATCTCCATAATGATAAGGCATGGCTGCCCTAAAAACAACCACTTGATTTGGAACAGATTGTTTTGGCTTTGGTTGAGGTTGAGGAGGCAGATTAAACTGTAAAAAGCCTCTATTAGGTTTGCGGAAGTTTTGTGTGTTGTTTTGGTTTTGATTGGTCTGTTATGGTTTGTCAACTTGGCTGGAAGTGGATTTTGAATCATGACTTGAAACCAAATTTTGGTAGTCACATAAGGTTGTACATAAATGCATAAATTAAGGGAATTTCATCATGGCAAGTTTATCCTGAAGGTTGGTCTACAAATTTTCAATAAACATCTTTTGCAGTTGTGCATTGGGAAGCTTGACATCAATTTGAGCATATAAGGATTGGTAACGTGAGATGAAATCTATCACTTTTTCATTCGTGTTTTGTCTACATATCATTAGGTCTTCCATTGTCTTTTTAGGTGTCATGTGAACTTTAAAGTTACTAACAAAAGCATCCACCAATTCATTGAATGAACAGATGGAATGATTGGGAAAGTTGGAAAACTATTCTAAGGTAGTGTCTTTCAAGGTCCTTGGAAAAAGTTTTGCTAAAAGTTTATCGTCAAGGAAAAAGTCACTATAAAAAGTTGTATAAGCATTAATATGGTTGATAGGATCTCCTTTTCCTCTGTATTTCACAAACCAACGCATTTCTATCCCTTGTGGCATCGGGGTACGTAAGATTTCTAAGGATAAGGGACTACTACAGACATGATATGTGGTTGGAGCGGATTGACCTTGACTGATGTTGGAAAGTTGATGTTGCATAGATGAAACGATAGTGAGAAGTTGTGTAAGAAGATGATCGAGGTATGTGGGTTGAGGTGGAAGGGAAAATGATGATGGAGTGTAAGTGATGTTAGGGGAAGTGAAAGGAATGCTAAGAGGCATTGAAGTGGTAGAAAGGACTTGTGATGCCACAAAAGAAGTAGGAATGCTAGTGGAAATCAAGAAAGAAGTAGCCTGATGCATAGATGTATGGACTTGTAGATTGGTATAAGTTGGGATGGAAGCAATGGTTGAAGGGGGAAGAACTTGAGGTGCTCCTTGGCTTACAGGAATGGTTGTGGATTGGGTGTTGGAAGAGGCATGTTCATTATAAATCTCAACAATTTTCTTCATCACTTGCAAGCCATCATCACTTCCAATCAAATGATGAAGATTCTCAATGGAAAGTATGGTAGTTGTGGAAATTTTTTCAAGTGACAAGTCTTGTTGTAAATGTGCAAAGTCCTCTTTAATATTAATGACCTTTTCTTGCAAGAGGGAATTGTTTTGGTTGTCAAAATTCATTGGATGGAAAGGTGAAGGCATGGAAGTGGTATTGTTAGGGCATAATGCACCATTTTCCATACTAGGAGTAGGAGCTCGTGAGATCCCAAGGTCCACAACGAAAGTGCTATCGCGGGATGCCATGAGTCTAGAACTTCGTCTCACTAAAGTATTATCAACGGGGCACCAAACACTCATGCAAGTACCACAAAGGAGGGGTGAAGGAAAATGCAAGATATTCTAATAGATCTAAAATTAAAATAACAAAGATTTTACTAACTGTAATAGAGATCCAACTATAAAAAACAGAAATGGAAATAAATGCTAGAAAAATGCCAGAAATGTTGTCCAAAAAGTGCAGAGGGACTGATTCGCCCTGGGTGGTGAATGAGTCCCAATATGAAGTTTTTTAGTGTTTTTCAAAAAATATAAGATGATTTAAATTCTCTATAGTATGCAATTTTTAGATGCAAAATGCAGATTTTTACTTTTTTCAATGAGATGTAATGCAAAAATGAAAGCTGCATGAAGGTTTCACTAATGCAAAATGAAAAATCCTAGAATGCAATAACAAATCAATCTCTTAATTGAATTCTAATGCAAATGGAAACTTAGGATGCAATATGTGAATGCAATTAGAAATCTAAAGTGTTCAAAAGTCAGGTTCACCAAAATGAAACATAGATTTTTAGGACCCTATGGGCTACTCTTGCACTTCTAGGGTTTTTCATCTAAAAGGAGAGAGATAGGGCCAAAAATGCTAATGTATCACTCAAATTAGGATGTATGTAATGTTCTTTAATGTAAATGAACTTAAATAAATCCAATTGACTGATCTATATGACTAAAAATGAATGCAAAAGTGTAATTACAACTATGTTTGAAAACACATTGTGATATACAAACAACTATATAAATGAAGAAATAATGCAAAACATAGAATATAGGGATGAATCTGAGTGAACCTAGAAATGAATTTTAATGATTTTGGAGTGTTCTGAATGCTGATGGAAATAACTTATTTTTCATTGTGGGACTCATTTGCCTAGGGTGGCAAATCAATCCACCTACAAGTGAAAAACTGTCGGGAGCTGGTTTCTGTCTATCAAGATCCAGAATCTGAAAAAACTTAAGTTTCTAGTCCTAAGGTGGGACTCATTCACCATAGGTGGAAAATCACTCCTCTCCCAAGTTTCTAAAAAACCAGGAGACAACTCTACAACACCAGATCTGGAAATGTCTGTTGGTTGGGTTGTCGAAGTCAAATCTGTAGAAAACGGACAAATAACTCTATCCAAGCTTGAATTGGACTCAAGTTGACTTGGAAATTAATCTTCAACACCTAATAACCTATCAAATATGCATAAAAAGAGTTGAAAAAAAACATGCAATTGGGGGAAAATTATTAGGGGTTAGTGAATAGGGGTTTGCCTTGGTCAAACCCCACTTTTGGTAATTAAACCCTTGAAAAGACAATGAAATGAAAGAGAAAGATAAACTAATATAACATGCAATTTCTATCAACATACGTAACCCTTGATGATGCAAGTCTAAAGTAATGTCAATGGTTGCTTCAAAGTGTTTGAATTATTGATGTAAAGTTGCTTGAATGCTTGAATGAGTGAGGAGATGTAAAATGAGGTGAAAATCACTTATTTATACAATTCTTGTGCCTTAGTATCCTTTCATACCTCATCAAAGGCCGACATCAAGTGATTTTGAATAAAATCCTGAAAGAAAATTTGAAATATTTTGAATTTGGGGCCAAGGGGGACTCATTCGCCACCCATGGCGAATGGGTCCCACCTAGGACCTAAAAAAATGTCATGAAAAATGTTGTATTTAATGTTGTTTGTTAGGATAATATGCAAAAATACACTTATTAAGTCATATGAGGGGATAAAGGGGCCAAATAAAGCATTAGAATGGTGTAAATAGTGAAAATATGCCTAGAAGAGCATGAAAGCTTGTTACAAGACTTTACAACACTTCACAATAGGACTTGTTGATGAATAAAAAGGTGATTTTTAGGTAAATTGCATTAAATAGAGTCTAGAAGAATGTAGAAATTTCTTACAAAACTTCACAACACCTTCACAAGACATCGTTCTTTGAGTTTTAGTACCTAAATTAGCATGTTCAAGCCATGTTACAACATAAAATCAAAGCAACATAGTTCCAACACCATGAAACAAGACCTAAAAGGCCATGAAAATGACAAGGGGCCATTTTTCTACAACACAGTTTGATGTTTCCTTCTCTTTCTACACTTCTTCTATTCGTACCTCTATTCTTTTATATGTCTATTACTCCCCAAGTTTGAACATTGAAAATTTTCAAATTTTAGTGCATCCTTTATACACTTTTGAGCCTGTGCAATTACAATTTTATTTTATTTTTAAATTCCATGCAAGCTAGTTTAAAATCATTTTATGCGCTTGATCATAATTGCAATATGCACAACCTGGCCAGTTTTTGTATCCAAAAGCTTTATCGTTTGCAATATTTTAAGCTTTGCTTTTTCTCATTCGTGATTTGCAAATGTGGTAAAAATTTGGCATTCGTGTTGCTGGAGGTTAAATAATTTTGGGTTTTTCTCAAGATGGCCCATTCACTTTGCTATCCAAAGTTTAGAGGAAACGGAGTTGATATGAGAAAAATATGGAGTTTTTGTCTTTAGAAAAGTTAATGACTTTTCACGAGATCAAATTCTAATGGAGCATTATAGGTTTTGATATATTTTCAAAATTAGAATAGTGAATTATTATTGAAGATGACTTTTTTTTCACTTCACAAGCATAATTCATGAGGCCCGTGACTTAAAAGACAAATGAAAAGTTATTAAAGTCATTTATTCAGATAATTTCAAGTTTACGAAAGCTCCCATTCGTAACTCCTTGTGATGAGGAGATATTTCTTGGTTTTGAAACTTCACTTCTTCTCGACTCTCTTTGTTGTCATGGGGTTTCCAAGTTATAGAAATCCAAAAGGGCATGACTTTAGGTTAGAAAGTTACACATTTCTCTGACTACCCGACTCTCTTTATAGTCGACTCTCTTGTAAGGGATATGAACTGCTTAGCGAAATGCTTAAAGACACACCTCAATACTTCGCATGATTGGAAATACTTTCATAAAATGCTTTGCTAGGCATAAATAATTTTTTTTAGTCACAACATAGATGCATTGAGAAGGTCATGAACCGATTAACAAAATGCTCCAAAATAGACAATAATAGAATTTACAGTTTATGTGCAAAATAGGTGCATGGATTAGTCACGTATGCAATGGCCGTAGGGGATGCAAATTGATCTATTGAGGAATTATTTTAAAGCTCCCACGTAGCACAATAACGGGTATAGGCATCACAACAACAACCATGTTTATGCTTGAATGATGAAACAATTATCGTTCCAAAAATGGAGGATGGATATTTCACAAGAATCTACGATGGAACTTTCGGTCAAGAGTTTCAGGTGTCTTATTCATTTTTTATACCAATTTTGGAAGGTTTCTAAAGCATTGGAAGTGAGCAAGGAGATGGAAGGCCATGCGGTGGAGACATGGACAATATGGATTCTTGCAAATGTGTTGACAAATTCAGCTGAAAGGCCTCCTTCAAGAACAAGATGTGCAGACCCTGCCCTTCCTTTCATAATATTACATTCAAAACCCAAACTTCTTCCACAAATGGAGATTGTTTTAAAGTGCAATCCAAAAAGAAAGACTGGTGGTCTGGGTCTACTCTGTCAGGTCCATTTATTTATACACTTTTGGAGAAGTCAAGTGATGACAAAAAGCAGGAAATAGTCAAATCAAGAGGATAATTGTTCTAAATAAAATTAGTGGGCAGACTAAATCACTATTGCATGGGAACTCTTCGATAAACATCAATTCCTTGAAATACTTTACTTGTGGAAATAACGTTGGTTGTAATACTCTAGGTGTTGCAAATCAAAGCAATGGTAACTGTTTTGTTTTGTTTCAGGCCTGAGAAGATGGTTCATTGCATATTCTTCTACATTCTTCAATAGTCTGTTCCTCCAAATTAATCATGGACTAAGACATATCAGAGGCATTTGAAATCTTGTAGATTGCAAATCATTTACCGAATGATAACCAATACGGAGATCAAGGGAAGTCTTTCAAATATGATACTTCACCAATGTGGAAACTAGCTTATGATATGAAAGTGGTTTTTAGATGACCTTAAACAGGTATATTAAAAGGACTTTTAGAAAATTTCCAGCAATTCAGGTAATTTAAATAGTGATAATAATTGTTTATGGAAAGTAATAAAAAAATCAGGAAGTTGTCGATTTTAGAAAAATCAAATATTCACAAATGAGCTAGTTGCATCGAATATAAATTCTATGTGAAAACAATGTGAATCATCGAAAAGGGGGAAATCAATTGAATAGGTTTAGAGAAATTAATCTATTATTAGCTATTACAAGGCAACGACTGTAGGGAAACTTTTATGATTATTACATATGGAAAGTCAAGAGGATTATGTTCCTGAAATCAAAAATAATGGAATGGAATAAAAGTGTAAGAGTTAGGAAAGAAAATGGGATTTTTCCTGAAGTAGAAAATTCATTCACATGATCCATTCACATGTTCATGTTCTCCACGGGAAAAATTTTGGTATTCTCATAAAGAAACAAATTTCAAATCAAGAAAATGGTTACATAGAACAAGGAATCCGCCTGATGTCCTTCTCTAACTTTATCAAACAAAAATAATAAGTGGAGTTGAAGGGAAATAATTTCTCTTGAAATCAAAAGAAAATATAATTATCAAGAAAATAGTTATGAAACTGAAATGGTCTTGCAAGGGGGACTACTTATCTTCTCATCAGAACGCGCTTATTAGGGAGGAGGATAAATATGTAGCCTCGGGACTTTGGGGGGATCTTTTTTTGCTATTCTCATAATAGGGGAATTTAGGGAAATGTTATTTTCTTTCACATAGTTTTGTTTTGTAATCAGAGAGGCTTTGAACTCTTATTCATTTTGGGAGAAATAAAGAAACTATTTATTTCTATTTGCACTCATTAAATTTTCTCTTTTGATTGCATATGTCTTTGTACCTTTGTAATCATTCTCCAAGTTTTATCTATTGTAGCAAACTGTGTATGTGATTGTTTATGAAGCTTTGAATTTAGAACAACCCATATGTTGAAGCGAATTTGTTGTCTTTTCTTTTCATTGTTTCTCATTTGTGGGTGTAGAATAGAAGAACTTTGTGTCATTTATCTGCATCCATTTTCATTTCAAGTTTAATCTTTCACATCTATTTCATGGCTATGGGTAGATGGTAGTTTTCACTTTCTACTTTCAGGTCAAAAGCATACCCCGTTTCCTAATTCATTGCAAACCATTTGAAGGTAGTTGCACCTTGTAAAATAAGCAGAGAGCACTTGCAACTAAAATTGCAGGTGACTCAATTGTTAGTGTTGTTTGTTCTTCTTTCTGGGAATTCTGAGTCATTTTATTTCATTCATTTTCAAAGGACAAATCTATTAACTAACAATGTCTTACATTGTCTTTTTCTCTTTTTTTTGTGTTCTCCTTTTGGGGATGACACAAAGCATAGAGATTCCTTATGTCACTTCCATGTTGACCCAAAATTTCCTTGTATTTTTTTCTTTTGTTTTATGTTCTCCTTTTGGGGATGACTCAAATCTTAGAGACGCCCTGTGTCTCTCTCATGTTGACCCAAAAGGTCCTTGTATTTTTTGCTTCTGTTTTGTCTTATCCTTTTAGGGATGACACAAAGCATAGAGACGTCCTATGTCTCTTCCATGTTGACCCAATCGTCCTTTTTCTTTTTACTTTGTCTTTTCTTGTGTTTTCCTTTTGGGAATGATGCAAGGCATTGAGACCAAAATGTCTCCCTCATGTTGACTCAAAATATTTTCTTTCACCTTTTCATTTTTTCTTTTCGCTTGTGTTTTCCTTTTGGGGACAATGCAAAGCATTGGGAACGCAATTTCTTTTCCATGTTTCCCCAAAACAAACTTTATTTTTCCTTTGTTTTCACTCTCTTTGTGTCATTCTTCTATTTCTATGTGCTTTGGGGAATGATGATAGTTCCAAGCTCTTTCATAAACACATTGCAGCAACAAATATACTAACCCCAAATCCATAGATCCCTTATTTGTTTGGTGTGCTTTCTTTTCTGGGGGGAAACTCCCTTTATTTATTTTTCATTTTCCTTGACATGATGCAACCTCACTTCGAAACATATGACGTGGAATAGGGCTTTCCAAGTTGGATCTCATGTCTTGTTTTTCCTTTTGCATTTTCTTTCATTCACTACTTTAAATTTGTAGACACCTAAATTTGGACACTTAATTTATCAAAATTTATCCCTTTTCCTCTAAACATCCCCTTATCCGCATTAATTATGTAATATCACTATTATTTAATTAATACCTCTAAAGTTCTTCTAATCTCTAAGGTATCTAGTTAAATAATTAAATACTTTACCTCTTTAGTTACCCTTTCATCAAATGAATTAAATAATTATGACATTTATTTAATTCCTCACATGTCACATCCTTTTTCTTAATCCTAATTATCCTCTTAATTCCATCATTAGGAATGTGCACATGCCTAATCCTTTATTATGATGTGTCACATCCTCCAACTTTTGCAAGTTGGCCCCTAATCTCTCTAGGCCACATAACCCTCCTCCAATCCTTCATTAACTAGCCTAATCAACCTCTCAAGGAATTTTTAATTCATTTTATCTTTCCAAAGAATATTAAAATCCTTTTTCTCTTCCCCATGTGATCTTTGACTTGTCACCCCAAGTCACATGTGACAAGTGCTTGCCTTTTTAGGTACCTTGTCTTATCCAAGGTACTTTCTACCTCTCCCTTTGGAACCTTGTCTTATCCACAAGATTCCCCAATCATGTGAATTTTAAATTAACTTTTTATTCCTCCAAGGAATCTTCTCATCCCCCAAGGTACTTGCGAAGTACTTGTCCTTCTTCCACATCATGTACCCTCATTCCATATCATTTACACATCATCATTTACAAGCCACTTCACATTCCACATGTCAATATGTGAGGGATTATGAGTCCTCAACTCACCATAGCCCTACATCTTGGCCTTGTTGGTTTAATCTTAACCATTGAATTATCTGAAGTCTCTATAAATAGCCCCTCTTTTCTCTCATTTAGGGGGGAGATCATTGTGCTAACCAAAATCTTGCAAAAATTTTATTTGAGCCATACTTAGCTAGAATTCTCATTTTCTTGCATACAACATAGCATCCTCATCTATTTTCCATCCATATTGCATCTCATTCATACATCTTTTTCCATCAAGAGGAGCATGTATCACGTCAACAATCGAAGGGTCAACCAAAGGAGCAACTTAACAAAGTATTATCGTTCTATATTTTTTGTTAGGTTTAACTTTTAGCCCAATCTTGAGGTGTTAGGTGTTTAGGTGGTTTCTTGCATGTTTTGTGTTTCTGCTCATTTCTGGAACCACGTTTACTCCTAATCACAAAATTAATTGCTCACAGGCCGATGTGTAGCAATTCCTTTAAAGTGGGGGGAATACATTACCATTATTTCATGTGCATTCTTGGTTCTTAGTGTAGCCTTGTCATTTATATGACGTGTTTTCACTTTGTGGATGACATTGGGGGTGATGTCCTTCATAATTGTGATCTATATTAGCATATTACATTCCTCTTGGTGGCGTGATGTGACACACTACATCCCCTAAGTTGTGAATATACTATTCTTTGATTGGTCCTCTCTTGGAGACATTAGACACAATGTTACCTAAGTTACTAACCTTGCATGAACTGAACAAGACTCTTTCAAACATTTAACACTTTTACATTTTACATTTTTACATTTTTTGCATTTTAAATTTTTTCTTTTTTTTCAACTTGCATAACACAACTTGCATGCCTATGGTACCTTTCTTTTTGTTAATGACATTTTCTTTGTCGTGCCTTGTTAAAGTTATCAATATGTGTAACTTTAATATGCTTAAGCAAGAAGCCCAACTAGTGGCATGAATTTTCCCCATATCCACTTTTGTATTTGTGAGTGCATACCAACTAGCGTATGTATCTTACCTTTTGGGATTTCTCACCCCATGACAATCAGAAGTTTCATGGACCTAGAGTGATTACATTTGGGCCTTCTCACCCGACGAACCATCCTAAGTTTTTTCACCCCAGAGTGAGTACACATTCTCTTATTCAAACAATTAGCCTAGATCTAATCCATAACTGGTTGGATTGACGATTGAAGCTTCATCCGATTCATTTCAACACTTGTGTGTTACTTTTTTCTTATGTCTAGTTTTCCATGGGATTTTCATCGTAGGGGCTTGATCATCCCTCTTGATTGTTGTATTTCATCTTGCTAACATAAGTGCATTTGAACCCTCCTCTCAATATTCATGGCTACTTTAGTGTGATTTTGAAGCAAGTTCATCCTTTCACTAAAGTGGGGGCTAAATGTGTCATAGAAAAATGGCCCCTTGTCATTTTCATGGCCTTTTAGGTCTTGTTTCATGGTATTTGATATGTTTTGTTCTGATTTTATGTTGTAACATGGCTTGAACATGCATATTTAGGTACTAAAATTCAAACAATGACGTCTTGTGAAGGTGTTGTGAAGTGTTGTAAGAAATTTCTACAGTCTTCTAGACTCTATTCATTACAAATTACCTAAAAATCACCTTTTTATTCATCAAAAATTCCTATTTTGAAGTGTTGTAAAGTCTTGTAACAAGATTTCATGCTTTTCTAGGCACATCTTCACTATTTATCCCTTTCTCATGCTTTATTTGACACCTTTATGCCCTATGAATATGTCTTAATTAAGTGTATTTTTTAATATTATCTCGACAAAAAACATTAAATACAACATATTTCCTGACACATATTTTTAGGTCCTAGGTGGAACCCATTCACCATGGGTGGCGAATGAGTCCCCTTTGGCTCCAAATTCAAAAATTTTAAATTTTTCTTTCGGGTTTTTATTCAAAATCACTTGATGTTGGCCTTTGATGAGGTATGAATGGTTAACTAAGGCACAAGTGTGTATAAATATGTGATTTTCACCTCATTTTACATCTCCTCATTCATTCAAGCATTCAATCTCACATCTCAAGCATTCAAGCATTCTACAACATCAATTCAAGCAATATTCAAGCACTTTGGAGCATCCATTGACATTACTTTAGACTTGCATTATCAAGGGTTTGGTAAGTTGATATCTATTGCATGTTATTAGTTTATCATTCTCTTTCCTTGCATTGTTTCATTAAGGGTTTGATTACCAAAAGTGGGGTTTGACCAAGGTAAACCCCTATTTGCTAACCCTCAACCATTTTTCCCCTATTGCATGTGTGTTTATAGACCTAGGTATGTAGATTTAACAAGATTTTTGGTGTTGAAGATTGGTTTACAAGTCAACTGGGTGCTTCAAGTCAAATCAAGTCTATTTCAAGCTTGGAGAAGGTTTCTTGTCCATTTTTTGCAAAATTGACTTTGGCAACCCAACATTCAGTGATTTCCAAATCTGGTGTTGCAGAGTTGTCTCCTGATTTTTTAGAAATTTTGGAGAGGATTGATTCACCACCTGTGGCAAATGAGTCCCACCTTAGGACTGAAAATCTGAATTTTGTCAGATTTTGGATCCTGACAGATAGAAACTTGTTTCCAACACTTCTTCACTAGGTGGAGGACTAATTCGCCACCCTAGGTGAATGAGTCCCACTGTGAAAAATCAGTGATTTTTAACCAGCATCCACAACATTCCAAATTCATCAGATTTTGTCCAAGTGAACTTAGATTCATCATGTTTCTTTGTGTTCTGCATAATTTCTTCATTTAGTTCATTGTTTGCATATCATAGTGTGTTTTCAAACATAGTCTAAATCTCAACTTTGCATTCATTTTCATCCATTTACATTAGTCAATTGCATTGAGTTTACATCATCTAACTTAGAAAAAATTGTACATAACATAATTTGAATGAAATAATTTTTATTTTTGGCCCTACCTCTCTCCTTTTAGGTGAAAAACCCTAGAAGAGCTAGAAAGGTGCAAAGTGAGCCAAAAATCTATGATTCAACTATGAAAGGAAATCATAGCATCATGGGTTACTCACAAGAGAGTGATGTGACACTATCCCCTTCACCCACACACAATAGTAAGAACAACACTAAGTAGTCCAACCAACTCATAAACAATCATCTATATAGCAATTAAAATGATAATCACATAATGGTCATGGTAAAATAATCGCATACTAATCATAACAATGCATCTATATACAATATCATAAAATAGATCAACTACTTACATAATTATCATGTACCTTTAAATATCCCCATTAGTTTATCTTCATCTCTGAGTTCCAAAGCTGACTACCTACACATCCACGGTGAGAATAGAGGGGCACTACAACAACATTACAAGCCAACATCAGATCTAGGATAATAAAATCTTACCAAGAATTTGATTTGAAATAGGTCCTATTTAAAGTAGAACTCATATTCCAGGTTTAGAATATGAGTCCTAGTGTCTTAAACATGGGACACAAACTCTAAGAAATTTTATGTTTAATTTAATGTTTAAAATTAGGTCCCAAGACCTAGGTGGGACCCATATGCCCAAGGTGGTGTATGATTCATAGATCACCAGATCTGGAACACATAACCTCAAACATTGAATAATGATTTTCCATTTGTTAAGTGTTAGGATTATCCTAAAAAAAATACATTAAATTAGGCTTGTGGATGCCAAATAGGGCCAAATAAGGCATAAAGAAGCCAAATTTTAACAACGAGGGCCCAAACAAGTGTGAAAATGTAAATGGATACATTTTTATACACTACATGTATACGAAGAATCACAATCAAAATATGATACTTATGATTAAAATTGATAGGATATCTAGCATAAGCTACAAGTTCTACCCCACCATATAAATACATAGAGGAAAAAATTGGTTTACATTTAATGGTAAGATTATTTCGTTACAAAATGATAAAGTCCCAAGACCCAATAATCAACTAGGTTGATTCCTCTTTTTAAAATATATGTTGGTATCTCTTTATGGTCTTAGGGATGCTAGATTGGGTTTTTAAGAATTATAATTTGGTTAATGGGATGTTGTTATAATGAGAGTCCTAATTGTTGGAAATGTGTCTCAACTTACTGGCTAGTTACTAGTAGCATTGTGTTTTTTTCTCCCTTTGATCGATTGGATTTTTCTCTATCGGTAGGACCCCAAAGGTTGTCCCTGTGATGGTTTGATAGTTCATGGTGTTGGAAGCTTGTTCTATCATCATGATTTTACTCTGTTGGTGAGACCCTAACAATAGTTCCAAAAATAGACCAATCGTGATGTCACAGATAATTGAAACTTTTAAACTTTGGTCGCGGGCTGTGAAGTTCGTAAAATATTTGACAGTCCGACTTCATTGGTGGGATGTAGCTACTTCAGTAGGACCCTCAACCTTGTCTCATAGATGAAAATATAGACATGATGCTATAAAGTACACATTGATGGGACTTGCATACATCAGTGGAAAATGATATGAAGACTTCCCGATGTGGTGATGGACTTGGTCGATGGTACACTCTAAGGAGCCTATTTTGATGTGATGATGAGTGATCGGTGAGACATGGTCTCTTGTCTCACTAATACTCTGATGACCATTTGGCTTGGTGGGTGTTAGACTCATTGGGGTGACTCGAACAAATTGATGGGAGGTTTGATGTTGTCTCATCGATGGCTCAATATGGTAACTATTGATTAATGGTTTATCTACTGTAACAAATGGGAACCAAATTGGTATGTTTCATGCAAGGGTCTGGTGATACAGATTGATTGAGGAATTCTCTATGAAGGAAAAATGCTGTAATGTGAAATACAATTGTAACAGTGGTTGAGAGAGTTGAGTTGTGAGTCAGAGATAGAGAATGAGATAGATCGATTTTGTAATGCTTCCTATATTGAGTGAGTGAATTGACATCTAAAAGGAAGAAACTGTAACTTTGTATGTGGACCTTTTTCTCATTGTAATAAAAATAGTTTCTTCTTGGTGTGGTGGGTTTTTCTCCCGAAAGGGTTTTCCCATGTTAAATACGGTGTCTATTTTGTGTTGTGTGAAATTTGTTGTTATCTGTTTCCTAGTAATGTGCATCTTTAATGAACTGTAATTTGAAATTTGAACCTTAAGTCTACATTCTCTTCTTAGAATTAGCATTAGGAAAGTGTTTTCGTACCTTTTTTTTCCTTACAAGTGGTATCAGAGCCTAGCCAATTGTGTTATCCTTATGGGTTAGGTGGATTTTTTGTGCCAATTCTGAAGTGGGAGTCTTGTAGTGGAGTCTAGTAATTTTATTGTAGATTAAGATGGCAAGTGCATCAGGGAAGATTGAAATTGAGAAATTTAATGGTGTTAATTTTGAGTTGCGGAAACTCAAAATGGAAGATTTGCTAGTTGATAGAGATCTTTGGACTACTATGTTTGGAATGAAACCTTTAGGCATGAAGCAAGAAGATTCGGACCTCACCGATAGAAAAGCAAAAGGGTTGATAAAACTCTATTTAGCAGACTTTGTTCTCCTTAATGTTCATGAAGAGAAGTTTGCATCTTCGTTGTGGAAGAAGCTTGTTGACATTTATCAGGGAAAGTCCTTGGTGAATAAGCTATTCTTAAGGAAAAATTTGTACTCTTTGAAGATGGAGGAAGGGGATTCTATGGTTGATCATTTGAATACATTCAATATGATCATTGCTTAGTTAACATCTATAGGTGTAAATATAGATGATAAGGATTGTTGTATTCTCTTGTTGTGTTCTTTTCTCGACTCTTGGGATCATTTAGTGATGGAAATTGGGAGCATGAAAACCACTTTCAAAATTGAAGATGTGGTTGCTTCATTGTTGTTAGAAGAGATGTGAAGGAAATCTTCTGAGATAGCAAAGGAGGCTCTTGCTATTAGAGGAAAATCAAAGGAGAAAGGCAAGAAGAAAGAAAGAAGTCTAAATCTAAGTCTAAATGGAGATCAAAGTCTCCTGGAAAGAATTCCAAGGTGAAATACTAGAATTGTGGGCAGCCTAGTCATGTTTGTAAGAATTACAAAGAGGAGAAAAAGAAGAAGAAGAAAAACAATTCTTCAGATAATGATTCTTCTCAAAGCGATGCAAATGCCTTCATTGCAGCCTTGGCGAATCAAACATCAAATGATGTCTGGTTGATTGACTCAGGTGCATCCTTTCACATGACATCTCACAGAGATTGGTTTATGAAGTACGAAAATTATGCTGGTGGAAAGGTGTATCTGGCAAGTGACTCATCTCTGGAAATTGTTTCTTGTGGAAGAGTCAGAATTCAATTTCCTAACAGAAGGATCAAGGGATTGATGGTGTAATGCATATACTAGGTTTGGATCAAAATTTAATGTTTGTAAAAAAGTTGAATGATGGTAGCGTATATGTTTCTTTTTCAAATGGTGGCTGAAAAATGACAAGAGACTTGATGGTGTTGGCTAGGGGTGCTCAGATTGGTACTCTATACAAGCTAGATGCACATGCAGTTCAATGCAACAGTGTCTCTAAAAATTCAAGCAAGGTTGCTCAAGTAGAGAAGGAGAATGAAGTTCCTCTAGGGGCGAATTCTTTGGAGGTGAAACTTCCTACAGAAAAGACCATGCTTTGGAATCAAAGGCTTGGTCACATTGGTGAGAAAGGCTTAAAATATTTGAAAAACAAAAACCCCGTTGAAGGGCTTGATGACTGTAACCTTGAGTTCAATTTTTGTGAACATTGTATATATGGAAAACAACATTGTGTTTCATTTTATTCTAGTCCTGATAAATCTTCTAGGGTTCTGGATTATATTCACTCTAATGTTTTTGGTCTATTAAATGTTCCTTGATTATCAAAATCAAGATATTATGTTTCTTTTATTGATGATTGTTCGAGAAGGGAATTTTTGTACTTTTTAAAAAGTAAAATAGAAGTGTTTAGTTGATTTAAAGAGTTTAAAAACTTGGTAGAAAATTAAACTGGTAGAAAAATTAAATGTCTAAGGACAGATAATGGTGGTGAGTTTTGTTCTGCAGATTTTGAAAGTTACCACAAAGACCATGGAATAAAAAGGCATAAAATGACACCTTACACTCTGCAGCAAAATAGAGTTGCTGAAAGGTTGAATAGGACGTTGATGGAAAAGGAGAGAAGCATGTTGAGCAATGTTGGTCTAGAGCAGAAGTTCTAGGCTGAAGTTGTGGCTACAACATGTTATTTATCAAATTGATCTCCCTCTTCAGCACTTGTTGATAAAGTTCCTATGGAAGCTTGGTCTGGTAAGAAGCCCTCCTTAAGACACATAAAAGTCTTTGGCTATGAGGCATATGCTTATGTGGAAAATAAGAAAAGATCTAAATTGTAAAATAAAGAGCTATAAAATGTATCTTCATTGGCTATGGCATTGGTGTAAAAGGATACAAGCTTTGGGATCCTGTGACTGGAAATGTTGTATACAAAAAAAGTGTAATCTTTCATGAGTTGAAACCTTCTTCAATGGATCTGCAGTTAGAGATGAAAGAAGAAAAGAAAGAAAAATTAGTTAAAATTCCTTGAACTCCATAAAGAGGAACTACAAAGTGTACCTGAAGCTAAGGAGAGCTCTAGTAGCTCTAAGAGTTCTAAAGAAGGACCACAACCTCAACCTCATCCTTTGAGGAGGTCTACACATGAAAGGTGGCCACCTGATAGGTATGGTTTTTCTATGTTGGATGCAAATTGTACCTATGCTTTGATTACAAACACTGATGAGCCTAGGACTATGAAAGAGGCTATAGAAATGTCTGATTCAAATTCTTGGTTGGAATCCATGAAAGAGGAAATGGAATCATTAGAGAAGAATGCAACCTAGGATTTGGTGCCCTTTCCTAAAGGTAGAAAGCCTGTTGGTTGTAAATGTGTATTTAAGAAAAAAATTGGTATGGATGGTAGTGTTGAAAAGTATAAAACTAGGTTGGTTGCAAAAGGCTATTCCTAGGTAGAGGTAATTGATTATGGTGAAATATTTTCTCCTATAACTAAGTTGACATCTATCAGATTTCTTTTTTCACTTGCAATAGTGTATGAATTAGAGATTGCACAGATGGATATCAAGACAACATTTTCTCATGGGGATCTTGAAGAAGAAATTTATATGTCCCAACCTAAGCACTTTGTGGAAAAAGGTAAAGAAAATCTGGTTTGCAAGTTAAAGTAATCTCTATATGGTTTAAAAAGTTCTCCTAAAATGTGGTACCAGAAATTTGACACTTTTGTTTTGTCATTGGGATTTATAAGATCAAAATTTAATAATTGTGTGTACTTCAAAACTGAAAATGATTGAGTGCTTATTATTGCCCTGTATGTTGATAACATGTTATTCATAGGAAATAGTAAGACTATGATTTCTGATCTAAAATCTTAGTTGTCTACCAAGTTTGAAATGAAAGATCTTGGTGTAGCAAGGTATATTCTGGGGATGGAAATAAAATGGGATAGAGATAGTAGAGAGCTTTGGCTCAACCAAAGTAAGTATATTAATACTATCCTAAAAATATTTTGTATGAATGATTGCAAGCAACTAGTTGTTCGAGTGTTGTAGGGAACAAAGCTATATGTTGAGGATTGTCCAAAATCTCTTATTGAGATAGAGGACATGACCAAAGTTCCTTATGCAAGTGCAGTTGGCATCTTAATGTATGCAATGGTCTGTACAAGGCTAGACATTGCCCAAGCAGTGGGAGTACTTAGCTGATTTATGGAAAATCTGGGAAGGCCACATTGGGATGATGTGAAAAGAGTCTTTAGATATATGAAAGGTACCTCTTAGTACTATTGTGCCCTCAACACACACGCCTTATTCAGAATGGGAAACCTCTTTTCTTTCACCTTGCCGGGTCGTTATGTCGCTACCTCGTTTTGCATGCCCCCATTTTGGCCACCTTGATGGTCAACGTACCTCTGAACTCTCATCTTAAATTGACCATGTTTCATCCCATCCATATTAGTTAAGTCCTAGTGCCTTCCAAATCTTGCTTGGCAGTTTTCTTCTGCAATCGACCTTGGGGCCTGGCGGGCTCGCCTTGCTAGGTTTCCCTAGCCGAGTTTCCTCTAGGTGTTTGTCATTCTGAATGAAAGAAGGCTTTCACCTCCCTGGGCCACATAACCCAAATCCTCATTTGCTACCCTATTTAACTTGTGAAGAAATTACACTGCCATTGATCTTCCCGGGCCTGGCCCTTCGAACTTCCGTCCCTAAAACTTTGTTTCGTCTTTTCTATTTCCGACGGCCAACATGCTGCGTCTTTCTACCCTCTAGACCCCAGGTTCCCTTTCACCAATGATTTAAAAAGGAAGTTTCAAGTAGTCGTCTGACTGCATCTTTCTGACCCTCAGACCCCAGACCTCCCGCTGCCATTTGTGAATTTGAACTCCACCAACCCACCTATCATCTGTATGGGCATTAAATGCATGTTTGGGTATATATACCTAGCTCAACCTATCATTTTCATTTGTTAGGTTTTCCAGAGGAGTTTAGAGTGCTTGCTAAAGAGATCAGTGCACCCATCACCCACCACCCTCGCATCCATGATCATCATTTGGCCATCCTTAGTGGATTTTGCATCTTCCCTCATCGAACTTCTGAGGTAGGTTCATCGTCTGTTCCTCTGAGAGGTGTTTTTTTTTATGATTTTATGCCTAAAATTATGAATAAACATAGGCTAAAAGTGCTAACTTGGTAAAACATGACAAGACCTACAAAACCCATGTCTTCAAATTCCAAAGAAACCTCCAAATCATATCCTAAAATAGAACCAGAACTAAACCTCGCCGTTGTCATTCTTCACACAGGGTATTTGCACCCTCCAGGCCCACGCAGGCTCGTCGCCCTCCAACCTTTCACAAAAAAACTGACCCATCGGCGAGGAGAACCCACCTCCCGGGCTTGAGACTGTGGACCTCCATCATCTGAGCATCGTCAAACTTATAAAAAGCTCAAACCAGCCTACATCCTGGCTTCCCGGGCTAGCTCCCGCGGGACTCCGTCCTTGGGACGCCGCATCATTCCCGCCATTTCAGATAGCAGGGAGAACCCATCCACCCAACTACCAAGGTCTGCTTCCCCTTTTGTTCCCCTAAGTTGAACGCAGAATAAACTTTCGTCATGTCGCTGGGTCCCAGTCCGCAGACTTCTGTGGCAACTTCACCCCTTCGGGTTGGCCACCTATCGGCGACCTTCTGCCTCCTGGGTCCTGACCCTCCATTTTTTGTCCTTGCCCTCACTGGGCTCCGCCCAATGGGTTTCCTTCCCATCTCAGTAGGTTCAAAAGGGTGAAGTAGGCCCATCTTCCTGAGTTCTAGGTTCCACCACCTTGTTTTCCAGGAAACTTCACAAAGAAAACCCAACGGCTAAGGTTGATGTCAGGTCCGGGCCGCCGGGCCGCTCCCATCAGTTTTTTGTGCCACGATCACTATTCCAAACAACGAAATCCTGACGGCCTACTACCCCTTCTGGCCTGAACACC
Source organism: Sequoia sempervirens (assembly GCA_007258455.2). Lineage (NCBI taxonomy): Eukaryota > Viridiplantae > Streptophyta > Pinopsida > Cupressales > Cupressaceae > Sequoia > Sequoia sempervirens. Next base: position 193,508,865 of record VDFB02358134.1, on the reverse strand, counting down.
TTGAAGTCGAAAGTCAAAATCGATCATCTTTTAAGCTCATGGGTCCTGGACCCCATAGTTTCGACCTCGAAACTTCATTTCTTCCTGGCCGTTTTAAACAGTAAAGTTCCAATAGCTTTCCGACCTTGAACCTCCGGGAGCTCCAAAATTGATCAAGATAACCTCAAATTTGAAAACCAATCTCGACCCACGTGCTCAAATTTGACCCTCTTCGACATGAGCCTTTCAAACCATCAAAATATGAAGACGGGAGAAATCACTCAGATTGCCCCAGCCTGTTCACCCTTTCAAAACAACATTCCTGTCAGGGAAGTGCAGCCCCCTAGGCCCGATTTTCCCAAAATCCCTCCAGAAAATGACTAACGACATCTTGAAGTAAAATTTTGATTTCATGAATGATGAATTATCTAATTGGATTCCATCGCTGGGATTTCAACTAATGTTGATGTTTTCGTAATTGGTTGTACTCATTACGTCTATGTTTGCAGGATATATAGATTCGGGTGCAGGACCCTTAGGGGCAGCTACAGAAAAGGAAAAAGGAAAGAAAGTAGGCAAGACTCCTTATGGAAAAGAGGAAAAATGCCAAATGAAGTACCAGTTCTAGGGTGAGCCTTTGCATTCAAAAATCATCACAAACTGGAAAGAAATTACATACACCAATATCGGCCATGTCGATATTGATGAGTTCAAACAAAGGGTTAGAATCCACTCCAAGATTGATAATGCCAAATTAATCAGACAAAGTGGGATTGTAAAAGTTGCAGGCTTCCCCCCATCTCTCATAGCCCCTAAATTGGTCATGGCTTGCCGACAGGCCTACTAGCCATAGACAAGAACCATCATTGATAGGGATGGGAACATCCTCGCTGATATGTTGGTTGAGACAATTACTAAAACTTTCCACATCCCCACCTTTGAGGAGATGGAGGTTCCCACCATGGAGGAAGGTAAGGAAACATGGGATGAGGACCTGATGGGCTGCAAGAAATTAATAAATTAGTACTGGCTCAAGGAGAAAAGGGGCAGCGCTGCAAAGGTTCCTTAAGAAATCTTTCACAATGATTTATATGAGGACTACCATGACCTAGTAACCATGTTGAGCAGGGTGATGGGCCTCCCTACTGCTACATTTTTCTAAGTGTGGATGGTGTATTTTGTTCAACAAATCCTCCATGGGGATGAAGATGTCACCAAAAAAGCCTCATTCTATTAGGGAGGCATCATAAGCAACTGCTTCCACAAGTAGTTTATGAATGTGAAGAAAAGCTCTAAGTTCTACATGACCTCCTATCTGGTCTACTTACTAGCTGAGAAGAGGCAATACAACAGATTATTTGTGGCACCCAACAAGGAGCTAGGTCGAAGATTGAAGGTCTATGATAGATATCCCTAGCTATAGTTCAGGAACTTCAAGAAGGAGTACTGCAAGGTGAATGATGCCTTCATTGTCCACATCATCAGGTTGCTCAGAGGGGATTTTGAGAGAAGGGTCTCTCATAGTGCTTGGGCGTTCTTGAAGCAATACACCTTCTCGTTTATACAGTACCCAAAATTCACATATATTCGTTCCCAGGGTTTCACAGAAAGGTTGAATAAGCTGCCCCGGTACCCCAATGACTAGATTATACTATTAGAACTCTCCCGATAGCTGCAGCATGTGCATTTAGTCCTCAGTAGTAGACATTTGGTAGGGATACCTTATCCCTTAGCCTTCAGTCAAGGAATGTATAAATTACAAACTTCCTAGTGTGCTGGGAATTCTAAGAAGGAATTGTCAGAGTACCATTTCTGCCTACACACTGCTTTCCCACGGGTGGACCCATATGGGCATGTAAGAAAGGCACTAGGACTAGGGTATGCCCAACTACATCACATTGAAGACTTATGGAAAAATTGTCAGGATTACAAGGAGGTGCGGGCAAGGCATTACATGCAGATGACTAGACACTTCGTAAGAAGGGTGCAACTGTTTCCCATACCAGATCAGGTTGAGGAGGATGAGAGCACCATAATGGATCCCAGATTTAACACAATTACTAAATTTTTGCTGTCGACAATAGATTGGGATGAGCAGGAGTTCAATGACCTTAATCTTGTAACTAAACCAATCATGGCTCATATTGAAGAATGGGTTAAGGTACAAGTAGCCTAATTAAAGCAACAAGGGGTTGTATTGACGTATGAAGGGATCAAGAGTGAGCCTAGTGCCACAAAATATGTTGTCACTACAACTTCAATAGGCAATACATCCAAATCTCCTCCACTCACAAGATCGAAGAAGAGGAAAGGGATTGAATCAAAATAGTCTCCAGACACCAAGTTTTATTCAAGGAAAGATTCAAGAGGTTCACCCTCTAAGAGACCCAAACAGACGAGAAGCACTACAAAGAAGCTAGCAATTCAAGAGGGTGAGGAGGGGAAAACATATCAACCAAAACCTCCTCCATCTCTCCCTGTCTCCACCACCGTTTGGCTTATTTCCCAGGCCATGGTTGCCACATCCCCACCTACAGTGGACATCTCAGTCCATCTTGCCTCCTCACCCCTGGCTAGGCCCATAATAATGATTGACTCTTCCTTTTCCGCAACTCCTCTGCTTTCCTTCGCTGCCATGTCACCTACTACATTGCTCCCATTAGCAGCAGTGACAACACCAATGCCTGCACTCGCATTACCAGAGGCTTTCTCGTGGCACATGGAGAATGTCCCCTCTGAGATCTCCCAGATATTTTTGGACCCCACCATTCAAGCTGCCTTAACATAGGTCCTCGCCAGTGCTATGCCTTCGCAACCTCCAACAGGACCACCAAAAATGGAGGCTACAATGTTAAGTTTTGAAGAATGAGAGAGGCGGGACAAAGAAGCCTCGAAGGAAATGGAGGAGGAAGTTGATGAATACCATGAACACCTGAAGTATGAACACTCGCCGATTGATAGGGTGGTTCACGAAGAAGAAGAAACGGGGTCTTCCAAGAGTGGAGACAAAGAAGAGGGTATAAGTGGTAGAACCATTATACAAACCTTCGATGATGATCTTGAAGAGGAAATGGCCAGACAATTGAAGCATGATGAAGAAGAGGAAGAAAGGTCACATCCTAGAGGAGAAGGGAAAGAAGGTGGTAGGACAATGCAAAATGTAGAACTTCCTATAGGGGAACAACAGGAGGGTGTGCCACCTCCTTATAGAGAAAGAGATATAGAAGAAGAAAATCTTGAGGAGCATGTGCACAAGGACAAACAAGTTGAAGAAAGAGAAGAGAAGGGAATTGAGATAGAAGAAAGTCCCCAGGGGCGATTGCCTACTAAGCCTCCCATCAAATGCCCCACATTCATCCAAGACTCTGATGAGGAAGAAGGAGACAACACTAAAATGAAAGAAAGGGCTCCCAAAGGTGAACAAACAGCTCGATCCAAACAAGGGATGGTGAGGGTGATTGAGAATCGCCCAAGGGAAAATATACTATGCCCGAATGGCTAGAGAGGCAACTTGAAAAGAAGACTACTACCTCGAAGGATCCAAGAGAAAGGCTAGAGGCTATCCTGGCCTAAGCGCAAATCACAACCAGGAAGGAGAAGAAGCCCAAAGTCAGATCCAAGGTAATGATGGATGCTTCTGGGTCTCAAACTATGCAAGTGGCAACACCGATGGTAGGCCAAGAGGGAGTAAGCTATAATATCTCCACCATTAACTTTCGAACTAATACTAGAGAGTAGAAAGTGGAGCATCCTGAGGAGTCAGTAGCTACAATGGTGCACCTAATACAACAGGATAAAGTCTCAAAGGACGAGCTTAAAGCATAGGTGGCCGAATTGATTGCTTACATCCAATAGTGGTCTTTAGTTGAAGACATGCCTACCACATTCGTGGCTCCACCCCAACTGTTATCCAAGGAACAAATTGACAAGCTAGAAAAAAGAAAGAACTTGGAAAAAACTACACAGAGCTGGTTTCGATAGGTTCTATACGTCAGGAACATGGGTATCAGTCGGGTTGTTCGGACAACCAACAAGTTCATGGATTTAAAGCAGTCTCTGGAAGGCACAAAGAAGCTTTGCACCGAATTCCCTACAACGTATAGGTCCACCTATCAAAGGATCAAGGCTATCCTTCGGCTACCAAAAGCCACCTAGGAGAATGAGCTCGCACTCAAAAGGGATGATCATTGGCTAGTGGATGTGTGGAAGTGGAACTTTGATAATAGGAAAGAAAGGTTGGAGCAGGTAATTGATAAGGTGGATCTAGATATTGAATGGGTCAAAGAAATTAGGGTAGATTGTGCCTGATATTTGAGGCTAATGAAGGGATATGACATGCCCGCAGTGCAAATTGATCTAGAGAAAATAAAGCCTCATTTCCAGAAAAGCATGGAAGATAGGATGTCATATGAGATAACAACGAATTTCATGAGTTTTGCTGCCCGCACCTTCGCCCAGTCAAAGTTGTTCAGAGATCACGCTACCAAGTATGATGAAGACTGGAAGAGGCTTGAGGACAACTCCAGGGAATGGAGTTATCAAGTACTATGGTTTGAGATCATAGAAGTTGACAAACTCCAACCGGTAATTCTGAAATTCATGGAATATGCAACTTTGAAGAAGCAGGAAGGAAACCCTATTGTCAGTGAGGAACTTATAAAGGAATAGCTACAACAGAAAGAGAAATCAGCAAAAGACAAAATGCTATAGTGCTTTTAGTAGAAGACAAAATAGGGATGAAGACAAAATTGTATTTTAAATTGTAATATATTGGGGGGGTAGGTAGAACCCTAGTTTGTAGTGAATCTTGGCCATTCGTTCTACTTTTTCGGGCACTATAAATAGGGGGTCTCCTCTCATTTTCAAAGGAGAGTTGAGTTGTAAAGACATGCTGCAGAAATTTCTAATGGAAATACATTGACTTGGTGCATTTTCTGAGTTCTTCACATGTTTCATGATTCAATCTCCATTGTTAAATGCTTCATTTAGATTTACATTGTTGTTCTAGTTAACTTTAAATTTCTTAAATAGATTTTGGTAATGTTGTTCCATAGTCATGAAGATTTTTGTTGTGTAGATGCCTTCCTAGTCCATACATTTTGTTATTTGTTGTTGGTAAATAGATGTGCAAAGTTAGTTTGGGCTTTAATTCAAAGCTTCTCCACACTTTTATCTTTGTTCATGCATGCATATGGTGAATGAATGGTGAGATATCCACAGGCCTTAGAATATAGCACAAATTTCATGAGACTGAATTTTCTAGTTAAGTGAAATTTTGTTTGAAGGAAGTTTTCCATGGCAGGAACTTCATGATTACTGTTCACAGTTAGTTATAGATCCAGGAACCTTCTCTCTTCCCTACTTTTTTCCTTTTTTTTTAAGAATCAGCCTGTGCTAAGGTTCATTACACATTGTAAAGCCAAAACTTGAAGAAAACATTGAATTTTTAGATTGTTGCCTGAACCTACAGCAAAGTGCACCTTAAACTCCCATCTCAGAAACTTCAGATTTTAAGATCAACTCTATATCCAACTACGTAAGTCTGCCATGTGCTTACCAACAAAATCACATCAAACATCTATTGAGGAGTTCCATGCAAGTCATGAATCGACACCCAAGAGACCTTGGGGAGATTTTCAACAACTTGTTGTTGGTGATTTCCTTTCAAGAGAGGTAGTGCGCATACACACTGCATGTGTTGAGAAAGTGTGCAAAACACCCATCAACAAAACTAGCGCTAGAGGGAGGGCCTTATGATGTTGGATCGAATTGGATCATTCTCCCTAGAAATATTCCAAAGAGTTCTACAATCAACACCAAACAAGGGAAAATTTCAAGAGCTACAACCCCCCACAAGGGAAAAATGAACTAAGGGATGAAATGTTGCTTCTTCCTCTTCCTCCACCCCACCTACTTCCCTTCCACCTACATCTCCATTGTTCTCTTGTCCATCCTCCACCTAGCCATATCAAACTGCCTTTTCACCCTCATTTTCAGCAGCCAGGGAGTTGCCTCTCTCCCAGCACTTCAAACCCAAGGTATAGTCCAAACAGCCACAGGCCAGGTGTAGTCCCAGGCTACTGTTTTACTGCAAGTACAACTCCAAATCACTATCCCTCAATAGAAAACACCACCTCCACCTCCCGCCATGGCTTGGTTGCCACAAAATCCATCACCATTACACTTTGGCGCGTACCACAACATGCCCAAGAATCCAAAGGGATTCTATTTAAAATTCAATCCTCGTTACCCGCAAAGAATGGAAGAAGAACACATCAAGATATTTGAAACAACAATCACAGATATGCAAGTTGGTCATGAAGACATTGCATGTTTCCTTTTCCTATACTCATTAGGCGAGGAGGCTTTCTATTGGTACATCAATTTTTTGAGGGGGTCCATTACTTCCTGGGACCTTATGAAGAATGCTTTCCTGTAGAAGTATAAGATTCTGATCAGCCCTTTCGAGCTATACCAATAGTTTATGTCCTTACGGAGGGAAGTTAATGAACCCATTGGATCCTTTAATGATTGTTTCCATCGCTCCTTCATGAGACTCCAGGATCCATGCATACATAACAATGTCGCAACCCTCCCTATCTACTATGCAACATTAAATAATCTCACATTAGGTTTGGTAAAGAGGATGTGTCTGCCACTCACCACACTAGTAACTACTTATGCAGAGGCGGTTGTTGCAGTATGGATTTGGGTCAGAATATCTCTGGTCCACTGCCCTTGTTGGGACCGTTGGCTCACCCAATGCAAGTTTAGGGGCTTAATCAGGCATTCACTCACCAAACCCCTCTTATGAACTAGGTTCCCCAACTGCCCATCATCCCACACCCTGGACAGCCAATGAATCATGCACCTCCCATGCCCTCTTATTTACAACCTCAACAACAAAAAAGCTATCCTCAAGCTACCCAACAACAACAGTCGTATTCTTAGTATTCGCAAGCACCATTGTACTTGTTGGGAACAAAATTCCCTCTAGCACATCAAAATCAGCCGGTGGCCTCGCTTGTCTTTCTCCAAAATCTAGTACAACAATTGAGCAACACTGCTGAGAAGGATAAATTGGAAGAATTGACTAAGATGATAAGGAAAATTTCTATAGAAATGACACACTTAAAGAATTAGAATAATCAGTTGCAGGCATCTCAGCGTAGCATCCAAGCTAATTTTAATCAGGAAAGTCGAGACAACAGGGATGGTAGGGACAACTGGGAAGAAAGCACCTTTTCTAGGCCAAACTATGAAAGAGGACAAAATTCAAATCAAAACTTTGAAACGAGACCTTCTCAGAGGAAAAATCGTACATGGAATAAAATACCCAATAACGGAGGCATCCCTACTCCTCTTGATCAACCTGCCAACAATGAAAAGATGACCAGTGGAGTGTACCTCACTGAGGCAGCCTTGTTCGGATGGTGCCAAATTCACAAGACCAGTAGACATTCTAAGCTGGATTGTCCCGAATTCCAGACAGCCACTGAAATCTTCCAAGTCGAGGTCCAAAATGTTGTTGAGGGTGCCAGTTGCAGAGACATCATTCCATCTGAGCCTTATGAATCTTCCTGTCTCATGGTAAACCAAGTTCCATTTCTACAAAGAGGACACAATGAACCCGAGGTCGAGCCCACCCACGTTAAGAGCGAAGAAGTGCATGAGGTAAGTAACGAACAAACCTTGGCTCAGCTTTTCGATTCAGTAGATAATGGTCCACTAGATGAGGAAGAAACACATATAGATGAACTTCACATGTTCTACCAAAGAGAAACTCCCTACTTTCTCAGGAATAGGCAGGCGGGTGGACCCTTTACGACTTCTACTACACCAGACAATTTTACTACCCTGCCTGACCCCAATGCTAGCAACAACCTCGGGCTTCCCCACGTGCCCGCTTTGTATCTCAATAAGGATAGGCCTCAAAATCAGCTCCAAGGCCAACCCCTAAACCAATCAAGTCAAATGAAGTCCCAACCTTCTAGCTTCGCTATAGGTCAAGCCTTTGACTCTGAGATTGAACAAATGGGTGAATATGTGGTAGAAGAGTTCAAGAAAGTAAAAATTAGTTTATCTGCCTTTGAACTACTCAAATTCCCCATTGTAAGGCATGCCTTCTTCAGGGTACTCAATGGGACCCCATCCTCTAACACAACACAATAGACATCAGCGAAAAGAGTCACCTTTAAAGAACCCAAACAAGAACTTGCAATTAAGGATAGTACAGGGAAAAGGAAGCATGTTCCCTCAAATCAATCCACAGGTAAGCAATCGGAAAAGGAACCAGATCAGAACAATAGTTATATTTCCAAAGATCAGCCATCTAGGCAGACTGAGGATAGAACTGGTGATAAGAATAGGATGCAAGTAGCTCAAATAGATAGGTCCCTAGGCCTCTTCCAAGGAAAATTTGAAACCCAACCTTTCCTTACCACCATCCAAATATTCAAAAAGAATTTGCACAACTTCCTGCTCGATTTAGGAGCATCTACCAATGTTATGCCTCTGGCAATATGCAAGGCCCTTGGAATTACTCCCACACCCTCAAGGAGAAAGGTGACCCAGTTGGACAAGATAGAGATCAACATCGTGGGTGAAATGAATCGGATCCCTATGAAAATTTCCATAGATCCAAGGATACAAGTCATTGACATTCAAGTGGCTAACATTCTTGATGCATATGGGCTTATTTTGGGAAGAGATTTCATTAGAATGTTGAATGGATATGCTACCATGGACCATTCTCACATGTGGCTGCCATGGAAAGGGCTTCCAAATCAAATCCGTATAGACCACGAGCCTCGTATGAAGTACATGATCACAGAGTACAACAACCTAAATGAGGTGTTGATTGTTGAGATAGAATTGGGAAATCACTGTCCCTTTGCTTTCCACGATGAAGTTTAACCCCAAGAAGAGTTTGTTGCCGAAGTACTCTTGGTGCAATGCAGCCCTCCAACCAACTTCACTCAAATCCCTCAGAATACAGAGATGCTAGTAGAATCAGATGATAAACCTGATAAAGATGACAACTTGGGACTACTTAATGGTTTCCAGGAATCCATGAAAAAATGTGCAAAGGACCAACTCATTTTGGGTGCCCAAATGGATTTCCAGGATCTCTTGCTACCAAATTCGTGTAGAATTCACAATGTTTCCCACTCTGAGTTTGATTGTTTCTTGTGCCAAACAGTTATAGAGCATGTCAAAAAATTAGCTATCCCTCAGAAGGAAACACCAAAGGAGGTGCTAGTAGAACCACCTGCTATTAAATACACTAAGTTGGAAGATTCCATGAAGGTCATGAAAGCAACCACCCCACTAGAAAGAAATGAAACCCTACTTGGGCCTGAAGTCAAAGATCTTTCCAGATTTTGGATGCTCTGGATTGATGGATCCAAATCAAAACAAGGTGCTAGTGTCGGGTTCAAACTCATTAGCCCAACAGGTAAGACCTTTCTTGTTGCCCATAGGTTGTAGTTTTATTGCACCAATAATGTAGCATAATACGAGGTGTTAGTCCATGGTCTTCTTATGGCCGTAAAGAAAAATGTCAAAAATGATGCAAGTGTTCGGTGATTCTGAACTCATAGTCAAACAGGTTAGAAAATTGTATTCCTGCCATAATAGAAGATTTGCAAACTATAGGCATAGGATTTGGGATCTTTTAGAAGTTTTAGATGCATTTAATATACAACTGATCCCTCTTTCTCAAAATCATATAGTCGATGCCTTGGATTAGGTAGCCAGCACTTTGCAACCCCTCTCCTTGTTTGAGCTTAAGAAATTCACAATTGAGTTGACATCCACACCGTCCATCCCAAATGATGTCACTCATTTTTAGGTCTTCAATGACTATAAACATATCCTTGAGTTCATCATGAGTTTTGATGTCTTCGCCACCCAAATAATTGATGAAATTGATCCGAAGGAGGCCAAATTGGATATAGGAGTTTTCAACCTCAAAACCAACATGATTCCTAGAGGCATGGTTTAGCTTGAACACATATTTGATTTGGACCAGATTAGAGACCAAAATCAACAAAAAAAAAGGAATCCATAAGCAACCAGTGTGATGCTCACAACCTTGGGACCCCCGAGGAGGCCAAAAATGTTTTCATTGGCAAAGTGTGCACGCTCGAGGAAAAGAAGGGAATCATCGATGCTTTGTAGAGGTATTACGATGTGGTGGCATGGAGATATGAAGATCTAAAGACTTATGACACCTCCATCATCACACACACCATCCCTCTCAAGATAGAAGTGAGGCCATTCTGCCAATGACAACGTCCTATTAATGCCTTGCTAGAGCCCATCATTTACAAAGAGATATAGAAGTTACTTTCAGCAAGAATTATCTTCCCAGTTAGGCATTCCACATGGGTGGCCAACTTGGTCTCGATCATAAAAAAGAATGGAGAAATTAGGCTATGTGTAGACTTCCACAACCTGAATAGAGCTTCTAAGAAGGATAACTATCTGGTACCTTCATTGGATGAGGTATTGCAGATTGTTAACTACTCCCAAATGATGTCCTTCCTTGATGGGTACTCTGGATATAACCAAGTTATGGTGCAATACAAAGACCGCGAACACTAAGTGGGGAACCTTTGCTTATAGGAGAATTCCCTTTGGACTCATCAATGCTAGTGCCACCTTCCAATGCACCATGGATATTTCCTTCAAAGATCTGATTGGGAAGTGCATAATCATCTACATGGATTATTTAACTATGTTTTCTAAAAGGTGGAGTGATTATGTCTCTGATTTATGCAAGGTGTTTCAGAGGTGTAGGGAGTTTGGAGTTTTCCTTAACCCAAACAAGTGCATTTTTGGCGTGACTGAGGGTAGGTTTCTTGACATGTTATTTCATAGCAAGGAATCTCCATAGATCCTAAACACATCCAATCTTTGCTAAATATCCCACCGCCAGGAAACAAAAAAGAATTGAAATCCTTCTTTGGAAAGATCAACTTTGTTAGGAAATTTATCACAAGTTTTGCTAAGATTGTTAAACCAATCAATGCCATGTTAAAATAGGATGCCAAAATTGAGTGGACTCCTGAAGCCAAAAAGGATTTTGAAGAAATCAAATGGGCTATTGTCGAGGTGCTTGTACTAGTCAGCCTGAACTATCTGAAGCCGTTCTACATCTATTCATTCGCTTCAGAGCATTCTTGTGTTAGCATCCTGACTTAGAAAGATGATGAAGGAAATGAGCACTTGGTCACCTTCATGAGTGCTCCATTGAAAGATGTTGAATTAAGCTACCACAACATAGAAAAGCAAGAATATTCCCTTGTTAAGGGAGTAAAAAAATTTAGGCATTATATTTTGCGCAATAAAGTGTTCGCCATTGTCCCCAACCCCGCAATGAAAACGTTGCTCATACAAAATGAATTGGGTGAATGAACAGTGTTGGTGTAATTAAATGTGTTGTACCTTGTCCTAGGTCATAATTACACCTTAGTTAAGTTTACTTAGGGACCACATAGGAGGTTGTTAGAGAATCTCCACTTTTGGTGGACTTGACATGTCATTACCTCATCGTTTCCACCTTTTGTGGATACATCATGTGATTATCTCTCCATCTTTTGTGGAGTGATAACTTTTCTTAGTTGTCTCATGTCATAAGATTCTGACACTTGTCATAATCTTATGCCCTTCTATGTTCTCACCTTGGCTATTTAACCAAGGGGTCTCTATCATTGTAATCAATCATTGTACTGCATATTATATTAATGACATTGAATACAGTTTATTCTTGTCATATTTTCTCTCTCTTTTTGTGCTTTCCATTTGGTCCATAGATCTTGGGTGGCAGCCATAGCCAATTCTAACATGGTATCAGAGCGTGTTGGGTGCCATTGGAGAGTCATTTTCTGAAGAGAGATTCTAGATCTGAGGAGGTTCCGTTCGTGGCTCTTTGTTGCAGGTTCACATCCGAGCTTGCTGGTGCAAATCTGAGCTCACCATTGCGTCCGGAAGGTTTGAGAAAGTCGATTTTTCCTTTTGTTTCGTCCAAATCGGACATACAAGGCCAAATCTATGAGGGTTTGAAGCTGAAGAGTGGTTGCTAGATCCAGAAGGTAGCTGCAATTTTGGAGCATTTTGGGTCAAATCTGACCCTGCCATCGCGTCCAGAAGGGCCAAAAACCCTAAGATCGACTATCAATTCGTCCGATTCGGAGCAAGTCATCCAGTGAGGCAAAACAATTTTGCCCGAGAGCCGTATGGCCCCCAGGTCGTCATCATTACAGTCGGTACGAAAAATAAATAATTAAATATTTCTATCGGCATTTTAAAAAAATTATTTTTTCGGAAAAATTTCAAATTATTTTATAAAGTTTCCGAAATTATTGTCAAAGTTTATTTTAAAAAAAAAGAAAAATCAAAAATAAAAAAGAAAAGGGCCAAAGGTTGTACAGTCCGTAGACTTTACGTTCGCAGATCGTACCTGTATCGGCCGACCACATACCAGGCCACGTGGCCTACGGCCTGGCCCACACGGCCCCTCCATATTGCGTCGGTGGGCTTCCAACCGGTGGTCAAACAAATGAAATCCGGCTAGAAAAAAAACACCGGCGGGCATTCACAGAATATTCCGTTGCTAAAAAGATTCCGGCCGAGATTCCGCAAAATATTTAGTTAGTTTCCGGCGACACTTCTGTGGAGAGAATATTCCGATTGGTGCAGAATATTCCGCGGGCAAGCATATTCCTTTCTGATAGGCTCAAAGACGTCAAATTTAAACCCATGAATTGCATACGTCAGCAATACGTCACTGATGACGTCAGCACAGTTTGAAAATTTCTGCCCCCTCACCATTTGCATTTTCATTTTTGGAGTCAATCTTTGAAGCTTCATATCTTGCTCATTCTGACTCCTTTTTTAGAGAATTTTTTTTTGATTTGGGCTATAATTTCGTGCTCTACGCACTGGTGCAATGAGTTTTTGGTTTTGGTGCCTGGTTTTTCCAGAATTTTCAGATTCTCACAGGTGTTGTTGTTTCGTCCTCATTTTGGGAACTTTGGGAGCTCATATCTTGCTCCTACGGTAACATTTTTGGGTGCAATTTTTTTTAAAGTGCATGATTTTTCCTGTACTTCTCATTGGTATGATCAGATTGATCTCATTTTATACCAAAAATTATACTTGATACTGTGGCCTATTTTGGCATTTGTAAGCACTAAGATCAAGTCTAGTTTGTTGTTTTTGGCATCTAGCAACTGTAAACGCACTAAATATAAAGTGCCAAATCAGATATTGCTTGGGGGGTTTCTTGATTGAGTAATTTGGGGGGGTCTCTTGGTGCATTGCTTTGATCTGTTTGCTTTGCTCTTTCATTCTCATGGATCATTCTAAGGTTCCTTTGCTCACATCATATAATTATTCAACATGGCATCAAAATGCATGGAATATACTAATGATAGAAGGTCACTCTCTATATGTTGAAAATAAGGTACTTGAACCTACTGATGATGAGAAAAAGTTAAAATGGATGATCAAACATGCCAAAGCTCTTGGGTGTCTTCGTAGACTAGTTTCTCAAGATTTGTTGTTCCAAATTGAATCATGTACAAATTCTCATGAAGCTTGGGAAAAATTGAAAACATTGTATGGTACAAAAGATGAAGTAAGAGGCTATCAAATTGATAATGATTTGATGAATCTTGATCCTAAGAACTTTGACAACATCCAGGACTACATCACTAAGGTTAATGATCTAAAAGAGCAATGTAAAGCATGTGGAATTGATAAGAAGGACATCCAGTTGGTGTACAATACAATGAACAAACTTGGTCCTGATTATGCTTCTTTTGTTTCTAGCTTTCATACTCATAGATTGACTATGGGGTCTGCATATACTACACCTTCATTTGCATCATTTTCTAAGATGTTGATACATGAGCAACATAAGCTTATCTCAATGGGTCTCATCAAGGCTTCTAAATCTCAGGCATTGTTGGTTAATCAGGTGAAAGAATCAGAATCAGATAAGAAATAGAAGAAAGCAAAGAATAATCAACATTCAGATCAAGTAAAGGATAATCCACATTCAGATCAAGAAAAGAAAAAATCTTCTTCAAAAGGAGAATCATCTAAGAAGGAGAGACCTTTTTGTGCATATTGCAAGAAGGATGGACATGAAGAACATTATTGTTATAAGAAGGATATTGATGAGTTGAAAAATCTTCTCAAAAGAATCACATTGATTTGCCTTCTAGAATGTCTGAATCTTCTTCTCCTTCTACTTCAAAACAGTCTAAAAAGGAAAAGGTCAAACATCGGGGATATAAAGGACAAGCTCTTTGTGCTCATTCAAGTCCAAGATCAGGGAGATGGCTTCTAGATTCAGGAGCATCTCATCATATGGCATCTTCACAGACTATCTTCTCTTCATTTCAGCCTTGTTCTATGTCTCCTATCTTGATGGGAAACAATACATACATGAGTGTAACAAGGAAGGGATCTATTAGCATTGGGGAGAACACTTTTTAGGATGTCTTGTGTGTTCCTCATTTGACGAACAATCTGCTTTCCATATATCAGATTACACATGGTGGAGATGGGAGAACTGTGGAGTTCACTCCTGATTCTGTTATCATTCGTGACTTGGAGACTAGATATGTTATTGCTACTGGGGTGGTTGATCATTCATCTCGGTTGTATTCCTTTGCATAGTTTGCTTCTAATGGTGACATTGTTCCTTCGACTATTGATCACAACCATGATTCAGAGGAGACATTTGGCTTCTTGAACTTCGGTATTCTCACATCAGATCCAGTACTTGAGCCATGCACTTCATCTCCTCCATCTACTGTTGTACTTGATGATACTTGTGTTGCTACAGTTTTGGCTCCTAGTGATTTAGTGCAGCAGGACATACATAGTCTTCCAGATATGGCTACTTTGGATGACTTTCTAACAGGTATTTCAGACTTGTTTGTGGAGTCTCATCTTGCAGATTTGGAGGACACAATTGATAACATACATCTTCTCTTTGATGAAGATGCACCTTCTTCAGTTGTTGTGAGGGAACACTTTGACCCTCTTTTTCATTCTCTACATGATCAGTCTTCACAGATTGGCGTGAGTGTGGATTCTTTTGGACAACATTTGGAGGAGGATTCTTTGTCTTCAAAGGGGATATCCTTGTCTTTGGATTGTGCTCTACATTCTTCTCTACTAGATGTTGGATTTTCCTCTTCAGCAGTGTGGCCTAGAACGCCTGATTGGAGTGGTTCAGCTTTCTGCATCGACATGGATACACTTGAGCATGCTTCAGAGACATCATCACACATCATCCATCTTCATGATATCCTGCATACATCCTTGGTTTTGTTTCTTCCTAAGGGGAGGAACGTTGTTCGGCGAGATTGGATCATCTTCAACATTCAATGTCGAGCTTCTACCATCATTGCAGGCGACTCAACATTGAGGGGGGGCTACCTTGCTTCTCTTCTACTTCTCTCTTATGGGGGGGTCTTTTTCCTCACATGGGGTTTTTACCTTCTCATTCTTCATTGAGAGTACTTCTATTTTGTATTTCATCTCTCTTTTGAGGGGGAGTTTTTCCCATGAGGTTTTCTCCCTTTCCTCGCTTGTGAGAGATTGCATTGATTGCATTGTTTGTACATGGGTACCTAACATGGCCTAGTAGCCAGGACCCATCTTTGCATCTTTGTGTCATTTGCATAATAATTCACTACTCCCTAACTTGCACTTAAGGTGGGGTGTTGGTGTAATTAAATGTGTTGTACCTTGTCCTAGGTCATAATTACACCTTAGTTAAGTTTACTTAGGGACCACATAGGAGGTTGTTGGAGAATCTCCACTTTTGGTGGACTTGACATATCATTACCTCATCACTTCCACCTTTTGTGGACACATCATGTGATTATCTCTCCATCTTTTGTGGAGTGATAACTTTTCTTAGTTGTCTCATGTCATAAGATTCTGACACTTGTCATAATCTTATGCCCTTCTATGTTCTCACCTTGGCTATTTAACCAAGGGGTCTCTATCATTGTAATCAATCATTGTACTGCATATCATATTAATGACATTGAATACAGTTTATTCTTGTCATATTTTCTCTCTTTTTGTGCTTTCCATTTGGTCCATAGATCTTGGGTGGCAGCCATAGCCAATTCTAACAAAGAGATAAATGGGTCACATTGCTCCAGGAGTATGATATGGAAATCCAACCGATGAAGTTGGTGAGACGACAGGGACTTACCCGCATGATTGTTGAAGCAGCAGCAAAGGCAGGACCTAAACTCATTGTGCAACAATACTAGCTCGAAGATGTTTCCCCGGGACAATGGTACAAGGACGTTTATTATTTGTTAAATCATAAGTGTCCACCTCACTTACAAAGAGTCCAAAAACATGCTCTTAGACTGAAAAGTAGTAGTTACATGTTGCAAGGGTCCATTTTATACAAGAAAAATCATGAAGGCATCTACTTGAGATGCCTCAGTAAGGAGGAGGCAGACCGAGTCTTGAAAGAGTTTCATGACAAGTTTGGCACTGGTCATGGATCCGAACCTTCCACTACACATCAAATATTAAGAGTAGGGTATTATTGGCCAACTGTCTTCAAGGACGCTTATTGTCATGTTCGCTCTTGTCACACATGTTAGACCGCCACTACCAAGGAGAAGAATGTTGTTGTCCCAATGCAGCCTGTGTTGGAGGTAAGGCCATTTGCACAGTGGGGTCTTGATTTCATTGGTCTGGTAAGCCCTCCATCATCTGCGAGACACAGGTACATTCTTACCGCAATTGATTACTGCACTAGATGGACAGAAGTAATTGTATGTAAGCAATGCACAATTGAGGTAGTTGCAAATTTTCTAGAAATTTTTATTTTAAATCGCTTCGGTTGTGCTTATGCGTTGGTGTGTGATAATGGACCTCCATTTTCTTCGTTAAAATTTGCTAGTTGGGCCTTCGACTATGGAATTTCCCTTAAATTTTTATCGAATTACTACCCTCAAGGAAATGGCCTTGCTGAGTCCACAAACAAGAACTTGATCACCGTGATCAAGAAATTGCTCGATTGGAATCCCAAGGAATGGCATACCCAGCTCCGATTTTCCCTTTGGGCAGACCGCACTTGCCACAATGCTACCCTTGGTGATTCCCCATTCCATCTTGTTTACAGCTTAAAGCCCATATTTCCTATCCACTTGAAGATTCCCACTCTCCAATTTATCAGTGAATTTTATGAAGGGAGGGATCATAGAGAAGCTTGGTTAGTTGAGCTCTTGCATTTAGAAGAATTATGAGACCATGTAATAGAAAATTTCTCCAAAAATTAGGGCATGGTTAAGAGATGGTTTGATCGCCGAGCCAAAATCAAGGCTTTTAGAATTGCAGATTTAGTCCTATATTGGGACAAGGCCCATGAAAAGAAAGGGGGACACAACAAATTCGACAAGCTTTGGTTTGGCCCCTTTCAAATAGCTAAAATTTTGGGAGACAATGCTTTCCACCTGAAGACCTTAATTGGTGAAGATGTCTTGTTGCCAGTCAATAGGAAACACCTCAAGCATTACTTCCAAGCCTGAGCTCTTTTGAGATCTTTCTTATAAATATCTATACATAGGTTAGAGTAGGTTTCCTTTTGGTTCACTTGCATTTTGCTATTTCTTTGTTTTTCTTGTTCCCTGGCTTTTTTTTTTGAAGAGGATGTTCTCTATCCCATTGTGGTGGTTGTGCTCGTTCAATGAACTGTTCGCTTTGTTTTCCCTCCTTGGTGTTCTTTGGCTAAAAATTCATTCCCGACTATTGGTCCCTGAAGGCTACCTAGGAGTGGTTTCCTTGTTTGAACTATGCCTTAGAACTCAACCCTTGGTTGGATCCTTCTACACACATCTCAGATCTCACACAAAACACATATTAATTATTTATGAAGAACTGTACAATGGATGCTACAATACCCTAGTGAGTGAAAAATCCTAAGTCTGCTTGAGTGACCGCTGTGGTTCCCAAACCCATTGCAGGCTTCAATTCTTACACGGTTGAGCAAAAGATAAGTGATAAAAAGAACATTGAAAGAAACATCAAAACACAGAAAAGAAAATTCTGAAATCAAGTGACCATATGGGTGTGCTGATAACTCTATCGGGGCTATGGACGCCCGACTGGTAGTAGAGAAATATCCGTGGGATCACAGCGACAACTCCATCGGGGCTACGGAGGCCTGACTAGCAGCGGGGCAATGTCTAGGTTACTTTTGGTGTTGGACTGTGTTATATAGCTTGCTTGGTTGGATTAGAAGCCACTTGTCACAGTTCCACGGAAAGGAATGAATTCACCACACACACTTCTAAGATGTCCTATAGACTGACCCAACTCAGGATCCTATCCTCCCAGTTCACTCTTGGAAGTTTGCTCCTAGTTTGTAAAACCAAAGATTTTGGGTCCATAATGAACGCTTATCCTTAGAATGCTTGGGAGCATTCCCCAGAAGAGTCACCTTTTGTTGTGCCCTCAACACACACGCCCCGTTCAAAATGGGGACCCTCTTTTCTTTCGCCTTTCCGGGTCATTCTTTTGTCACCTCATTTTGCATGCCCCCATTTTGGTCACATTAATGGTCAATGCACCTCTGAACTCTCATCTTAAATTGACCATGTTTCACCCCCTCCATCTTAGTTAAATCTTGGTGCCTTCTGGATATTTCCTGGCAATTTTCTTTTGCCAATGGCCTTGGGGCCTGGCAGGCCCACCTCACCAGGTTTCCCTAGCTGGGTTTCCTCTAGGAATTTGTCATTCTGAATGTATGAAGGCTTTTGCCTCCCCAGGCCGTGGAACCTAGATCCTCATTCGCCGCCCTATTTAACTTGCGAAGAAATTACACTACCATTCATCATCTCAGGCCTGACCCTTCAGACTTCCTTCCCCAGAACTCCATTTTGTCTTCACCATTTCTGACGGCCAACATGCGACGTCTTTCTTCCCTCTAGACCTCGAGTTCCCTTTTTTTGACAATTTGAAAAGGAAGTTTCAAGTGGTCTTCTGACGTCGTCTTTCCGGCCCCTGGACCTCCCACCACCGTCTATGAATTTGAACTCCACCAACCCACCTATCATTCGTACGGGCATTAAATGCATGTTTGGGTATATATACCTGACTCGACCTGTCATTTTCATTTGTCAAGATTTCTAGAGGAGTTCAGAGTACTTGCTAAAGAGATCAGTGCACCCGTCGCCTACCACCCTCACGTGCGTGATCATCATTCAGCCATCCTTAGTGGATTTCACATCTTCCCTCATTAGACTTCCGAGGTAGGTTCATCGTCCGTTCCTCTGAGAGGTTTTTTTTAATGATTTTATGCCTAAAATTATGAATAAACATGGGCTAAAAGCATTAATTTGGTAAAACACGACAAGACCTACAAAGCCCATGTCTTCAAATTCTAAAGAAACCTCCAAACCATCTCCTAAGATCGAACTAGAACTAAACCTCACCGCTGTTGTTCTTCACGCAGGGAGTTCACGCCCTTTGGGCCCGCATCAGCTCACTGCTATCCAAACCTTGCACAAAACAACTGACCCATCGGTGAGGAGAACCCACCTCCCAAGCTCAAGACCCAGGACCTCCGTCATCTGAGTGTTGTCAAACTTATAAAAAGCTCAAACCAGCCTCCATCCTGGCTTCCTGGGCCTGCTCCTACGGGACTCCATCCCCAGGATGCCACATCGCTCTCACTATTTCAGACAGTGGGGAGAACCCATCTGTCTAACTACCGAGGTCTGCATCCCCTTTTGCTGCCCTGAGTTGAACAAAGAATAAATTGTGTCGTCATGTCACCAGGTCCCGGTCCACATATTTCCATGGCAACTTCACCCCTTCAGGTTGTCCACCTATTGGCAACCTTTCGTCTCCTAGGTCCTGACCCTCCATTTGTTATCCTTTCCCTCACCGGGCTCCATGCACTGGGTTTTTGTCCCATCTCAGTCGTTTCAAAAGCGCGAAGTAAGCCCGTCTTCTCAAGTTCTGGGTTCTTCCCCCTTGTTTGACGAGAAACTTCACAAAGAAATCCCAACAGCCAAGGTTGATGTCGGGTCCAGTCCGTTAGGCTGCTCCCACCAGGTTTTTGCGCCATGATCACCATTCCAGCTAGAAAAACCTTAACGGCCTCCTGCCCCTTCGGGCTCGAACACCTTGAATTCGAAAGTGAAAATTGGCCATCTTTTAAGCTCATGGGTCCCAGACCCTGGAGTTCTGGCCCCAAAACTTTGTTTCTTCCTGGCCATTTCAAACAGCAAATTCTCGACAGCTTTTTGGCCCTAAACCTCCGGGAACTCCAAAATTGATCAAGATAACCTCAAATTTGAAAACCAATCTCAACCCACATGCTCAAATTCAACCCTCTTCGACACGAGCCTTTAAAAACAACAAAATATGAAGATGGGAGAAATCACCTAGATTGCCCCAGCCTATTTTCTCTTTCAAAACAACATTCCTACCAGGGAAGTCTAGCCCCCTAGGCCTGGTTTTCCCAAAATTCCTTCAGAAAGTGATTAACGACATCTTGAAGTAAAATTTTGATTTCATGAATAATGAATTATTTGATACAATTTTGTCGCTGGGATTTCAACTAATGTTGATATTTTTGTAATTGGTTGTACTCATTACGTCTATGTTTGCAAGATATATGGAATCAGGTGTAGGACCCTCGGGAGCAACTACAAAAAAGGACAAAGGAAAGAAAGCAGGTAAGACTCCTCGTGGAATAGAGGACAAAGACCAAATAAAGTACTAGTTCCAAGGTGAGCCTTTGCATTCAAATATCATCACAGACTGGAAAGAAATTATAGACACCAATATCGGCCATGTTGATATTGATGAGTTCAAACAAAGGGTTAGAATCCACCCCAAGACTGATAATGCTAGATTAAACAGACAAAGTGGGATTGCAAAAGCTATAGGCTTCCCCCCATCTCTCATAGCCCATGAATTGGTCATGGCTTGCTGACAGGCCTACCAGCCACAGACAAGAACCATCATTGATAGGGATGGGAACATCCTCAATGATATGTCGGCTAAGGCAATTACTAAAACTTTCTACATCCCCACCTTTGAGGAGATGGAGGTGCCCACCATGGAGGAAGGTAAGGAAACATGGGATGAGGACCTGATGGGTTGTAAGAAATTAATAAATCAGTACTGGCTCAAGGAGAAAAGGGGCAGTGCTGCAAAGGTTCCTCAAGAACTCTTTCACAACAATTTCTATGAGGACTACCATGACCTAGTAACCACATTGAGCAGGGTGATGGGCATCCCTATTGCTACATTTTTCCAAGAGTGGATGGTGTATTTCATTGAACAAATCCTTCGTGGGGATGAAGATGTCACCACAAAAACCTCATTCTACTGGAGAGGTATCATAAGTGACTACTTGCACGAGTAGTTTATGAATGTGAAGAAGAGTTCTAAGTTCTACATGACCTCCTATCTAGTCTACTCACTAGCCGAGAAGAGGAAATATAGTGGATTATTTGTGGCACCCGATGAGGAGCCAGGTGGAAGATTGAAGGTCTATGAAAAATATCCCCAACTACAGTTTAGGAACTTCAAGAAGGAGTATTGCAGGGTGAATGATGCCTTCATCAGCCACATCATCAAGTTGTTTGAAGGGGATTTTGAGAGAAGGGTCTATCACAGTGCTCAGTCATTCTTTAAGCAATACACCTTCTTGTTTATACAGTACCCCAAATTCACATATATTTGTGCCTAGGGTTTCATAGAAAGGCCGAATAAGTTGCCCCGATACCCCAATGACCGGATTATACTATTAGAACTCTCCTATCAGCTACAACATGTGCATTTAGTCCTCGGTAGTAGACATTTGGTAGGGATCCCTTATCCCTTACCCTTCGGTCAAGGAATGTACAAATTACAAACTTCCTAGTGTGTTGGGAATTCTGAGAAGGAATTGTTGGAGTACCATTTCTACCTACACACTGCTCACCCACAGGTGGACCCATATGGGCATGTAAGAAAGGCACTGGGACCAGGGTATGCCCACCTAAATCACATTGAAGATTTCTGGGCAGATTGCCAGGATGACAAGGAGGTGCACTCAAGGCATTACATGCGAATGACTATGCACTTCGTAAGAAGGGTGCATCTGTTTCCCATACCAGATCAAGTTGATGAGGATGAGAGCACCATCATGGATCCAAGATATAATGTAGTTGCTAACTTGTCGCTGCCCACAATCGATTGGGATGAGCAGGGGATCGATGACCTCAATATTGTAACTAAACCAATCGTGGCTCGTACTAAAGAATGGGTTAAGGGACAAGTAGCCTAATTAAAGCAACAAGAGGTTGTCCTGATGTATGAAGGGCTCAAGAGTGATCCTAGTGCCACAAAATATGTCACCACTACAACTTCAACAGGTGAGACATTCAAATCTCCTCCGCTCCCAAGATCGAAGAAGAGGATAGGGATTGAAGTAGAACAATCTCCAGACCCCAAGGTTTATTCAAGGAAAGATTCAGGAGGTTCACCCTCTAATAGACCCAAATGGACAGGAAGCACCGCAGAGCAGCCACCAATTCAAGAGGGTGAGGAGGGGAAAACAGATCAACCAAAACCTCCTACAACTCTCCCTATATCCACCACCCTTCCACCTATTTCCTAGGCCATGGTTGCCACATCCCCACCTGTGGTGGACATCTCAGTCCATCTTTCCTTCTCACCCCCGGCCGGACCCATAATAATGATTGACTCTTCCTCCGCCGCAACTACTTCACTTTCCTCCATTGCCATGTCACCTACTACATCGCTCCCATTAGCAACACTGACAACACCAATGCCCGCACTCGCATTATCGGAGGCTTTCTCGCGGCACATGTAGAATGTCCCATCCAAGATCTCCTAGATATTTTTGGACCCCACAATTCAAACAACCTTAGCGCAGGTCCTTTCCAGTGCTACGCCTTCGCAACCTCCAACAGGACCGCTAGTAATGGAGGCCACAATGTTAATTTCTAAAGAATGGGAGAGGCGGGAGAAAGAAGCCTCGAAGGAAATGGAGGAGGAAGCCAATGAATACCATGAACACCCAGAGTATGAACACTGGCTGATTGACAGGATGGTTTGCGAAGAAGAAGAAATGGGGTCTTTTGAGAGTGGAGATGAAGAGGAGGGTATAGGTGGTAGAACCATTATAAAAACCTTCAATGATGATCTCGAAGAGGAAATGTCTAGAAAATTGAAGCATGATGAAGAAGAGGCAGAAAGGTCACCTTCTAGAGGAGAAGGGAAAGAAGGTGGTAGGACAACGGAAAATGTAGAACTCCCTATAGGGGAATAGCAGGAGGGTGTGCCACCTCCTTATAGAGAAGAAGGAGATATAGAAGAAGACAATCCTTAGGAGCATGTGCACAAGGAAAAAAATGTTTAAGAAAGAAAAGAGAAGGGAATAAAAACAAACAAAGATCCAAACAAGGGAAGGTGAGGGTGATCGAGAATCGCCCAAGGGAAAATATACTATGCCCGAATGGTTGGAGAGGTAGCTTGAAAAGAAGACTCCTGCCCCGAAGGATCCAAGAGCAAGGCTAGAGGCTATCTTGGCCCAAGCATAGATCACAACTAGGAAGGAGAAGAAGCCCAAAGTCATATCCAAGGTAACGATGGATGCTTCTAGGTTTCGAACTGTGCAAGTGGCAACGCCGGTGGTAGGCCAAGAGGGAGTGAGCTATAATATCTCCACCATTAACTTGGTAACTGCTACTAGAAAGTAGAAGGTCGAGCATCTCGAGGAGTCAATGGATATGGTGGTGCACCTAATACAACAAGATAAAGTCTCAAAGGACAAGCTAAAAGCATAGGTGGCCAACTTGACTGCTTACATCCAACAGTGGTCTTCAGTTAAAGGCATGCCTACCACATCCGCATCTCCACCCCAACTACTGTCCAAGGAAAAAAATGACAAGCTGGAAAAAACTACATAGAGTTGGTTCTGAGAGGTTCTATACGTCGGGAACATGGGTATCAGTAGGGTTGTTCAGACAGCCAACGAGTTCCTAGATTTACAATAGTTTGTGGAAGGCACAGAGAAGCTCTACACCGACTTCCCTACAACATATACGTCCAACTATCCAAAGATCGAGGCTATCCTCCAGCTACCAAAATCCACCTAGGAGAATGAGCTCGCACTCAAAAGGGATGATCATTGGCTAGTGGATGTGTGGAAGTGGGACTTTGATAATAGGAAAGAAAGGTTGGAGTAGGTAATTGATATGGTGGATCCAAATATTGAATAGGTCAAAGAAATTAGGGTGGATTGCACCTAATATTTGAGGATGATGATAGGATATGACATGCCCGCGGTGCAAATTGATCCAAAGAAAATAAAGCCTCATTTCTAGAAAAGGATTGAAGACGGGATGTCAGATGAGATAACAACAGATTTCATGAGTTTTTCCACTCGCACCTTCGCCCAGTCAGAGCTATTCAAATATCGTGCCGCCAAGTATGATGAAGACTGGAAGAGGCTTGAGGACAACTCTAGGGAATGGAGTTATCAAGTACTACGGTCCGAGATCATAGAAGTTGATAAATTCCAACCAGTAATTCTGAAATTCATGGAATATGCAACTTTGAAGAAGTGGGAAGGCAGCCCTATTGTCAGTGAGGAACTTCTAAAGGAATATATACAATAGAAAGAACAATCAACAAAAGAAAAAATGCTACAATGTTGTCACTAGAAGACGAAATAGGGATGAAGACAAAATTGTATTTTAAATTGTAATATATTGGGGGGGTAGGTAGAACCCTAGTTTGTAGTGAATCTTGGCCATACAATGAGATTAATTCTTGGCCATTCGTTCTACTTTTTGGGGCACTATAAATAGGGGGTCTCCTCTCATTTTCAAAGGACAGTTGAATTGTTGTAAAGACGTGTTGAAGAAATCTCTAATGGAAATACATTGAGTTGGTGCATTTTCTGAGTTGTTCACATGTTTCATGATTCAATCTCCCTTGTTAAATGCTTCATTTAGATTTAAATTGCTATTCTAGTTAACTTTAAATTGCTTAAATATATTTTGGTAATGTTGTTCCATTGTCATGAAGATTTATGTTGTGTAGATTCCTTCCTAGTCCATACTTTTTGATGTTTGTTGTTGGTAAATAGTCATGAAAAGTTAGTCTAGGCTTGAATTCAAAGTTGCTTCACACTTTTATCTTTGTTCATGCATGCATATGGTGAATGAATGGTGAAATATCTGCAAGCTTTAGAAGAAAGCACAAATTTCATGAGACTGTGAATTTTCTAGTTAAGTGAAATTATGTTTGAAGGAAGTTGTCCATGGCAGGAACTCCATGATTATTGTTCACAATTAGTTACAGATCTAGGAACCTTCTCTCTTCCCTGATTTTTTTATTTTATTTTAAGAAGCAGTCTGTGCTAAGGTTCATTGCACATTGTAAAGCCAAAACTTGAAGAAAACATTGAAGTTTTAGATTGTTGTTCGAATCTACAACAAAGTGCACCTTAAACTCCCATCTCAGAAACTTTAAATTTTAAGATCCACTATGCATCCAGCTACGTAATTCTGCCCTGTGATTACTAGCAAAACCACATCAAACATCAACTGAGGAGTTCCATGTAAGTCATGACCTAACACCCGAGAGACCTTGGGGAGATTTTCAACAACTTGTTGGTGATTTCCTTTCAAGAGAGGTAGCGCGCATACACATTGCCTGTGTTGAGAAAGTGTGCAAAATACCCATCAACAAGTACTCTTTGTGCTATAATGGTAACTCGATTGGGTCACAAAGATCCATCAGCATTCAAGGTTATGTGGATTCTAATTGGGCAAGGGACGTTAACAACAGAAGATCCACTAGTGGATAAATCTTCATGTTGAATGGTGGTGCAGTTAGCTGGATGAGAAAGAAATAGGTTGTAGTCACTTTATCTACTACAAAGGAAAAATATATGGTAGCAACACATTCCTATAAAAAAGCCATTTTGATTAGATGTTTTTGTTCTAATATTGGGTTCAATGCATGGAAAATTACCATTTTCTATGATAGCTAGAGTGCTATTTTTTTGGGTGAAAAATCCAACTTTCCATACCAAGATGAAACATATTGATGTGTAGTATCATTTTGTATGGGATATGGTTGAGGATGGAAAGGTTAGTCTTGAGAAGATGGATACTCTAGAAAACATTGCAAATGAATTAATGAAACTAGTAAGCACAAACAAGTTTAGGTAGTGTGCCAGTTCGATGGGCCTTAGGGCCTATGAAATTCAATAATATTGAGTTTGAAGAAGCCAGTAAATCTTCATCAAGTGGGAGCATGTTGGAAATGTGTCTCAACTTACTAGATGGTTATTGGTAGTGTTGTGTTCTTTTCTCCCTTTGATCGGGTGGATTATGCTTTATCAATGGGACCCCAAAGGTTGTCCCTACAATGGTCTGATAATTCATGGTGTTGATGGCTTGTTCTATCATCATCATTTGACTCTATCAGTGAGACCCTAAAGATAGTTCCAATAACAAACCAATCGCAATGTTGCAGAGAATTGAAACTTTGGTCATGGGTTGTGAAGTTCGGAAAATCTTTGACAATCTAACTTCATCGGTGAGACATAGCTACTTCGGAAAGACCCTCAACCTTGTCTCATTGATGAACCAATAGACATGAAGCTGTAAAGTACACATTGATGGGATGTGCATACATTTGTGGGAAACGATATGAAGTCTTCCTGATGTGGCGATGGACTTGGTAGATGGTACACTCTAAGGAGCCTATTTCGGTGTAACAATGAGTGATTGGTGAGACATGGTCTCTTGTCTCATCAATACTTCAATGACTATTTGGCTTGGTAGGTGTTACACTCGTTTGATTGACTCAAACAGAATGGTGAGATGTTTGATGTTGTCTCACCGATGGCTTGATATGGTAACTGTTGATTGACAATTTGTCTGTTGTAACGGTATGTTTCCTACATAGGTCTGGTGATGCAGATTGATTAAGGAATTCTCTTAGAAGCAAAAGTGTTGTAATGTGAAATACAATTGTAACAGTGGTTGAGAGAGTTGAGTTGTGAGTTTGAGATAGAGAACGAGATAGATCAAGTTTGTAATGCTGCCTATATTGAGTGACTGAATTGACATCTAAAAGGAAGAAATTGTAACTTTGTATGTGGACCTTTTGTTCACTATACTACAAAGATTTTTTTCTTGGTGTGGTGGGTTTTTCTCCCAAAAGGATTTTCCCACGCTAAATTTGGTGTTTATTTTGTGTTGTGTGAAATTTGTTCTTATCTATTTCCTACAATGTGCATCTTTAATGAACTGTAATTTGAAATTTGAACCTTAAGTATGCATTATCTTCTTAGAATTAGCATTAGGAAAGTGTTTTCGCACCTTTTCTTTCCTTACACTAGTGATATTCTAAGTGTAGTAAGGTGAAAATTTTGGTAATATTATCTTGAGGGATAAGGTAATCTAATCATACCCTAAATGATTGAAAAATAAAAAGAAAAAAGGGGAGAGAGAGAGAAAGAGATAGAGTAGAGAAAGGGAGAATGAAAGACAAAATAGGTCCAATATCTATAAGAATAAACATTTTTAGATGGAAGTATCCCCAACAAATATAACACTTACATCTTATGTCATTATCCATTTTACCTCAACATATGGCATAACATGTTCAAGAATCTAAGGAAGGGCATACACTTTATTATCATATTTGTAATTGAATGCAAAGAAAAAATCTATCACCCTATTGTATACATAAATAATGACCCATTACATTCAAAAATAACTTTTATTATGTTGAAATGGAGTATGTTCACAAAAAAATACTATTCCAAATATGATCTTTATCATTTTAAGTTTGTTATTTCCCTTAATATATAGAAATAAAAGAGATTTATTAACCTTAGTTGTGGTGGTATTTTGGTGTAATTTTATCCTTTCACAATAGTTCTATCCTACTTAGGAACTCAAGGAAGTTAATTTCTCCATGCTAGGTAATTTCATTAATTCTCAGCATTCATTAACAAGAGAAAGTTCAACTAGAGTACTTGGTAAACCTATAAATATTATATAATGGTTTATATTTTTAAACAATGTTTGAGGAGGTTGGTCTCAAATTTTTAAGTTGATTGAAAAAAATGAATATTTTTTGAAAATGAGGTAAATAATAGAATTTTCTTCATTGGGAATAATATTAGATGCATAAGTAACTATTTATCAATCATATGCATCCTAATTTTGATGAAAATGTAAACATTTGGCCATTCTGATTAATTTACAATTGTAAAAAATATTAAATGATTAGTATGACACAAACATTATTTTTTATGTCAGATAGAAACTTGTTGCACGGGAGGAAAGGAATTCTATATTTAGCATGATGATGGGAAAGGTTTTGCTAGGAATTTAGCATGAAATACTTTACAAGAAGGGGCCACTTGATTGTATTATGAAGAGTAGTGATATTTGGAAACTAACTAATTGTGATCCCATAAAATAGCCCTGGTGATTGAAAATATTTATATAGGATTTTATTTGAAGTAGGTATGTCTATTGGAAAGACATTTTTTAGGGACATAATGAATATTATAGTGAATTTTATAACTTATTCATCATATTTGAAATAAGGAGTTGTAAAACATATCTACTCAAGATATCTCAAAGATAAATCTATCAAATATACATAGGATATTAAATAGGATGGGAAGGCATACTAGATTATTTTATAAAGAAGCTATTAAATTAACCATACATATATGTCCATGTAACAAATCTATCTAGTTCTATTATCTCAAAAACACCATAATGTTTTTATTTTATTTTTAAATAATATATTAATTTAAAAAAATATTTAGTTTCCATATTCATAACATGCAATGATTCATAATAACCAAAGAAATATATTTGTATTATTTATTTTCCTCATTCAAAATCATTAGATTACAAACATATATACTAATATGTTTACATATTAATGAGTTAACTTCATAGTACATGAAAATAATACATGTTTCGTATATATAGGATGATAATAATAATAGTGCATTAATAGTACTGTTGATGGGTGTTTTGTACACTTTCTCAACACAGGCAGTGTGTAGATGCACTACCTCTCTTGAAAAGAAATCTCCAATAGGAAGTTGCTGAAAATCTCCCCAAGGTCTCTCAGGTGTCAGGTCATAACTTGCATGGAACTCCTCAGTTGATTTTTTATGTGATTTTGCTAGTAATCATAGGGTAGACTTACGTAGCTGGATGTAGAATGGATCTTAAAATTTGAAGTTTTTGAGATGGGAGTTTTGGTGCAATTTGTTGTAGGTTCAAACAACAATCTAAAAATTCAATGTTTCCCTTAAGTTTTGGCTTTACAATGTGCAATGAACCTTAGCACATGATGTTTCTTAAGAAAAAAAGGAAAAAGAGTGGGCAAGAGAGAAGGTTCTTGGATCTGCAACTAACTGTGAATAGTAATTATGGATTTCCTACCATGGACAACTTCCTTTGAACAAAATTTCACTTAACCAAAAATTTCACAGTCTCATGAAATTTGTGCTATCTTCTAAGGCCTGCAAATATTTCACCATTCATTCACCATATACATGCATGAACAAAGATAAAAATGTGGAACAACTTTGAATTCAAGCCCAAACTAACTTTACATAGCCATTTACCAGCAACACACAACAAAAAGTATGGACTAGGAAGGCATCTACACAACAGAAATTTGTATGACTACATAATAGCATTACCAAGATCTATTTAAGCAGTTTAAATCTAATTTAACACAATAATGTAAATCTAAATAAAGCATCTAACAATGGATATTGAATCATGAAACATGTGAAGAACTCAAAAAATGCACCAAGTCAATATATTTTCATTAGAAATTTCAGCAACATGTCTTTACAACAACTCAACTCTCTTTGGAAATGAGAGGAGACCCCCTATTTATAGTTCCCAAAAAGTAGAACAAATGGCCAAGATTCAATCTCATTGTGTGGCCAAGATTCACTACAAACTATGGTTCTGCCTACCCCCCAATATATTACAATTTAAAATATAGTTTTGTCTTCATCCCTATTTTGTCTTCTAGTGCCAGCACTGTAGCATTTTGTCTTTTGTTGATTTCTCTTTGTGTTGTATCTATTCCTTTAGAAGTTCCTCACTAATAATAGGGCTTCCTTCCTACTTCTTCAAAGCTGCATATGCCATGAATTTCAAGATCACCGGCTGGAGTTTGTCAACTTCTATGATCTTGGACTATAGTACTTGATAACTCCATTCTTTTGAGTTATCCTCAAGCTTCTTCCAATCTTCATCATACTTTGTGGCGTGATATTTGAACAACTCCGACTGGGCGAAGGCATGGGCAAAAAAACTCATGAAATCTGTTGTTATCTCATCTGACATTCCATCCTCCATTTTCTTCTGGAAATGGGGCTTCATTTTCTCTGGGTCAATTTGCACCACGGGAATGTCATATCCCATCATTAGCCTCAAATATTGGGTGCAATCCACCCTAATCTCCTTGACCCATTCAATATCTGGATCCACTTTATCCATTATCTACTCTCACCTTTCTCTTTTGTTATCAAAGTCTCACTTCCACACATCCACTAGCCAATGATCGTCTCGTGTGAGCTCGCTTTCCCATGTGGCTTTTGGTAGCTAGAGGATGACCTCGATCTTTGGATAGATGGAATTGTATGTTGTAGGGAAGTTGATGTAGAGCTTATTTGTTCACTCTAGAGACTGTTGTAAATCCAAGAACTTGTTGGCTATTCGAACAACCCGACTAATACCCATGTTCCCAACGTATAGGAATTTTTGGAACCAACTATCTGTAGTTTTGTCCAAGTTCTTTCTCTTTTCCAATTTTTCAATCTGTTCCTTGGACAACAATTGGGGTGGATACGTGGACGTGTTAGGCATGTCTTCAACTAAAGACCATTATTGGATGTAATCAGTCAAGGTGACTACTTGTGCTCTAAGCTCATCTTTCGATACCTTATCTTGTTGTATTAGGTGCACCACTGTAGCCACTAACTCTTCAAGATGCTCCACCTTCTGCTCTCTAGTAGCAGTTCCCAAGTTAATGGTGGAGACATTATAACTTACTCCCTCTTGGCCTACCACCGGTGTTTCTATTTGCACAATTCGGGACCCAGAAGCATCTATCGTCACTCTGGATCTAAGTTTGGGCTTCTTCTCTTTCCTAGTTGAGATTTTTGCTCGAGCTAGGATAGCCTCTAGCCTTTCTCTTGGATCCTTCGGGGCAGGATTCTTCTTCTCAAGCTGCCTCTCCAGCCATTCGGGCATGGTAGACTTCCCTTTTGGTGACACCTAATCACCCTCACCTTCCCCTATCTGGATCTCTGTTTGCTCACCCATGGGAGCCCTTTCTTCCACTCTAGTGTCATCTCCCTCTTCCTCATCGAAATCTTGGATGAATGTGAGGCATTTGACGAGAGGCTTAGTAGGTAATCACCCCTAGGGAATTTCTTCTATCTCAGTTCCCTTTTCTTTTCTTTTTTCAATTTGTTTGTGCTTGTGCATGTGCTCCTCAGGCTTGTCTTTTTCTATATCTCCTTCTTTTCTATAAAGAGGTGGTACATCCTCCCGTTGTTCCCCCATAGGGAGTTCTACACTTTCCACTGTCCTACCACCTTCTTGCTCTTCGCTGGGAGGTGACCTTTCTATCTCTTGTTCATAATGCTTCATTTGTCTAGCCATTTCCTCTTCGAGATCATCATCAAAGGTTTGTATGATGATTTTACCACCTGTACCCTCCTCTTCATCTCCACTCTCAGAAAACACCATTTCTTCTTCTTCATGAACCACCTTGTCAATTGGTCGGTGTTCATACTTTGGGTGTTCGTGGTATTCGTCAGCTTCCTTCTCCATTGCCTTCAAGGCTTCTTTCTCTCGCCTCTCCCATTTCTCATAAATTAACATTGTGGCCTCCATTGCTAGCGGTCCTGTTGGAGGTTGTGAAGGTGTAGCAGTAGCAAGGACCTTCCCTAAGGCAACTTGAATGGTGGGGTCCAAAAAGATCTAGGAGATGTCAAAGGGGATGGTTTGCATGTGTCATGAGAAATCCTATGGTAATGCAAGCGCAAGCATTGGTGTTATCACCGTTGCTAATGAGAGTGATGTAGTAGGTGACATGGTGGCAGAGGAAAGAGGAGTAGTTGCAGTGGAGGAAGAATCAATCATTATAATGGGCCCAACCAGGGGAGAGGAAGCAAGATGGACTGAAATGTCCACCGCAGGTGGGGACATGGTGACCATGGCTTGGGATATAGATGTTAGGGTGGTTGAAATAGGGGGAGTTGGAGGAAGTTCTGGCTGATCCACTTTCTCTTCCTCACCTTCTTGAATTGTCAGCTACTCTGTGGCACTTGTCATTCGTTTGGGCCTCTTAGAGGGTGAGCCTCCTGAATCTTTCCTTGTATACACCTTGGGATCTAGAGACTACTTTGTTTTAGTTCCTTTCCTCTTTTTTGATCTAGTGAGTGGAGGAGATTTGGATGTCCCGCACGTTGAAATTGTAGCGGCAACATCTTTTGTGGCACTGGGCTCACTCTTGAGCCCTTCATATGTCAGGACAACCCCCTGTTGCTTTAATTGGGCTACTTCTCCCTTAACCTATTCTTCAGTTTGAGCCATGATTGGTTTAGTTACAATGTCAAGGTCATTGACCTCTTGTTCATCCCAATCTATTGCAGGCAGTGGAAAATTGGAGACTACATTATATCTGGGATCCTTAATGGTGCTTTTATCCTCCTCCACCTAGTCTGGTATAGGAAATAGTTGCACCCTTCTTATGAAGTATACAGTCATACTCATGTAATGTCTTGCACACACCTCTTTGTCATCCTAGAAATCCGCCCAGAAGTATTCAACATGATGTAGGTGGGCATATTCTGGTCCCAGTGCCTTTCTTACATGCACATATGGGTCCACCCGTGGGCGAGCAGTGTGTAGGAGGAAATGGTACTCCACCAATTCCTTTTTAGAATTCCTAGCACACTAGGAAGTTTGTAATTTATACATCCCTTGACTGAAGGCTAAGGGATCCCTGCCAAATGTTTTCTACCGAGGACTGTATGCACATGCTACAGCTATTGGGAGATTTCTAATAATATTATCTAGTCATTGGGATACCGGGGTAGCTTATTCGGCCTTTCTGTGAAACCTTGGGCACAAATATATGTGAATTTTGGGAACTGTATAAATAGGAAGGCGTATTGCTTTAGGAATTCCCGTGCACTGAGAGACCCTTCTCTCAAAGTCCCCTCTGAGCAAATGGATGATGTGGCTGATGAAGGCATCATACACCCTGCAGTACTCCTTCTTGAAGGTTCTAAACTATAGCTGGGGATATCTGTCATAGGCTTTCAATCTTCGTCCTAGCTCTTCATCAGGTACCACAAATAATTTGTTGTACTGCCTCTGATCAACTAGTGAATAGACCAGATAGGAGATCATGTAGAATTTAGAGCTATTTTTTACGTTCATAAACTACTCATGGAAGCAATCGCTTATGATGTCTCCCCACTAGAATGTGGATTTTTTGGTGACATCTTCATCCCCACAAAGGATTTTTCCAACAAAATATACCATCCACTCTTGGAAAAACACAACAGTGGAGAGTCCCATCACCTTGCTCAACATGGTTACTAGGTCATGGTAATCCTCATAGAAATCGTTGCGAAAGAGTTCTTGAGGAACCTTTACAGCGCTGCCCCTTTTCTCCTTGAGCCAATACTGATTTATCAATTTCTTGTAGCCGATTCGGTTTTCATCCCACATTTCCTTTCCTTCTTCCATGGTGGGAACCTCCATCTCCTCAAAGGTAGGAATGTGAAAAGTCCTTGTGATTCCCTTAGCTGACATGTTAGCGAGGAGGTTCTCGTCCCTATCAACGATGGTTCTTATATGTGGCTGGTAGGCCTGCTGACAAGCCATGTCCAATTTAGGGGAAATGAGAGATGGGGGGAAGCCTACAACTTTTGCAATCCCATTTCTTCTGATCAATCTTGCATTGTTAGTCTTTGGGTGAACCCTGACCCTTTGTTTGAATTCATCAATATCAATATGGCCGATATTGGTGTCTATGATTTCCTTCCAGTTAGTGATGATTTTTGAATGTAGCAACTCGCCCTGAAACTGGAACTTCATCTGGTCTTTATCCCCCTTTCCATGAGGAGTCTTGCCTACTTTCTTTCCTTTCTCCCTCTCTGTAGTTTCCCCCAAGGGTCCTGCACCTGATTCCATATATCCTGCAGATATAGACGTAATGAGTACAACCAATTACGAAAGCATTATTATTAGCCAAAATCCCATGAACTAAATCCAATTAGACATCATACGATTAATGAAGTTTAAATTTTCTCTTTCAAATGTCGTTAGTCACTTTCTGAAGGGATTTTGGACAATTTGGGCCCAAGGGGTCGGGCTTCCCTAGCAGGAATGTTGTTTTGAAAGGGAGAACAGGTTGGGGCAATCTGGGTGATTTCTCCCGTCTTCATATTTTGATGGTTTCAAAGGCTCATGTCGAAGAGGGGCGAATTTGAGCACATGGGTCGAGGTTGGTTTTCAAATTCGAGGTCATTTTGCTCAATTTTGGGGCCCCCAGAGGTTCGGGGCTAGAAAGCTATTATAACTTCGCTATTTAAAATGGCCTCGAAGAAACGGAGTTCTAGGGTCAGAACTCTGGGGTTCGAGACCCGAGAGGCAGGGGGACGTCACCCCATGGCCGTTTCAAATAGCGAAGACACCACGACAGCTGGCGGATAGAAGTCTGCGGACCAGGACCTGGAGGAGCATTGGCACAACCCTTTTAAGTTTGAATCCTCAGACAAAAAATAGGAAAATGGACCCCGGAGGGTGGAAAGGGGCACCCTCTTCATCGTTTGGGAATGACGGGGGTGAGGTAGAGTCCTGGGGACAGAAGTCTGATGGGACGAGCCCGGGATGGACGAGAGAAACCTAAGTTTTACAATTTTTGAATAGACAAAATTCGATGAGCCAGGGCCCGGGGTTCGGGAAGGCAGGAGTCTTTTGTCATTTGAAATGGTGAGCACCTCGGGGAAACCCAACAAGGAAAACTTGAGGGGCGGGCTTGAGGGGCTGATGTGGAGGTCGACTTTGAGTGTTTGTTTGCTAAGTTTAACGATCATCAGCCAACAAAGAGCTGGGGTGGCAGGCTCGAGAGGTTATTTCACCGCTTGAAAAAGTTCTTTTCGTTTTCTAAGTTTAAAATGACAGTAGAAGGATTCGGGCCCAGAGGACACGAATTCCTTGTGCGAAGAATGACAATGGCATGGTTTGATTACAACCCAATATTAGGGGGTGATTTTGAGGTTTTTTAAATTTTGGGAACATGGGTTTTGTGGGTTTCATCGTGTTTTATCAATTAAATGTATTTTTAGCCCATTTTATTCATTATTTTAAGCATGAAATCAAAAAAAACCTTTAGGTGGAAAGGACGGCGAACCTACCTCAAAATTCTGATGGGAGGAGATGTGAAATTGACTAAGGATGGTCGAATGATGATCTCAGATGCGAGGGCGGTGAGCGACGGATGCACTAATCTCCTCTGGCAAGCACTCTGATCTCTTCTGGAAAACCTAAAAAAATGATAATGATAGGTTGGGCTCTATATTTATACCCTCACATGCATTTAATGCCTGTATGGCTGGCCGGTTGGTTGGTAGATTTCAAATTTACGGACAACGACTGGAGGCTTGGGGTCTAGGGGCCGAAAAGATGTAACTCGATGACCGTTTCTAAATGTGACTTGGAAGTTGGCGGTGAAGGGAGACCCGAAGTCCAGATAGCAGAGCACCATCAAAGTTTTGTCGCCAAAAATGGTGAAGACCAAGCATAATCGCGGGGATGAAATTTCGATGGGTTGGACCCAGCGCGGGCGAAAGCAGTGTAATTTCTCCGCAAGTTTAAACCGGCGGAAAACATGAAGCCGGGGCCCGGGGCTCGGGAAGGTGGGAGCCTTTCATCATTCAAAATGGAAAACGCCCTGGGGAAACTCAACAAGGGAAACCTGGAGGGGCGGGCCCAACAGGGCCCAAGGCTACTGGTAGAAGAAAACTGCCAAGGAAGATCCGGAAGGCCCTATGACTTAACTAAGATGGGGGTAAACAAAGCGTGGTCAACTTAAGATGATAGTTCAGAGGTACATTGACCATTAGGGACACTAAAACAGGGGCATGCAAAATGAGGTGACGACAGAACGAGTCGGAAAGGTGAAAGAAAAGAGGGTCCCCGTTCCAAACGAGGCGTGTGTGCTAAGGGCACAACAAGGACATTGAAATAAAAGTAATGATAAATGATTTCTATGATAATCCAAGTCTTCAAAAATTAACTACAAGAGGGAGAGCATTATCCAAGTACTTTTTGTCTAGCCATAGACAATTAATCCCCCACACACCTTCCAATTGTATATCAATAGAAATTCCACAAACACATATTCAATTTAATTTATTGAAAAGCATTCTCTTATTTTATAAACTATTCATAAATTTTGAGAATAATTAGCCATAAAAAAGTTGCAGACATGTTAAGAATTATTGTGACATGAAGGAGATGGATTGAGGCTCTTTTCTCAGTCATGTCAGGTGTGCAATTACATTCCTACAATGGCCTAAGGAATGAATGGGAGAATAAAACGTGGCATTTCTACCTTGAATTTCTTAAACTCTTATCGATATGCCTATTTTCTTATCTTGATTTAGCGTTAAAGGCATTAAATATGTTTAAAAAAAATGGTGTAGACTTGGCATAGAGATTGGAAGATTGTAGCAGTATCATATCACCAGCAATGATCGAGCATACAATGAAAAATGCTTAAATTACAATGTAACCAAACTATTTCCAAAACTTTAAAAATACAACAAAATTTTAATGTTCATTAATTTCATTCATTCAAACGAAGAAATAAAATGTATAAATTTAAATATGCCTTCAATTAATCAATAGACAAATATTTATAAAATTAAAATAATATTGTGCAACAATAATTTATCAATAGCTTAAAAATTCAATAATCAATGGTACTTATCTTTTTTTAATATGTAAATAATTATAAAATTTGCTTGGGGTAGATTGTTGGTTCAAACTCTTTTGGCCGTGAACAATCTAGGAGGAACCCATTCCTTTTGGAACATAGTGTACTATTGTGCTCTACACAAGTGTTGGTTCCTGAAGAACAATGTTCAACACAAGTGAAAACCAAGTCTTGGTTAGGACAATCTTAGGTGTATGTTGTACCCTAAGTTGGACACATACTATCCCCCTTTTCCAATGCTTACAACCTACTAACCATTTTACAAACTCCTTGCAATTTCTCTTATTTCTCCCTTTTTTCTTGTCTCCCCCATCATTTAGTTTTCATGATTCTTTTATACAATATGAAATGGTTGTTTCAACCGTCACACCCCAAAATAATTACATCACAATAATTATCCCATGAAAACATTAAGATTTATTTTAATTATTTTAACTTAATTCTCTTTGTTCATTTTTTCCTCACGAGAAAAAATCTCATAACAATTCTCCCTCTGTTATTTAGTTGTTGCTCTTAGTAGCTCGAGGAGTTTTTGTATCACAAACACAAATATAAGAATATTTAGTTAAATAAATATGGATATTGATCTTTAATAAAATCAACTTTTTCCCAAGTAGCACTATCGATACTACAATGACTCCTTTTAACTTTTACTTCATCTATAATTCTATTTCTTAATGCTCTAGAACTTTTTTCAATTATTTTTCTTGGTTCAATTTTAAATTCACAAGAAGGTGCAATAGAAGTAATTTTCCAATCAATAACATGATCCACATTATATGCATATTTCTTAAGTAAACTCACATTGAATACATCATGGATTATTAATTGAGATAAGGCATATCTATAAGAAACATTACCTATCTTTTCTAATAATTCAAAAGGTCCACAAAAACAAGGAGTTGTTTTTGAATATTTACCAAGTTTTAACAAGCTTCTTTTAGGTTTGACTCTAAGGAAGACATGTTCACCAACCTCAAAATATCGGGTAGACCTCCTAGAGTCAGCCCAACTTTTATACCTATCCTAGGAAAACTTCGTATTTTGTTTGGCTTTGTTAATAATGGCTTCCATTTCTAATAGGTTTTCATTCTCATACCAAACCTTATGGACAAGATCAAACCATGAGATAGGTGTATTACAATTTCAACCAAAAACAACTTCAAAAGGTGACATCTTAATGGTTGAATGATATCCTTGATTGTATGCAAACTCCACTAAGTAAAAATATTCTTCTCATGACTCAAGTTTATCCATGGTATACATTCATAACATATCTTCTAAGATTCTATTAATACTTTTTATTTGACCATCACACTCAAGATGATATGTAGTTCTAAAATTTAAATGGGTACCAATTTCTACAAAAAGGGATTTCCAAAAAGATGTAAATGTAGGATCTTGGTCTGAAATAGCATTCTTTGGGAGACCATGTAACCTGACAATATCTTTAATAAAAATATGGGCAATATTATAAGCGGAGGATTTTATTTTAATAGGTAGGAATGTGTCATCTTGGTTAACCTATCTACCACTATGAAGAGAGAATAATTTCCTTTATGTGTTCAAGGTAGTTCGGTGATAAAGTCCATTCTAATTGACTCCTACTTCTAATTTGGAATAGATAGGGGTTGTAAGAGACCAAGAGGTTTACATTGTTCTTCTTTTACCCTTTGAAAAGTTAAACATTGTTGGACATAGGTATAGATTTCATTCTTCATTTGAGGCCAAAAGTGCTTTCTCTTGATTGAGAGATAGGTTTTCTAAAATATAGGGTGTCCTTATATAGGTATATCATGATAATATTTTAATATTTGTGATTTAAGGTTAGGTATATTGGGAATTCATAATCTTCCTTTATAATAAAGGAGACCATTTCTACCTAGCAAATAATGTTCTAGTCAATCTTTCAAATAGACATTAGAGGATTGATTTTGGAGATCTTCGTAAATTGGTTGGCATGGATTAAAAATCCCTAGAGCTCCCTCCGGGTTGATGTTATTATTTTGATAAGTCTTGGCCCACGCCTCATGTATTTAAATATATCTAGGCCCCTTTTTTTGAAGAGCTTTGCCCGCTTTCTCCACATGCCTTCTTCGTGGGGGTTTTCATCGCAAGAAGGGGGGAATGAACGACAAGCCCCGTCCTATCACCAAATGTCCTATCCAACTCTGTGGGTGAGTGACATGTGTCTGTATGGGAATTTTTTTGCATCCATCTGGGACCACAGTCATTATTCACAGGGGGATGCATCTAGTTTGAAGGAGACTACATTCTATGTTTTAGAATCTTTTATGTTGCAATGGCCTTTGGAAATCATTGTGGTGAACATCATTGCCCGTGCCTGGGAATCTCTTCAATTATTGGCTCTCAGGTGGTGGGATTCTTTTCTATATATACTTCTTCAACTTTCCAAAAATGAGTTTGGAAAATACACAAAAAAATTGTGGAAAGACACTAGGATTTTGTATTGTTTTAAATTATTGCATTAATACTCGCAGATTGTGCCATTGTTGTTCAGCCTTTATGTTTCTTAGCTAGTTGAAAAAACATTACACTATGTTGTTATTGTATTGAGTAGTCTATTTGCATAACTTCTATAATTTCAATATAAGTTTTATAATTCAAACCATGTCTTGGACTCTTCTTTTTAGTAAATGTGTATGGAAGTTATTTTATGTTAAATTTGATAAAATTCTTAGGCTTTTCATCTATGCTATCTGTTATTTTCAGACATGCAGATTGTTGAACTGACCCTTAAATCCCATCTGAAATGAATATTTACTGGGCCCACAACTACATCTTGGTGCATTGCCTTAGGTTAGATCTTTATTTTATATATCTATTTCCTTTTCCCATTCAAACCCCCAATTACAGAAGGAGTCAACTTATTTAAAAAACCTAGAGGTCACTCAGTTTAGCGCAATCGGTCCCCCCATTAATTGAGTTTCCCATAAGATTGTTGCTTGACATTTTTAGGCATTGATAGTTCTTTTTTTGGCATGCCCGGTGAGAATTTTTAAATGTATCTATATCTAAAGTGGGTGTATGAGCCATAGGCCTATTTCTAGATCTCAAAGAGCAAACAACCTTGGCATACTAGTGCTACCACTGATAATAGTACAAACAAGAACTCTTCTAGTGAATTTTCTGATCCCTCCACCAACCATGTTGTCGATTGCTAACAAAAATTTTGTGGCATGGGACACTGGAAGTCCTCTTATAGCACTAGTAGCACCCACCATTTGGGCCCCTATCCCAACCTCTCCTTAAAATTTGTACCAAAATTCAATGGAGAAGGATTGAAAGCACCATACGAACACCTGCAAGACGTGGTAGACGTGTGTTTGGTGTATGGTGTTATTGACCAAAATATTGTGCTAAGGTTTCTCACAACCTCTTTCAAAGGTAGAGCATTAGATTGGTATCGTACTATGGAGGCTAACACTATCAGTACCTAGGATGAGCTCGAAGATCCTTTATATGAGATATTTTCAAATAATGGAGATCAGTCTTCACTATATTAGTAGTTAGTGACCATAAAGTGGGCCCCATATGAGGCCATGACCGAATTCAATGCCCAGTTCCATACAACTTGGAAGAGGATCTAAGTTGCTATATGTCCACCAGTCAATTTGGAATTCATTTTTTTATCTGAAGTCCTTCAATGTTGATATCTCAGTGATGAACTACTCTCTTGGTGGAACCACTCTACCAGATGCGTATAATATCACCGTCATGGCAAAAAATAATCTAATTCACACTGGAAATTTGTCACCTCAGCCCACTACTCCTATATTTTCCAAGATATTAGCTCCTACCTATTTATTTTCAAAATAGCACAACAACATTAAACACAATATTTTTATTCTATTTCTCCTGAAAAAGAAAGACAACATATAGTAATCTAACTCCCAAGGTCTTGGTAATTGGTTCTCAATTATGTTGATATTGCTCAATGGTCATTGTAACTGTAATGTGCAAGGGGCCTTTGTTGGTAATAAGGAATGAAAATACATTAGATCAACTAACCTACGTTGGGGGGGTTTAAATAAAGATAAAAAAGATAGATCAGAGCCTTAAAATAGTAGAACATGAATAAAACTTCTTAATATCTAGACATGTATATCAATAATGAGTGTTTCTTTACCTAACCAAAACAACAACATGATGCAATCCATAGAATAATCTATACCACTACATACATTCATAGTGCTAATTCACAACCACAATCATTCACTAAACTTTTACTTCAAAACTTGAAAAAAAACATTCACTCATCATTAAAACACAGATCAAATAGATATAACAACTTCATTCACAGATAATTCAATGAGATAATCTTGAATCCGATTTCCTGTATTGATTCTCATCAAATAGAAAACATTTAGGCACAAAAAATCACTAACATACATATTGATTATGAATCATTAACTTTATCAAAGAGGTCCAAACTTAACATATAAACTATATAAAAACTGTAAAATGTATCCAAGTTCAACTGAACTTTTTTTTAAAAGTATCTTGTTGACAATTATGAAATTATAAGACTATGATTCCTATTGCTATCATCAGGTGGCTAATCTTTCTTCAATCAGTCAAAATTTACAAAAATAGAACTCAAAAGTACATATAGAGATTCTATGTGCAAGTTTCTCTTAATTAAAACTCAGATCCACTATAAATTCAAGAACCAGGATTGCATGAAGAAACTAGACTGTTGATCTTTAGTTACATCAAGGCTTGACTGCTTTTCTACATAAAATTTTGATGCCCAAAAGAGAATGTCGAATTGGAGAATAGGAACTGGAGTTCAACTTGTGTCAAAATCCTACAAAATAGGAGAAGAGAGGATGTGGTGTCAAGAAAAGAATGCTTTGCTGCCAGCTCATTCTTGTGTTGCTTGGTCCATGATATAATCATCACAACTAGAGAACACTTGTTGAAGGATATCCAAATCAATTCCATCTAACCAATTGTGTTCAAATTTGATCCTCTTTAACTCTATTGAGGTGAACTCATGCATACCCTTTAACTTGATTAGTTCCCTCCTAGCATCTTTTACTTCTTCCCTGATGTCCATAAATCTATCCAACAATAAATCTTCTCCATCATCTCCTTTTTGCATTATCTCTTCAAATCTACTGCTCTGCTTTTCCCTCAACTTGTACAAAGGAAAACTCTCTTTGAATGGGATGTCCAAGTTGACCAAAATGGCAACTATCACTTCCAATTCATCAATCTTCTTGTTCAAGTATTTTCTTGGTTCTTGAACCTAATTCTTATGCTCATGGATGAACTTGGATTTTAATCTTATTATGCTCACAGTCTTCTCAATAAAATCTGCATTATCTTCTTCAAGAATTGAATACTCTAGGAGAGTTGGCTTGGGAACTTTTTTGATGTCTTTAAGCTTTTTAATATATTCTCTATACTCTTCATCCTGCTTTTCTAGATCTTCAGCATGCTGGTTCATATTCCCTACCAACTCAAATGTTGCCTCATGAACCTTAAAACTATCAGTTAGCACTTCAACAACCTCCTAATTGAGTCTGTCAATCCATTGGTCGAGCATTCCCACCTTACTCCTCATTTGCACCAAGTCATCAGCTTCCTTCTTTGTCAACAATATTGGGGATTCTGGAGCAGCAACTTGTTGAGAAATTGGAGTAGAGACATCCTTTAGGAACTTGTGTAGCTGATCCAATTGGGCTTTAAGCTCATCTTTCTTTTGCTTGTCTTTAATCACTATGGAATTTGTTGAGGAAGCTACAATATCAATGAGATTCATTTTTTGGTTCCTTGTAGGTCTCTGCAAATTCATAGTACCTAATATGTAACCAACCATTTGCATATCATCTTTG
This sequence comes from Sequoia sempervirens, assembly GCA_007258455.2. Classification (NCBI taxonomy): domain Eukaryota; kingdom Viridiplantae; phylum Streptophyta; class Pinopsida; order Cupressales; family Cupressaceae; genus Sequoia; species Sequoia sempervirens. Next base: position 193,465,894 of record VDFB02358134.1, on the reverse strand, counting down.
TCCTTGTCCACCACTGGAATTGCACACTCAACAATGATTTCCCCTACATTTGTAACCTTGGTGTAGTGAAGAACTCTAGCCTTATTTTTGGGTCTTTCCCTCTCAATATCCTTCATCATTTCATCCCAATTGAGAGGTTGAGGTTGAACTATTTGTTTCTTCTCTAGATCAAGCTTCAACCATGTAGGAGTAGTAGGAGTAGTGACTATTTGCGTTAAAGAAGAAGTAGTAGTTGTACAAGGTAAAGGTTGCGATATTGTATTCTTAGGTTGAGAGTCAAGCTCTTGCACATTTTTTTGTTCCCTTTTTGCTTCTTCTTGTGCAAGTATTTCAACCTCTTCTTTATCTTTTTGCTCTTGTAATTTTTTGGCTTCTAACTCCTGCTTCAAACTTTCTTCTTCCAACTTCCTTTCCTCTATACTTTTCTAGTCCTTTACATAGTCCCATTCCTCTTTAGATTTATTCTCATGTAGATAAAGTTCCTCAACCTCTTTCTCTCTCTGCAAGCATTCTTGCTCTTCTTTCCTTTTGTGGGCCTCCTGAACAGCCTTGAATTTAGCCTCAAGGGCTTCCTTTTCTCTTCTTTGAGCAGATTTTTCCTCCTCGGGGTCATGGATCTTCTATTGCAAAGCCAATTTGTCTCTTTCCTCTTTTATTTTGAGCTCTTTCTCCCTTTGTTATTATTGTTGTTTGGCTAATTCACCAGCCCTAGCTTGAGCCTCCAACTCTTGTTGTTTCCTTAGTGCCTCAGCTTATGCCTTAGCATATGCTTCCCTTTTGGCTTCCTAAAAAAGCTTTCATTGGTCCTCTTCAATTAAAATATGTTCAATCCCTACATCCTTAGTCTCATCCAGAATTTCCACCACATGAGTTTCTTTTTAAAATAGGGTAGCCTCAATGTTTGTGTCAATATCATGAATTTCTATTTTGGGCTCCTTCTACTTCAATAACTTAGCTTACTTATGGAGGGTTCCTATAGGCACTTCCTCACTTGGTTGCTCTATGATCAGGGGTTGAGTTGATGCTTCCCCTGCAATAGATGTTGAGGCACTAGCTTCTGTAATGGCCTCCTTTCCTTGTACCTCAATAAGATCTTTGGCATTAGTCTCCTCTCATGAATTGGGAGGGAGAAATTCCAAAGGCTTCTTAGGAGGCATTCTTCTTTTTGTTCTTTTATATTGGGTGGTTCATGTAGCCTTCCTCTTCTTGGATGTCTGAGCCTCTAGCTCCTTAACCCTCATGATAACCCATTAAATGCTCCTGTCTAATACTATTCTTGCAATTTGTTTTATGTCAATGAACTCTTCTGCATTCTAGTCCACTAGATCAAGATCCCTGGTGCCTATATTCTCTACATCATACTAGCAATCCAGAGTTACCCCATCATATGATAATGTCTCAAAGATGTCCTCTTTTATCCCATACTAAACCATGAGTGGGATAGGCAATCTTTCATAGTTTCTCCTTCTGAGATCATATTCATCTTGTAAGTCCATCCAAAAGTCCTCCAGTAGATTGAAATTTTTGTCAAAGACACTAGGAAGCAAGGCATGAATCTTATATTTAGGATCAAATTTTTTTCTTGAAGTATACAAACCCAACTTCAAGTGGATTAACTCATCCCAAATTTTCTTGGCTACCACATTATGTGCATAGCTATATTCACCCAACTTCATGGTGAATTTTTGACAACCAGTCTTGTGCTTGGTACTAAATTTAAAGTTGATCCTCAAAGCTTGATAGATGAATTCCATCAAAACAATTATGTTGTTGCAACACCTAGGTAGTAGATGGGGGTGACCATCAAAACTAGCCAATCTGAAATAGGTAAACTTGGGGTATTGGATATACCAATTTCCCCACTCTACAATAAAGGCCATGGCCTCTCTGCTCAGTCTATAACCAACAACTCCTATTAGTCAGTTAATGATGACATACAAAAATGCATCATTAACCCTTCTGTAGTGAGACTCAAAGGTTTCCAAGGTAAGTTGATCATAGTGATCCCACACATTCTTTTGTCCCTGTGCTTCTCCTAATATACCTACTGCATTGAGTCCAAGAAATATCCCCCTTCTAGCTACAGTATAAATCACATAAGAGGTCATGAAGAAACTCTTAGTTTCTCTCACTCTAAGAATTTTATTATGTATGCAATTTGACACAATCATAGGCCAATCAAACTATTTTCTACCATCAAGGATAGTCTGGATAAATGGAAACATCCATTCCTTGAACCAGGAAGCATCCCTCTTCCCAAACACCCTAGAGAGAATCTTTATTATGTCTAAAATATCCTTGTAGAAAGCTGCCCTTTTAGGCTGGTCAGGAAACTTAGCCAAAGACTTTTTGGGTATGTGCAGGATCAGCATGGAAAAATGGGCCCTTAAGTGGTGAAAAATTTAGAAAAATCCAAGTTAGGCAACTTGACATAAAAATTTGAATAAGTTATCTATATTATTTCAAAAATATGTAAGAATAGAATCTATAGAAAATTGAATGTATTTTCTAAACTACTAGGTTTATTTAAAAAAATAAAAAATCTATTTGGTGAAAATTTAAAATTTAAATGGAGTAGTACTTAAATTTCAAGGAAAAAATAAGAAGTAGGTGGTTGTTTGACCACCCTAACCACAATAAAATGATAATATTTTTTTATAATATTTTAGATATAAGTAGAGGACTCATGTCCTAATGTGATGAATATTTTTTTGTAATTTTTTTCCAAGTAAATAATTAGTTATGAATTTTTTATTACAACTTTTAAAAAATATAAGAACTCATATGTCTGACCACCTTAACTTGGTCAAAAATTCATGAAATTCAATTTTTTTTTATAATTCTATATTATTCAAAGCATAGAATGTGACGCATGTTTCAGATTCAAAAAATGTGAAACCGTTTGAAAGGTATAGATCTATTTTTCAATCAGCCTATCAGTCAGGATTTTAGTTGTAATTCAAATAGAAAATGAATAATAATTATTTATTAAATTCAAAGTAAAGCATAATTTATATTAGTGGAAAGTTAAGAATCTCCTTTAAAAACCCTTTTCATTTCATCAATTTTGGGTAAAACGAAAGTCGCCAGCCACATACCCTACAAATTCCCATCATATCGCCACTTTTTGGCCCATCATGATCCTGCACATACCCTTTTCTCAACTCTCATCCAACTCTTGTTCATATGAGTTCTATTAGTCTCCTTATCACTATATAATTTGAGATCTTTTGCTTCATTGAGCTACCTGGGATTTTCTGGAACAGGTGCATTGAACATAAATCTAATCATTTGGGGTGTTAAGTCAATAATAACATTCCCCTATAAATCCACACATTTCCTAGTGGCAGGATTGTATGCTTCGGCTACAGTCATTATCAATTCAGGGAACTGGACTGATAAGGGGAAGATGGCAACATGTGCCAATCTAGATTGGAAAATTCTCTGTGTCCTTCCTATTACATCTTCACCAAATATCTCCAAGAGCAACTCCTCATAATTGAATGAACCCAAGTTGGTCTTAGTAATGTATGCCCAATCATAATCAACCTTGCTAGCAGTGAGAGTAGCTTCCTTGTGTTTGTATCTCAAGGTATAAGGGAGCTGCTCCTCCTTGTCTTGAAGTTTCTACAGGTTGGCTCTTTTGAGAGGCCTCTTCTGATGCTCCTGAAATCTTTCAATCTTTGCAATAAACCCTTATATTAGATGATCAAAAGCATAAAATTCAATACATCAACCAACTTCCTTTCTATACCTCCTTAGGACAACTTTCATACTTAGCCAAATTTCAAACTTCATCGAAGGTAGAGCCATAGAATAACAAGGAATAGGAAACTATTTCAGCACAAAGTGGGATCAAGACTGGAACTAGGATGAGACTAGAGCCAAAATCAGAATAGAAACAAAACCAGAACTGGGATGGGAACGGAAAGAAAACCCGAAACTAATCGCTAGTTCCAAGTTCATCCTCCACTCCGGTTTCGACTCTACTTAAGGACAAGTATAAAGAACAAAATCCAAAATGACCAGAAGTGGGATCATTTTAGGAATAAACCTCAATGGAATACATCCTCAAGACAATTTTGTTCTCGAGTCTGCTTTTGCCAATTTAATATGAAAAATGAAGCACACTTTCTAAAGACATGGTCACATGAATCTAAGGACCTGGGTGCTATGGGTTTATAAGGAAATCCAAATAGAGGGGCTTAACCCCCACCCCTTAACTACATAAAGACCAATTTTAACCCTAGGAAAAATATTTTGTAAAGGTTGTTGAGAAAACCCTAGTTTGTACGACATGCCAACTTAGAAAATTAGGGCATCACAAACCTGGCATGGAAATCATAGAATCGAAAAGGAAGAATGATTAGAAGGGTTTCCAAAAAAACTAGAAGCATTTAAAATGCGGAGGACCCAACGAAACAAAACCCTAGTTAGAAACTAGGGCACAACAAAAGGCACCTCTCACAAAAGCGACAGCAAACAGAAAACAACAAACAGAAAGAAAGAAAACATAATGGGAAAAAAAAAGATAAAAAAAAACCAAAAAGAAACAAAGAAATGAGTGAAGATTCACAGGGAAAGGACTTGTGAACATGCCAAAAACCACAATGACCAAGAACACAAGAAAGAAACAACAAAAGCACAACGGGAAAAGAAGGAAAAGAAACCCTAGCTCGAAATTCCCACAAGGAAAGATTGAAACTTGATAAAAAAATTCTCACCAACACGCCTCCACAATCAAATCACTCCTCTCAAAGTTCTTCTGGCTCTAGTTATCTAAAATGACTTAGATAACAAAGATAATTAGCTAGTTAAACACAATTAAGATTTTAAAATGATTTCGCACGTGTGAGGAGGTTGTAATTAATGCCATAAATGTGGTAGGTTAGAGGTGAAGCAAACAATGCAAATGAACAGTTAACTCCAGTGAACACCAAAAGTAGGGTAGACGCAGACCCGAAATCGGAATAGAACAAGAAAGTCATTGACAAGCTTCTTATCGAACTTTGAACCTGGCTCTGGTCCCATGACAAAGAAAAACAACAAAAGGAAATAGGAGCGGGACTAGGACCAGAACTAGAACTGGAACTTTTGCAAAGTTCCAATTTTGGTTCTAATTCTGGTTCCACTCACGAAAAAGGAACCAAAACAAAACAAAGACAACAAACATGATGGGAAGTGGGACCAAAAGAAAATTGGAGTTGGCCCAAACACCAATAGAAACAACAACACAATACACCAAATAAAAGACAAAAGGAAAACAAAAAGCAACTCAAGGGAGAAACAAACCCAAAAGTGCAAGACACACCAACAAACAAAGAAAAGAATAAGGATGACGGACCCAAAACTAGAAAGAAATCTGAATTCGGAACCAAAGAAAAGTTCTAAGTCAAGTTTCCATTCTAATTCTGCTTCCACCAAACCAAAAGAAAGACAGACTTAGGAGAAAAATGAACAACTCCTAAGGCCCAAACAAAACACCAAAGACAAAACAAAGACAAAGGGGGACCCATTTTGTTCCAAAATAATAATGGGGTGGTTATGCAAGGCATAACAAATGGTGACTCAGTTGGGAAAATGGTTTACCCATTTTCATGATATTGAATAATTTAGTCACCCAAAACCTCTGGTTTATAAAGCATGTTAACTTAAGTATGATCAGAATATTGAGTAAGGTTGAGCTAGAATCTCAAAAGTATATCCGCATGAACTACTTTGAATCTGAGTGTGTGCATATTGTTAGTGTAATTAATTAATTATTACACTAGCATAAGTTAACTTAGGTATTTTATTTATTTACTTAAGTCCTAGGTTGCATCATTAGAAAATCATAAATAATGGGGTAATTCCCCTTTCCATGTTTGTAGGGATAAGATTCCTTCTAGAACTTATCTCAATCTTTTATCATTTCCTAGGTAGGGTTCACATGTTGTCACATGTTGTTAGATCAAGACACATGACAACATCATATTGCATCTTTCGTCTCATTCATGCCTATATATTCAAGGCATTTGTACATTTGTAATCATCTCATATTCTAGATCAATAGAAATCTCTATTTGCATGCCCTTAGTTGCAATACTCTCTATGTGGTTGAATTTCTCCTTGGAAAAGGTCCTCTTGAAGGCTGCAGCTTCAGGGACATTGTGCATCCATCATTTCAACACATATATGGTACATCTTTCTTTATAAAAACTTTCTCCATCCCTGAACAACTACGATCTAAGATCCAAGCTACATAGGTTAAGTCTTTCAACTGTTGTGCAATAAAATCTTGGACATTGCTCCACTGCCAGTCAAGCATTCATAGCCCCTATGGAGATACTTCTAGTTCTCTCAAATCATTTCTCTACTCCTAGACAGGAATCTATAGCCCCAATAGAGATACTCAAATCACCCATTTGATATTGAGTTTTCCCTCCTTACAATAGTTTTCTTTTCTTTTTATTTTATAGGCTTCACGTGTGGAAATTCTTTAATAACTTTCTCAATACTCAGAAATTATTGGTCTAAAATGTGGGTTGAGAATTACAGTGGACCTTATGAGAGTTCTGCAAATTAGATTTTTCACTTGAATCAGAGATACAGTCACCCTGAGATGAATAGGCACTTTACACAGGAAGATGTTTTATCTATTTTGTGACATAATTTAATCATAGTTCATGAGATTCTCTACAATGTACCTTATTCTTAATAACTTTTCAAACCAATGTTAAAATGACCATAAGACATAAGTTTAAAATGAAATTTTTTAATAGATATGCCTAAAAAATACCTAAATCAATTTCTCTCCTAGTCCCTGTAGCATACTTTAAATAACAACCCCTTCATTTCAAAATGGAAAGAAATGAAGGTCCCAAAATACCAAGACAAAACCAAAAACAAAAGAAACAAAAAGAAAAAAAAGAACAAACAAGTTACAAACAAATGCAAAAGAAATTACATATAATACATATATACAACCAATTTAGAAAATAGACCCTCATGGGCCAAAGTAATGCTTGAGAAATTATCCATTGACAGGCAATGTAACAAGTTCTCCTATTAGGGTGCTCAAGCAAAAATCATTCTCACCCAAGATCTCAGCTATTTGATACGGACCCAACCAGAGTCTATCAAACTTTTGGTGGTCTCCCTTTTTCTCTTTAGCCTTGTCCCACAGCGACACAAGATCTAATATCCTGAAAGCCTTTATTTTAGCTCTTTTGTCAAACCAACATTTGACAACAACCTAGTGTTTAAAGAACTACTATAAAGCAACATTCCTCTATTCTTCCATGTTTAAAAGATTATTTAGCCTTACCTCAATCCAATCATCCTTTGAATATAATTCCTGCATAAACCTGAGAATAGGTATCTGCAAATGTATGGGGAAGATGAGATCTTGGCTATAGACTAAATTAAATGGGGAATTTCCTAGAGCAGCTTTAATATGGGTTCAATCTACCCACAAGGGAAATCTCAATTGGATATGCCAGTCCCTAGGACTGTTTTCTAACAATTTCTTTATCACTTCCAATAGGTTCTTGTTGGTAGACTCTACTACACCATTTCCCTAAGGATAGTAATTAGATGAGTACTTTAGAATAATTTTATGTTCATAGGCCCATTGTATGAACTTAGAAAATGAGAAAGTGGGGCCATTGTCACATACCAGGGTGAAGGGTACTCCAAACCTAGTAATGATGTTTTCATTAAGAAATTTGATAACCACCTTTTTGGTGTTGTTTTTGCATGGTTGAGCCTCGGTCCAGCGTGTATAGTATTTAGTTGTTGTTATGATGAACTTATGACCTCAATAAGAGTTTGGATTAATTACCCCTACAAAATCCACTTCCCATTGGGAAAATGGCCGTACCTCGTAAATTGGTTGTAAAGGCATTGCAGGATTACGCTCCTTGGGTGCAGAGGTCTGGCATGTGTGACATATCCTAACATGTTGGTGTGCATCCCTAAACACATGGGGCCAATAGTAGCCTAACCTAAGGATTTTATGGGCCAAGGAATCTGCAAATCCATGCCCTGTGCCATGTTTACCATGAAATTCATCCATAACATGCTTGGCTTCTTGTTGATCCAAATAGTGCAGGTAAACTCCTTCATAATTTCTTCTATATAGGGATCCTCCTTTGAGCATGTAATGATCACTCTTCATTCTCAATGCTCTCCTTTGAGTACATTCATCTCATTTGGGCATATGTTGTTGAGGAGGAAGAAGATCAAATATGTGTACCACAGATCCTTGGTGAATGATTGCACTATATACTGCTGGAAAGTGATACTTTTGTCAACATTTTTCATAGCCTTTGATAAGTCCTATCCTCGAACGAGCTTCATTGTATGGATTTCTAGATCATATTCTTGAAAAATAGCCATCCATTTTCCTCTTCTCTCCCCTAACTCACTTTGCATAAGGAGAGATTTAACAGTTGGATCAGGAACTATGGCAACAACTTGGCTCCTAAGAATGTAGTGCCTAAATTTTTTTACTACTCGCACCAATGCAAAGGCATATTTCACAAGGGGAGGGTATCTTACTTCTGAATTTTTGAATGGGGAGCTCATGAAATCAATTGGTCTTTCATCTCCTTCACGTTTTTGTTGTGATAAAACAGTTGTACATGAATGGTCGGATGCAAAGGAATAGATATAGAAGGGCTTTAGATAATCTAGGCTAGTCAAGAATGGTGCCTCATATATTGATTGTTTAATCTGCGAGAAAGTAGATTTAGCCTCGTTGCTCCATTCTATTTTTTCATCTTTTCTCATCATTTCATTAAGAGTTTTGACAATTTCTACAAACCATGTTATAAATTTTCTCACAAAATTGATCCTTCCGAAGAAGGATGTCATCTCCTTTTTATTCCCTGGAATTGTTAGTTTCAAGATGGCTTCAACTCCGTTAGGGTCTATAGATATCCCCTTTTCTGATATTACATGGCCTAAAATTTTCCCTTCAGAAACTCCAAACACACATTTTTTGGATTCAGGGACACACCATAGCTTATAAATCTCTTAAGGACTTTTGCTAAATCAGTAGTTGATTCTTTCTATTCTTAGAGAAAATAGTTAATTCATCTACATAGATAATGATACACTTACCTTTCAAATACTTGAATGCTATGTCCATTGCATGTTGAAAGGTAACTCCAACATTGATAAGTCCAAACAACATCCTACGATAGGAAAATGTCCCCCACTTAGTAGTGAAGGTAGTCTTCATTTTGTCCTCATGGCTGACAAGCACTTGATTATACCCAAAATAGCCATCTAAGAATGACATCATCTAAGATCCATTGATAGATTTTAATACCTCATCGAGAGAAGGAAGTGGATAGCTATCCTTCTCTGAGGCTTTGTTTAGGTTCCTGAAATCAACACACAGTATGATCTCCCCACTTTTCTTGCGTACTGGAACCAAATTGGCAACCAAAGTGGAGTGTCATATGGGAAGATGATTCTTGCTACCAAAATCTTTTGCAATTCCTTTTAAATTAATGGCTCGATCAAAGCATTCACTGGCCGCTACTTTTGATGGAAGGGCTTTGCTTCTAGCTTCAGAGGTATGGTATGCATGATCACTGAGGTGTCAAAAGTATTTAAATCTTCATAACTCCAAGCAATGGCTGTAATGTCTTATTTTAATACCTTAACTATTTTATTTTTTATCTCCTTAGGGAAATTTTTTCCTATATAGACATTCCTTTTAGGATCTAAATCATCTAGATTAATAGATTCATACTTCTCTCCATCACTTTCTATTGGCACCCTTTCACGAGCCCAAGGATCAGAGTCAAATATTCTTTCCAAAGCTACCATCCCCTTGGGAATGTTGTTGCTTTTGAAATTCATTATCCCTTTAGTGTCACAACTCTTAGGGTCCCAATCCCCATGATCTCTTTTTGACTCATCTATTATTTGTCCTTTGGAGACATTAGAACTTGCCAAGAAGGCGAGTATGTGTTGTCATCATTGAAGACCTAAAAATTTTGGACATTGACTAGGACTGCTAGGATTGAGACTAGTTCAACTGAAAATATTTTCAACTTGGAGTCATGCCTAGGTTCCAAAGTACTAGCAATGATGGCCAAGGCATCTGCAATCTAATTGTGTTCTGTAGGAATCAAAGTGATTCCAAAACTGTCAAAATCCTCAATCAGATTCCAAACTCTATTTTTGTAAGCAGCTAATCTTTGGTTGTGACAAGTATATTGGCTGTGAACTTGTTTGACAATTAATTCAAAATCCCCCATAACCATGAGAGAGGTGACTTTCTTCTAGTGAGAAAACATTAGACCTCGAGTAAGTACTTCATACTCTACCATGTTATTAGTGCAACCAAACTGTAACATGTAAGAAGCAAAGTAATTTCTCTCCTTTAGGTTGGTTAATTCAATCCCTGCTCCACTTCTTAATTTGGACTTAGAGCCATCAAATTTAAGACTTCATAATTGGTCTGGAACTAGGATCTCTTTCTCATTTGTATCCACAGGCATATGCTTGCTATAAGTATGTGGTGGCTCGAACTAATACTAGCCATCAAGATTTGAAGGTTCACCTAGATTCAAAATTTGTTCAAGAACTGTTTCCTACACCTCTTCTTGGATCAGATCATGATTTAGTACATTTTTAACCAATTCGTTGGGCATTGGAAGGGTATTCAGGGTTGGTGTAACAAGCAAAGGCTAAGATTCCTCTGTCTCTCTTTATATTTCAGAGCATAGAACCTGAGTCTGCTCAAGTTGGGAAGAATCTTCCTTCTGAGCAAGATTGGCTCTTGTTAGGATGGTTCCATCTTTTTTTTCAAATGAAAAATTATTGGTGAGTGCTTGGGGTTGGCATTCACAAGATTTCTCAGCCTGGCAGACACGGTTCAAGATATCTACATAGGGTTGACATGTCAACTTGGAATGATTCTATTAATGGACCCTACACCAATTGGGAAGCAACAAGTTCCACATATCAGCCTCTTCTCCTAGTACCAAACTATCATGTTGCAAATTTTTTATTAGGACTTGTTGGTCAACTATAGTCATTGGGTCATTTTGTTATAGAGGTAGTGGATCATTAGAATGGAGTATAGAGAAATTCATGATTTCCTCCTTCTTGTAGACTCCTATCTCAGTTTTGAAATAGGCTACCTCGTTGGGAGTATCATATTCAGTAATCATATGTTTAAGCGTAGGCTTGCTCTTAGTTCTGATCTGTGTTGCAATCCCTTTCCAAGGCAGCCACATGTGTGAGAATTCCAAGGAAAAATATCCCCCAATACTTTTCATTAGGCCTCTTCTTAAGAGCATAGCATAGGTTTCTGGGATATCAGCAACTTGGATATCCATGTAAGTTTGGATCCTTGGGTCAGATCCAACATGTACATGAATATTCTTAAGTTCTCCTACCACATTAACTTCTATTTTATCCAATTGGATGACCTTTCTATTTGTCTGGAGTGGACTCAAACCTAACTTCCTAAAAATTGAAAATGGTATGACATTTCCTGACGCCCCAGAATCTAGTAAACAATTGTGCAGATTCTTTCCAAAAATTCTTAAACTCAAAAGGAAAGGTGGGGTACCGGTCTTACCTTTATAGAGGGTTGCATTCATCTTGTTTGTTGGAGTCACCTTACCTTTCCCTTTTGACCAGTCTACCTCCTCCAAGGCCTTTAACACAATTTCTCGTTGGGTAGGGCACCACTTCATAATGTCGAAGAATGACAATGAAGTCTTTTGCTTCTGCATCTTTGTAATGAAATCAAACTCTGAATCATTCTTTAACTGATACTTAGGAAAAGAGGGTGGATCACCTTTATTCTGAGAGTCATATGGACCCTTTGGTGGTGGCGGTTTATTATCTGTGTTCTAATTCGGTGGGACCATGTTATTAGGAGGAGAAAATGTAGTAAATGGCCCTTTGTTTTGATTTTTGATGATATGACCTCCCTTGGTTTGGAAGGCATGGGCATCGTATACGTCTTCCACTATTTCATTCTCTTCCTAGTTGGGGAATGGAAGTTCTTCATCAAAGATTTCATAGGCCATGGCAGTATCCATTGATCCACCATATTTGTTGGATGCACCTTGAAATGGAGCATCAGCTTGTGCAATTTTGACTACCTTCTCCATTTCTAGGCAATTAACCTCAGAATGAGCTCCAGTATCGTGCAACCTATACCAATTCATCATAAAGCTGAGATCTGCCACATTTGCAATGTGTGGATTTTCATCACCCGCCTGATAATTATGGGAAACTCCCCCATTATTAGGTCTATACTTTTGATTGTATCCCCTATTCTAATTTTGATAGTTTTGGTTAGAGGAATTTTGATTCTGGAAGTTCCTATTGGTGTTCTAATTAGTGTTATAATTTTGGTTGGAGTAACCACCTTGATTTTGAAAACTTTGGTTCTGGTTCTAAGGGGGGTTCTATCTAAGTTGGTCCATATCATTAGACATTTGAGATAGATTCTTCTTGAGAGTTTCCATCTCATTAGTCAGTTGGAGAGTTCTTTCACTTTCTGCAGTCTTTACTATAAATGGCTAACCAACAGGATTTGATCCTCCAGCTTGATTTTGGTAATTTTGTGTTTCTTGGGAGGAGTCCTAAGTACCATTAGTGAAGAATGGCAAGGGAGGTGGGGCTTGCAACTCAGACATGGATCCATATTGGGAATAATACATCCCTGGGATAGTGTTGAACAGAGGAGTTGGGTTAGGAATCTGATATTCTATGGGAGGAAGAACTCCTCCCAAACTCCTTGTTTGTAAGCTTATCTAGTGTTGCAATTTTATGGCTAGGTGATAAACTTTAGACAATGAATCAATTTCATTAGCAACATATGTCCTCTTCAAAGATATGCCAATCAAAGGATCCATGGCCCTTAAATATGTCAGAATGGCAATATTCTCAACTACCAAGTAAGAATCATGTAGCCTTCGATACATCCTCTAGAATCTTGTGTTGAATAAAGGAAATGGTTCGTGGGATTCCTTCCTTATTGTAGAAAATTGGTGATATAGAATGGTTGGGTCTACATCGACCTGGAACTGATTAATAAAGGCATTTTCCAATTTTTTCCAACTCAAAATAGACCCTTGGGGTAGGTTTAAATACCAGTTGTATGCCATGTCACCCAAATAATAGGAGAACAATCTACACACAACATCATGATGAGCTACCTGAACATGAGTGTAGGCATCCTTAAAGGCCTATATGTGCTCTTTCGTACTCCTTGATTCTCCATGCATATACTTGGTACAAAACCTCTTAGGGTTCTTGGGTATATCATGTATACCTCTAATGATACTCCCTAGTGGTGAGGGATTATTCACAAAGAAAGCCATGGGTTGTGGTGGTGGGATTGGTTGGACCAGTGGTGGAATAGGTGGATTTGGTAAAAATCTAGGAGGAGTAAGTGGTGGTGAAAATGGTGGGATCAAAACCCTACAGGCTTGGGGTTTGTACCTCACAATGGTTTGGACTTCAAAGAATGGTTCGGGATTCTAAGTAGATTTAAGAACTCTTTCATACCTATCTAGTGAGAATGACCCAATTCAAGCTAGTTTTTTCCTCAGGCCCTCCTTCTAGCTCCAGATGTGTTGATGTTCAAAATAGTACAACATTAAACATAATATTTTTATTCTATTTCTCCTAAAAAAGAAAGACAACATATAGTAATCTAACTACCAAGGTCCTCATAATTAGTTCTCAATTGTGTTGATATTTCTCAATGGTCATTGTAACTGTAATGTGCAAGGGGCCTTAGCTGGTAATAAGGAACGAAACTGCATTAGATCAACTAACCTATGTTGGGTGGGTTTAAATAAAGATAAAAAGATAGATCAAAGCCTTAAAATAGTAGAACATGAACAAAACTTCTTAATATCTAGACATGTATATCAATAATGAGTGTTTCTTTACCTAACCAAAACCACAACATGATGGAATCCATAGAATAATCTATACCACTGTATGCATTCATAGTGTTAATTCACAATCACAATCATTCACTAAACTTTTACTTCAAAACTTGAAATAGATCATTCACTCATCATTAAAACACAGATCAAATAGATATAACAACAACTTCATTCACATATAATTCAGTGGGATAATCTTGAATTTGGTTTCCTCTATTGATTCCCATCAAATAGAAAACATTTAGGCACAACAAATCACTAGCATGCAGATTGATTATGAATCATTAACTTTATCAAAGAGGTCCAAACTTAACAACATATAAATTGTATAAAAACTGTAAAATGTATCCAAGTTCAACTGAACTTCATTTTCAAAGTATCTTGTTGACAATTATGAAATTCTAAGACTATGGTTCCTATTCCTATCATTAGGTTGCTAATATTTCTTCAATCAGCCGACCTTTACAAAATAGAGCTTAGAAGTACATATAGAGATGTTATGTGCAAGTTTCTCTCAATCAAAACTCTGATCCACAAATTTAGGAACTGGCACTGCATGAAGAAACTAGATTGTTGATCTTCAATTACATCAAGGTTTGACTACTCTGCTACACAAAATTATAACACCCAAAAGATAAGGTGGAACTAGAGAATAGGAACTAGAGTTCAACTTCTGTCAAAATCCTACAAAATAGGAGAAGAGAGGATGTGGTGTCAAGAAAAGAATGCTCTACTACTGGCTCAATCTTGTGTTGCTTGGTCCATGATATACTCATCATAACTAGAGAAATATTGTTGAAGGATATCCAAATCAGGTCCATCTAACCAATTGTCTTCAAATTTTATCCTCTTTAACTCTATTGAGGAAAATTCCCAAATATCCTTTAACTTGATTAGTTCCCTCCTAGCAGCCTTTACTTCTTCCCTAATGTCTATAAATCTATCCAACAACAAATCTTTTACATCATCTCCTTTTTGCATTACCTCTTCAAATCTACTACTCCACTTTTCCCTCAACTTGTCCAAAGGAAAACTCTCTTTGACTGGGATTTCCACGTTGACCAGAATGGTAACTATCGCTTCCAATTCATCAATTTGCTGGTTCAAGTCTTTGCTTGCTTCTTGAACCTAATTCTTATGCTCAAGGATGAACATGGATTTGAATCTTATTATTCTCACAGTCTTCTCAATAAAATCTACATTATCTTCTTCAAGAATTGACCACTCTAGGAGAGTTGACTTGGGCACCTTGCTAATTTCTTTAAGCTTTTTAATATATTCTATATACTCTTCATCCTACTTTTCTAGATCTTCAGCATGCTGGTTCATATTCCCTACCAACTCAAATTTTGCTTCACGAACCTTGAAACTATCAATTAGCACTTCAACAACCTCTTGATTGAGTCTTTCAATCCATCAGTCGAGCATTCCCACCTTGCTCCTTATCTACACCAAGTCATCAACTTCCTTCTTTTTTAGTAAGATTGGGGATTCAGGAGCAGCAACTTGTTGATAAATTGGAGTAGAGACATCCTTTAGGAACTTGTGCAGCTAATCCAATTGGGCTTTAAGCTCATCTTTCTTTTGCTTGTCTTTAATCACTCTAGAATTGGTGGAGGAAGCTACAATATCATTGAGATTCATTTGTTGGTTCCTTGTAGGTCTCCCCAAATTCACAGTACCTAATATTTAATCATCCATTTGCATCATCTCTATCCTTGTCCATCATTGGAATTGCACACTCAACAATGATTTCCCCTGCATCTATAAGCTTGGTGGAATGAAGAACTCTAGCCTTCTTTTTGGCTCTTTCCTTCTCAATCTCCTTCATCATTTCATCCCAATTGAGAGGCTAAGGTTGAACTATCTATTTCTTCTCTAAATCAAGCCTCAACAATGTAGGAATAGTAGGAGTAGTGACAATTTTTGCTGAAGAAGAAGTAGTAGTTGCAGAAGATAAAGGTTGCAATAGTGTGTTCTTAGGTTGAGATTCAACCTCTTGCACATTTTGTTGTTCCCTTTTTGCTTCTTCTTGTGCAAGTCTTTCAGCCTCTTCTTTATCTTTTTTCTCTTGTAACTTTCTAGCTTCCAACTCCTGCTTCAAACATTCTTCTTCCAACTTATTTTCCTCTAGCATATGGTCCCTCTGCTTTTCCAGTTCCTTGACATAGTCCCATGCCTCTTTAGATTTATTCTCATGTAGAGCAAGTTCCTCAACCTCTTTCTCTCTCTGCAGGCATTCTTGCTCTTCTTTCCTTCTGTGGGCCTCCTCAAAAGCCTTGAATTTAGCCTCAAGGGATTTTTTCTCTCTTCCTTGAGCATATTTTTCCCTCCTCAAGGTCATGAATCTTCTTCTACAAAGCCAATTTGTATCTTTCCTCTTTCATTTTGAGCTCTTGTAAGGATTTTTGTTGATGTTCGGCTAATTCATTAGCCCTAGCTTGAGCCTCCAACTCCTATTGTTTCCTTAGTGCCTCAGCTTGTTCCTTGGCATTTGCTTCCCTTTTGGATTCTTCAAAAATCTTCCATTGGTCCTCTTCAGTTAAAATATGTTCAATCCCTACATCCTTAGTCTCATCTAGAGATGCCACCACATGAGTTTCTTTGTCAGATGGGGTAGCCTCAGAGTCTATGTTAATATCATGAATTTCTATTTCAGGCTCCTTCTCCTTCAATAACTCAGCTTCCTTATGGAAAGTTCCTATAGGAACTTCCTCACTTGGTTGCTCTATGATTAGGGGTTAAGTTGATGCTTCCCCTACAATATATTTTGAGGCACTAGCTTCTGTAATGGCCCCCTCTCCTTGTACCTTAGGAATATCTTGGGCAACAGTCTCCTCTCCTGAATTAGGAGGGAGAAATTCCAAAGGCTCCTTAGGAGGAATTCTTATTTTTGTTCTTTTATATTGGGTTGTTCTTGTAGCCTTCCTCTTCTTGGATGTCTTATCCTCTAGCTCCTTAACCCTCATGATAACCAATTGAATGCTCTTGTCCAATTTTTGCCTTGATCTTTGTTTTATGTCAATGGACTCTTCTGGATTCTAGTCCACTAGATCAAGATCATTGGTGCCTATATTCTCTGCATCATACTGGGGATCCAAAGTTACCCCATCATCTGATAATGTCTTAGGGATGTCCTCTTTTATCCCATACTCAACCATGAGTAGGATAGGTAGTCTTTCATAGTTTCTCCTTTTGAGATCATATTCATCTTGTAAGTCCATCCAAAAGTCCTCCAACAAATTGAAATATTTGTCAAAGACACTGGGAAGTAAGGTCTCCATCTTATGTTTAGGATCAAAATGTTTTCTTGAAGTATACATACCCAACTTCAAGTGGATTAATTCATCACAAATTTCCTTGGCTGCCACATTATGTGCACTACTATATTCACCCAACTTCATGGTGAATTTGTGATAACCAATCTTGTGCTTGGTACCAAATTTAAACTTGACCCTCAAAGCTTGATAGATGAATTCCATCAAAAAAATTATATTGTTGTAACATCTAGGTAGTAGATGGGGGTGGCCATCAAAACCAACTAATTTGAAATAGGTAAACTTAGGGTATTGGATATACCAATGTCCCCACTTTGCAATAAAGGCCATGGCCTCTCTGCTCAGTCTATAACCAACATCTCTCATTAGCCGATTAATGATGACATACAAAAATGCATCATTAACCCTTCTATAGTGAGACTCAGAGGTTTGCAAGGTAAATTTATCATAGTGATCCCACACATTCTTTTGTCCCTAAGCTTCTCCTAATATACCTACTGCATTGAGTCCAAGAAATATCCCCCTTCTGGCTACAGCATAAATCTCATAAGAGGTCATGAAGAAACTCTTAGTTTCTCTCACTCTAAGCATTTGATTGTGTATGCAATCTGACATAATCATATGACAATCAAATTATTGTCTGCCATCAAAGATATTCTGGATAAATGGAAACATCCATTCCTTGAACTAGGCATCATCCCTCTTCCCAAACACTCGAGAGAGCATCATTATTATGTCTAAAATCTCCTTGTAGAAATCTTCCCTTTTAGGCTGGTCAAGAAGCTTAGCCAAATACTTTTTCTCAACTCTCATCTAGATCTTGTTCATATGAGTTCTATTAGTCTCCTTCTTCTCACTATATAATTTAAGAGCTTCTGCTTCATTGAGATACCTAGGATTTTGTGGAACGGGTGCATTGAACATAAATCTAATCATTTGGGGTGTTAAGTCAATAATAACATTCCCCTGTAAATCCACACATTGCCTAGTGGTAGGATTGTATGCTCTGGCTACAGTCATTATCAATTCAGGGCACTGGACTGATAAGGAGAAGATGTCAACATGTGCCAATCCAAATTGGACAATTCTTTGTGTCCTTCCTATTACATCTTCACCAAATGTCTCCAAGAGCAACTCCTCATAACTGAATGAACCCAAGTTGGTATCACTAATGTCTTCCCACTCAAAATCAACCTTGCTAGTAGTGAGAGTAGCTTCCTTGTGTTTGTATCTCAGGGTATAAGGGAGCTTCTCCACCTTGATCTTCTTTGGCTTAGCTCCTTGTCTTGATGTTTCTATAGGTTGGATCCTTTGAGAGGCCTCTTCTAATGCTCCTGAAATCTTTTAATATCTACAATAAACCCCTATATTAGATGATAAAAAGCATAAAATTCAATACATCAACCAACATCCTTTCTCTACCTCCTTAGGACAACTTTCATACTTAGCCAAATTTCAAACTTCATCAGAGGCGGAGCCACAAAAGAACAAGGAACAGGGAACTATTTTAGCACAAAGTGGGATCGAGACTAGAACTAGGATGGGACTGGAGCTGGAATCATAATAGACACAAAACTGGAACCGGGATCAGAACAGAAACCGAACCCAGAACTAATTGCTAGTTCCAAGTTCATCCTCCACTCTAGTTTTGGCTCCACTTAAGGACAAGTATGAAGAACAAAATCCATAATGACTAGAAGTGGGATCATTTTAGGAATAAACCTCAATGGAAAACATCCTCGAGATGAGTTCGCTCCCGAGTTTGCTTCTGTCAATTTAATATGAAAAACATAGCACATTTTTTGAAGACATGGTCACATGAATCTAAGGACCTGGGTGCTATGGGTTTATAAGGAAATCTAAATCAAGGGGCTTAACCCCCACCCCTTAACTGCATAAATACCAATTTTAACCCTAGGGAAAAATATTTTTTAAAGGTTGTCAAGCAAATCATAGTTTGTAGGACACATCGACTTAGAAAATTTGGGCATCACAAATCCGACATAGAAATCGCAGAATCAAAAAGGCAGAATGATTGGAAGGGTCTCCAAACAAAACCAGAAGCATTTAACATGTGGAGGACCCAACCAAATGAAACCCTAGTTAGAAACTAGGGCATGACAAAACACACCTGTCACGAAAGCGACAGCAAATGGAAAACAACAAACGAAAGAAAGAAAACAAAATGGGAAAACAAAAAAGATAAAAACTAAACTAAAAAGAAACAAAGAAATGAGTGAAGATTCACAGGGAAAAGACCTGCAAACATGCCAAAAACCACAATGAGCAAGAACACAAGAAAGAAACCACAAAATCACAACGAGAAAATAAGGAAAAGAAACCCTACCTCGAAACACCCACAAGGACAGACCGAAACTTGATAAAAATTTAATCACCAACATGCCTCCACTATCAAATCACTCCTCTCAAAGTTATTTTGGCTCTGGTTCACTAAAATGGCTTAGATAACAAAGATAATGAGCTAGTTAAACATAATTAAGATTTTAAAATGATTTCATGCGTGTGAGGAGGCTGTAATTAATGCCATAAATGTGGTAGGTTAGAGGTGGAGCAAACAATGAAAATGAATAGTTAACTCCAGTGAACACCAAAAGCAGGGCAGACACGAACCCGGATCTGGAATAGAACAAGAAATTCATTGAAAAGCTTCTTATCAAACTCTGAACCCGACTCTGGTCCCGCAATAAAGACAAACAACAAAAGGAAATGGGGGCAGGACTGGGACCAAAACCAGAATTGGAACTTTTGCAAAGTTCCAAGTTTGGTTCTGATTCTGGTTCCACTCCCGACAAAGGAACAAGAAACAAAAAAATACAAAAAACACAATGGGAAGTAATACCAGAACAAAACCAGGCCTATCCCAAACACCAACAAAAACAACACAAAACACCAAAGACAAAACACAAGGAAAATGACAAGCAACTCAAGGGAGAAACAAACCCAAAAGTGCAAGACACACCAACAAACAAAGAAAAGAACAAGGAAGGATGGCGGACCTGAAACCGAAACGAAACCCGAATTCAGAACACAAGAAAAGTTCTAAGTCCAATTTCCATTCCAAGTCTACTTTCGATAGACTAGAAGAAAGAAAGACATAGGAGAAAAACAAACAACTCCTAAGGCCCAAACAAATCACCAAAGACAAAAAAAAGACAAAGGGGGACCCATTTTGTTCCAAAATAATAATGGGGTGGTTATGCAAGGCATACCAATACCCAAGAGATAGCATCTATCATTGCATCCACCACTCTCCAATATATGTATGCGTATCTGAGGACGCTGCAGAATGTTGCTTCTACGTCTAACTCCTCAAAAGATGAGATGAGCGATATCAAGAAGTTGTTGTGGAGCATCTCAAAAGAAATAACTGACATCAAGTAGAACCAGTGCATGCCTCTGAAGCCAACTTACCAAAATTATCAAGGGGGAAGATCTTCCTACTAGCAAAATCAGTTCCAAGAAGGCTCGCGCACAAATCTGCAGACTCAAAAAAAAAATTAGATGGTGTCAATACCTACCCCACTACAGAATTCTCACCCAAGCTTGAGTAGAGAGTTGATAGCGAGGAAAAATAATCTCACTAATGACATCAATCCATGGTGCTTCCCCTGCAATGAAGCACATATGCCTTAAAATTTCCTGCATGACAATATACAACAAAGAGTGGTAGAATAGTGTAGCCAAGGCATTTTGTCAAATTCTGAAGGTTATGTATATGCCTCTCCACAAATGGAAAACATGCTACTCACTGTGCAAATGTAAGGAATGTCCCTAGAAAAAGAGACAGATATAACTCTAGACCACGCGCTCTTCTCATGGATGGAAGAAGAAGAGGTGGTGTTTGCAAATGAGGCTTCCACAAGTGCAATCAAATTACAACACTCACTCAAAGAGGAGATTCACGGGTGAACCGGTTGTCCTGCAACCCAAAAGTGTCCCCGACTAAACTCCTAGTACCTCCACAATTGCACAACAATTTCAATCATGAAAGGAAATTGTTATAACAAGGGCTAAGGAACATAAATCTTTGAATCTGCCACCATTCAATGTGGTGGAAAAATTGAAGAAATCCTCTGCTAATGTATCTATTTGGGATAGCTTAGCTATTTCAGAGTAGAAGTCGTTATTGCAGAAGGCCCTACTAGAAGATACCAGCAAGGAGCCAGCAAAGAAATCCTCCAAAGGGAATGCCATCGATTCTCCACCTCAGGCTAAAGTTCTCAAAAATAGTGAGGAGGAAGCTTCTACTAAAAGTAAAGGTAAGCCTAAACTGAAACCCTTCTTCTTGACTCTCATTGTGAGTAAGAAGTTGCACAATTCTATGATTGACTCTAGTGCTAGTACCATAGTCATGCCCAAGAAGATAGATGAAGCCTTAGGACTTAGCTATGAACCTTTAAATAGATGGGTTATGTAGCTTGATGGGAACAAGGTTGAAATTGTAGGTGTCATTAAGAACCTCCCCTTGACTCTATTCTCTTGCCCTAGTATCACAGTTCCACAAGATACCGTGATCATAGACATTCCCCCCATGTTCGGTCTTTGCTTATCTTAGGAATTCACTTCCAAGATAGGTGGATATATTTCTTTAGATTGGTCACACTTAATCCTAAGGACCAAACATGGAGCTAAAATGAAGATAGTATCTGAACCCCTACATTCAGAACATGTGGCAGATGAAGCCATGATCAACTTTGAGGCCGCTCATACCTATATCACCAAAGAGAAAATGTATTTTACTGAGCTACTAGAGGATGAGAATGTGACCAGAGACCAGACTAATCAAGAGGAGGTCCTCTTGAGTGAATATATAAACACTAATCCTTTCGGCAACTATCATGTCACCGAATTGGGAACCTATGTCATCTATGATGAAGATCAAATAATTTTGAAGGTCATGAAGGAATCCAAGAGTGGTCAAGTCTTAGAGCTATGGATACTAAATTTTGATGGAGTGAGATGTAAAGTTGGTGTAGGGGGCAGGGATATTTTTAACGTCCCCATCCAATGAAAAGGCCCTTAGGTATTTTCGCTTTTAGTTTTCCTGTTCAAACAATGAAGTTGAATATGAAGGTCTAGTACAAGGTATGAGTCTTGCAGAATGGATGGGTGTTAAAAAAATAACATGGTGTTCGAAGACTCCAAGCTAGTAGTAAATCAAGCCTGAGGGATCTCCACAGCCAAGAATGTCTACATGAGATCTTTTAGGCATAGAGTTTGGGATCTACTTGAAAGCTTTGAAGCCTTCAATATCTAGACAATGCCCAAAGAGAAAAATACAAATGTGGATCGCATGGTAGCAATCAGATCTCAATTTGCCCCTATTTTTGAGCTAATTCATAATATACACTTTGTATGAGTTATTTTCTAACCTGAAATCCCAGATAATGACCAGAGATGGCAAGTGTTCGAAAGTGATGAACACATCGCCTCATTCATCTAGCAATCAGGAGAGTTTGCTAAGCAACTCCAACCAAAAAATTTTGAGGCCTATGAAGGGAAAATTATTTAGTTGAGGTCCAACAAGCTTCCCAAAGGACTAGTCACTCTCAAAAACCTATTCGATTGTGATGATGCAAGGAATGACAAGAGGAAGTTTTTAGCAAACAAAAGAGACTATGCGCACCTTTAGGTTGGGGATGGAAGGAAGGTCAAGGTCAGAAATCATGTCCCACAACATGATAAAGAAAGGCTCATACATTTCTATGAAAAATATGAAAGAGTAGTGGCCTGGTCATATGATTACCTCAAGGGATATGATCCCAAAATCATCCAGCATACTATAGAACTGATGGAAGGAGAAAAACTTGTCCGCTAGAAGCAAAGACCAGTAAATCCAAAGATTGAGGCATTGATGGCGCAAGAGTTGACAAAGCTAATTCAATCCTGGATCGTCTTCCCAATTAAGCATAGCACATGGATGTCCAACCTGGTTCCTGTCCAAAAGAAGAATGGAGACATCTGCCTGTGTGTTGATTTTTGGAACCTCAATAGAGCATCCTTGAAGGATGACTATGCCTTTCCCTCTATGGAGTATTTCTTGCAAATAGTAGTTGGTTCAAAAATGTTTTCTCCGCTAGATGGCTTCTCTAGTTACAACTAGATCCAAGTAAAAGAGGAGTACTGACACAAAACAATGTTCACTACCAAGTGGGGAATGTTTTCCTATGCAAAAATTCCCTTTAGGCTCTCAAATACGGGAGCTACTTTCTAGTAGGCAATGGATATTTCTTTTAGAGAATTGATCAACAAGATTATCTTAATCTACTTGGATGATCTGACTATATTCTATAAGTTCAAGAATGATCATTTTGATCATCTAGAAATGGTTTTTAATAGATGTCAGGAGTTCAGGGTTTCCCTGAACCCAAAAAAATGTGTCTTTAGAGTTCTGCAAGGAAAACTATTGGGACACATGGTGTCCAAAGATGGAATTGTAATTGACCCAGAGTGGGTGAAGGCAATTAGGGAGCTTCCCTTACCATTCAACAAGAAGGGAGTTTAGTCCTTTCTAGGAAAGGTAAATTTTGTGAAGAAATTCATTTATGATTTTATAGGATTAATTAGACCTATTACCCTTATGCTCAAGAAGGATCAATTGTTCAAATGGAAAAAAGAGGCTAGAGAATCCTTTGAGAAGGTTAAGGATGCTATTTTTTCAGCTCCTGTGTTGGTAAACCCATACCTATTGAAAGACTTCAGAATGTATGTGTTCAATAGAAAATCCAGCATTGCTACTATTTTGACCCAGAAGGATGATGAAGGAAAGGGAGAACATCTGATAGCATTCCACTCCCAACCTTAAATGATTATGAAACAAATTACAACTTCATTGAAAGGAAAGCATTTTCCATTGTTAAGGGGCTCAAGAAGTTCTGACACCTAATTTCTTGCAACAAGGTGGTAGTATATGTCGCACATTCTAGTGTGTGTGAATACATTATTGAAGGAGAAATCACAGAGAAAAGGGCCAACTAGATTACCAAAATCCTTGAATATGACATTGAGGTAAGACCCATGAAGACTGTGTGGGGAAGAGGATTGTGTGAGTATTTGGAACATGAAAAAGAAGTGTCAACTGAGGAGGAGCAACTTGAGCTGGTCCTGATGAACAAACCTAAGTTCAAAAGATGTTGGTTGGTGGATAGGATGATATTTATGCAGACTGAGAAATACCCGACGAGCCTCCCTTCTTAGAAGAGAAGATTTTATAGGTTGCGGAATATCGGGTATGCACTCATCAAAGGAATCCTTTTCAAAAGAAACTTCAATGGTGTTCTCCTACGGTGTGTCACCACAGAGCAAGCAAAGAAAATTCTAGACATATTTCACAACAATCCCACAGGAAAAATTTCTCTGCAAAGACCATAGCCATCAAAATTATGTGTGCTAGATATTTATGGCCTATACTATTCAATGACTCACACTCTCTGGTTAAGGGATGCAAGGAATTCCAATTCTTCACAGGAAGAAGGAAAAACTTAGCAATGCCTCTCAATTTGATAGTGGTTGATGAACCCTTTGCACAATGGGGCCTTGATTTTATTGGGATGATTAACCCCACTTCCAATGCTAGACACAAATAGATCCTCACAGCTACAGGCTACTTTACTAGATGGACTAAGGCCATGCCCCTAAATAATGTGATAGAGGCAAAGATTGTGGACTTTCTCGAAGAACTGGTGACAAGGTTTGATCTTCCAAAGACCATCATCTCCGATAATGTGAAGGCCTTCCTAGGTTCAAAGTTATCTCAATTCGCACTCAAGCATGGAATATTCTTAAAGAAATCTTCAAACTACTACCCGTATGGAAATGGTATGGCTGATTCAACTAATAAAAATTTAGTCTGACTCATTAAAAGAATCAAATCAGAGCATCAAAGAGAGTGTCATAAAAATCTTTGGGTAACGCTTTGGGTAGATCGCATAACTCCTAAGTAGTCCTTAAGACTTCGTCGTATGAGCTAGTATATGGAAAGGAAGCGCAATTACCTATCTCCATGGAAATTCCAACATTGTAGTTGCTCAAGTTTCTAGAGGTTGAACAAAATAGAGCCATGGAGGTCCAGTCGGCTAAGTTGCTAGAGGTGCAAGAGAAAAGAGAAAAAGCCTTAACAACCATGTCTAACTGTCAATAGGTGGTTAAAAGATGGTTTGACAAGAAGACCTCTGACTAGGGTTTTAAATGCGGGGATCTAGTGCTAAAATTCAATGAAAGGGCCACAAATTCTAGCCTATGTAGAAAGTTTGATAGCCTATGGGAAGGCCCTTTTTGAATATTCAATGCAAGCACCATAATGCATTTGAATTATAAAATATGGAAAAAGAAGCATTGGAAATTCTAGTTAACGGAATTCACCTCAAATTGTTTAATTAAGCTTCATTAATTATTTCACTAGTGTAAATATGTAATTATGTAAATTTCCTTTGTGTTTTTGTTTTTTTTGTTTGGTCGGTCTTTCTGAATGGAACCCATAATGCAAGAAGCAGAGAAAGCAAAAGAGACAAAAATTGATAAAAGAGTTGTATATTCATTATACGGTAATATATACTTTGATATTACATTCCAAAATGGCTCTCAAGCCATAATTTTTGAGTATATATATACTAAGTGACTTTTTGAGCATATGTATTAAAATCCTTTTGAGGCATATATACAAAAAATAGTAGAAAGGAGTTCATTTTTCAAACTGGGGCAACAAGAGCATCAACAGAATTAGGAACAATTTCATCAACAGCCTCTGGAACAATAACAAGAGCATTAATAGAAACAAGAGCATCAACATCAGCAATGGAAAGTGATTGAGGGAACACTAGGTTTCTAAAATAGGTGTACCACTCTACGTCGTAGAACAACACCATGTTGTAGCAGCACAACAGGAAGTGGCAAGCATGAGTAACTCTCTGGTAGTGCTCTCCAATGGTTAAAATTTGGAACCTACTTAGGAATGGAACCCATGACACCACTTCATCTTCTTCAATGTGTTTACAGAGGTCACTCAGTGTGGGAAGACCAAGGCCATACACTACATTTGTCACAACTTCACCAAGGCCACTGAGGTAGCACTTCAGGAAGATTTCTATGGTGAGTCACAGGATCATTGGCTTGGGTACCTTTATGTCAAGCAAAGAGGAAAAAAAATTGGAGAAAATGTTTGTATTAACCCTATAGTTATCCTCATATTCTATGCAATCCCTCCCCAGTATCCACTTCATTGCTATAATTATCAAAGAATGATTGTTCTTCATCACGTGTTTCATATGCCTGCTAGAAATTTCACCTAGAAAAGTTGCTTGTGGGTTATTGCTAGTAAGCCTAATTGGAGTATTCATTGTTCCTATCTCTAGTTCTAACTACCAAATTCCAATTCTTCCCAATTACCAAGTGCAATTTTTTTGTTGTATTTAGGTCTATTTATAGAAATAGCCAAGGTACATGTGTGCGATAAGCATGATGTTGATCGAGTATCAACTTGAAAATCGCACCAAGAGAAAACTTGAGAATCCCACCCAATTGGGTTTGCTATGTATGAATTTTTGCATGTCAAGTTAAGAAGTAATTAATTAGCTAAAACTGGTGGCAGTCCCAAGTGATAATCCACATGGTTGATTGCTAATGTGTCATGTTGCGAGCATTTTTTAGTTTCCAAGGATGAAGTCAATCTTTTTGTGTACTCATTATGCTTTTGGCCTAATCATTCTTTTCAAGTTATTAATTTCAAAGCATGCAAAAGGTTTTGTATTCCTTCAATCACCGGCTCAATTTCCCAAGAAATCATGTCATAGGACATAATGACTAATCGTCATTATGAATTATTGTCTTTTCAAAAGGTAAAGAATTCATTTCGCATGAACAAGAGAGTTGGCGGTACATGCCAAATTTATTGCAAAAAGGCCACTGTTGTCTACAAATTCAAGTCAAGAAAAGGCTAAGTGTTGCATGATAAGGAACAACACTGTGAAGAGTCTCATGAGTATGTTATTCAGTGCAAAGAGATTTGAGTGCAAAATTTGCTGAAGAACCCAAGTGAATTGCAAAAAGTTTCAACATTGCAAAGGTCCACAAAATCCTAAAATGGCCCAAAATCCTAAGATGGAAGCACAAAGAGAGGAAACCCAAAGCTTATTTGATGCCATGCGTGCAGCACCAATGGCCAATATTTTTAGTGACGTCTCTTACACTTTTCCTAGGATACTAGACAAGCCAAAACGGATATGTATGTAGGTCATGTACAAGAAAGCTCACAAGAACTAAACCCTAATAATGGAAGAATGGAATAACAATCATGACCCTATCCTTAAAACCAATCCTAAGAATCTTAAGGAAGCATCCTACGAGAGAATAAAATGGGTCACTAGCCAACAGTATTTTGTGTACAGGTTATGGTTCTGCAATCTCCTGTAGTATATGGTTCCTTTTGCGCATTACTACCTAGAACTAGTTCATGAGTGCATTCAACATTTTAACCTAGATATTGGTGCCATTGAAGGACAGGAATTAAGGGTTATGATCAACATGGGAACTATTAGGGATATGCTATGTATCCCTACCAAAAGGGGCTCTAGAGTAGAAAAGATGGAGATGTTCACCCCAAAAAAAGCGGAAGAGTTCTGAAGGACCAAAGATCTCACTTTGTACTATTATAACTGAGAAACCAAAAGGCCTAAGGAATATTTAGCAAAGTCGTCATAGATTCTAGTCGTGCACAATATTTTTAACTTGGACTTACAGGAGGCCTTCTCTATGATGGTTTTTTTTTGTAGCATGGACAATGATAGGTACGTGAAAGAGTTTCAAATGGGTTTGGATTTTCAATTGAGAAAACAACATTCTTTATTCTGGTATGACTTCGTGGAGGTCATCATCCAAGAAATGTGGAACCAGAATCAAGGAATGCAACACACAACATAATTTCAGGTTTTCTTCTCTCCTTGCTCACATGTTTTTGCACCAGAACCCTAACTTCTTTAGAAACCGTATGGGCTTGGCTATTTTTTAATCAAAATGGAGTAAGAAGGCCTATTTCTGTGTGGACTCCCCTCCTTTCTGTAACTTATGATTACTATTCATTTTTGGACTATTTCTTGATTCTAATTTTGCAAGATTTTAGTGAGGATGGCAAGCCTTATCAACTTTCTGTTGAGAAAACAGGGTGGATGCAGAGTTTTTGTCCTCCTTGTGATTGGTTTCTAAGGGAGGATTTCATATTCGTTAGGTTGCATGGCTTTATCGAGGAGCCATTTTGACTCTCGATATGCGTCACAGACAAGCTATTGTCCCTCGAGGTTTTTTGGCAACTGTCAATTATCGACAACAACTTTTGCAGAGGAAAGAAGCAGAAAGCTTTTTTCTTCTACCAGGCTTTGACCTTCAAAATGGTGATAATGGTAAAGAGCATATATATGGTCTACTAGAAGCAAAGTTGGCTCATCTGGAGCTAGTATTAATGTGTGACAAGTGACAACATAACCCCAATAATGACTTAGAAAACCTAAATGTTAAAGTGACTCACAACTCCCAGCCTTACTAGGAAGCTCAATGGAATCCATAGACAAAACAGGATGATCTATTTGTGGACCTGGCCTATGTTCCTACTGAATATAGGAGGCCATCGTGGCTCTCTTTATATTTTCCTTTGGAGAAGCCTAATGACAAGATTTCCAAATGGGGTCCACCCTTCACAATGAATTGGTCAAGCATTACTAATGAAGTGAAGAGAAAATTGTAGACTTCTAGATTTATCATTAGGAGACCAAATTCCTTAGTGCCCTGTTCCAGGAGACAAACAAGGATGAAAGATACAATGATCTATGGAACAAAGGGCATGAATATAATAAAGTAAGTGATGAGGATGATATAGATCTAGAGGAAGCTAAGGCATATATAGTGAAGGGAAAGGAGGTGAAAAAGAACCAAGCGCAGAAAACTAGAAAAGCGACAGAGCAGCCTGGCAAGACTCCATTGAGAATGTGGGTGACTACATTGCATTTGAAGGCCTTACGACCATGCACATGGGCTGCAAAAATACCCAAGGTATCCCAACAGCCTCAGGAGGTCATGGAGGTGGAAAATTCTCCACCCGATAAGAGGTCGCACATGGATGCAACTTCTGGATAAGGCTCACAAGAACCTGTAACGAGCTAGGGATTGAAGTCCTTTGTAACTCATGTATCTTTCTCTCCCTCTCTTATCGCTTCACAATATTTCATTACCTCTATTGTATCCACACCCCCAATTACTTCAAGTTTCAGCCTATCTTTTTTTGTCAATGATCATGGGAGGTTTTTCCCAATTCTCCCAAAGTAGACAATTAGCCTTTACTCCCCCGTGGTCTATTCCACTTTTTTTGGAGCCCAGTCTACAACTGCCATTGCTACTCCTTTTACTCCCACTATCTTGGCTTTGGATCAACTTTCTCAATAGATGGTATCCTCTGCATCTCCACTACTACCACCACTCCCCATGAGTCCTTCCACCGCTTCCCAAACTAGGCCTTGGTATAACATTCCCCTGTTCTCCCCAATAACAGTCTCTCTTCCAAAGAAGACATCATCTCGGACCACAACTCTCTCTTTTCCTTTTATTCTTCCTCTCGGTGTACCCTTCATTGGCAAGCTGATTATATCACTAGTAGAATTTATGGGGCAAGGTGGGTATGTGCAGGATCATGATGCACCAAAAAGTGGCGATATGATGGGTTTGTGTAGGGTATGTGGTTGATGACTTTTTTTCAAACCCAAAATTGATTAAACAAAAAGGGTTTTTAAAGGAGATTCTTAGCTTTCCACCAATATAAATTATGCTTTACTTTGAATTTAATAAATTATTATTATTCAATTTCTATTTGAATTACGACTAAAGTCCTAATTGATAGGTTGATTGAAAAACATCTATAGCTTTCAAACTGTATCACATTTTTTGAATCTGAAACATGCTTCACATTCTATGCTTCACATACTATAGGATTAAAAAAAATGAATTTCATGAATTTTTGACCAAGTTAAGGTGGTCAGACATATGACTTTTTATATTTTTTAAAATTTGTAATAAAAATTCATAATTAATTATTTACTTGGAAAAAAATTGCAAAAAAATATGCATCACATCAGGACATGAGTCCTCTACTTATATCTAAATCTTATACAAAAATATTATCATTTTATTATGGTTAGGGTGGTCAGACAGAAACCTACTTCTTATTTTTTCCCTAAAATTTAAGTACTACTGTATTGAAATTTCAAATTCTCACCAAATAGATTTTTTTTTAAATAAACCTAGTAGTTTAGAAACTACATTCAACTTTCTATAGATTCTATTCTTACATATTTTTTAAATAATATAGATAACTTATTCAAATTTTTACGTCAAGTTTCCTAACTCTAATTTTCTAAATTTTTCACCACTTAAGGGCCTATTTTTTCCATGATGATCCTGCACATACCTAGGTGACCAAACAAAAGTAGCACGGGCTATAAGGTCTAGAAGAGAAAAGATAAAGATGCTAAAAATTCAGTCGAGCCATGTATGCAGACCCTTTTCAATGAAGTTTAGCAGTCATTGCATTTTGCAACCATGCTTCCGAACACCATCAAACCACAAGGGGAGATGCAACCCGAGGACTACACAATTCATGTTGTTAGAATCAATTTGCATCCAACCCAGCCACAAGACAAATTTGAGTTGATGGAGGAAACCCAAGGAGTGGTGACTACCGACTTTCTCAAGCGTAGTCACCAATTGAAGAAGGAAGAGGAGCTCAAGAATTTCAAGGAAAGGATGGAGGTCCTACTGAAAAAAGAAAAGGAAAGGGAAGCTGAAATTACACAAATATCTCAACAAGCATAGGTGGAAAGTTCAAAAATCTTAGCAGAACTTGCAAAATTCCAATCCCTAGATCCCAACCTAGTTGTTGGACTACAATAGAAAACCCAAGAGTTACAATACCAGTTAGCTCAAGCAGAGGGAGAAATGCAACAAAAAACTGAAGAGCATAGGTAGCGGCAAGTTCAATTGGAGCAAGAAATATAGTGGAAGGATCAGGTGCTCTAGGGCAAACAGGCTCATCTCGAAAAGGAGATCCAGGAAGTAAAGATCTCCTTGGAAAAAGAATCTAGAACCCAAAGCCAAGCTAAGGAACTACTGTGAAGCAAGGATGCTGAGTTGGAAACTCTATAGGGACAACTCTCTGTGGCAAACAAAAAAATTGAAGAGCTAACACAAGATGTCGAGTCGAGGGAGATGGAAATTGGTCTTTTGAAAAATCCTCCCCAACCCCCTACTCCTCAATTAGATCTCCTTTTGGTAGCCCAACAACTATATATCTCCTACTAGGAGATAGTCAATACTTTATGTCTAACTCTTCAACTGGCACTCCCATTCATGGCAGAAGCAACAAGTTTGAGTAGAGAGGTTCGTGGAACAATTGAATAGTTCCCACAGTTCATCGCAGAGAAGGTACCTGAGGTAGAGAAGTTGGTAGACAAATTATACACAATGGTGAATGATGACTTGGTGAACACAGAGATTGAAGATCAGAGGTCAACAGCCAAGAAGGTGAAAGAATTCATTTGTTGTCATGCGTCCATCCTCCATGCCAACAGTTTCTCAGTGACACTGAGTTAGACTATGAATAGTATGTAGATGAAATTCTCTCAACTGACTCAAATGGGATTGCCTTCCCTGTTTCTCTCTAATGATTTAGTGGCCACAGTGGAGCACATTGCAACAAAGATTGAGGAAAAGCAACAAGATTTATCTGCTTTCTAGAATTTTAGTCAACCTCCCACTACTGAGGACATTGAGGGCATCACCCATCAAATAGCATGGCTACTCTTTCAGCTTGAGTCCAAGACTGGGATATCCATGGAGTTTCCCTTCAAAGAAATAATTGATCTACATGAGGCGCAAGAGAATCTGCATGCCATATTAATTCCATCTGAGGTCGATTGGCTACCTCTGCAGACCTCGCTCTCAAAGCTCTAACTTTTTTGCCTAATGGATAAGGCTCTAGTCTTCGAACCGGAAATTTTGGGTTCTCATTCTGCAAGCGAAACACCCCTGGTAGTTGCCAAAAGTTGTGGATTAAAAATCCCTAGAGCTCCTTTCAGGTTGACGTTATTATTTTGATAAGTCTCGGCTTGCACCTCATGTATTTGAATATCTTCGAGCCCTTTTTTTAAGAGCTTTTCCCACTTTCTCCATGTGCCTTCTTCGTGGGGATTTTCATCACAAGAAGGGAGGAATGAGTGACAAGCCCCATCCTATCACCATGTGTCCTAGCCAACTCTATGGGTGAGCAACACATGTCTACATGAGAATTTTGTTGCTTCCATATGGGACCACAATCATTATTCATAGGGGGATGCATCTAGTTCGAAGGTGACTGCATTCTATGTTTCAGAATCTTTTATGTTGTAATGGTCTTGGAAAATCATTGTGGTAGACATCATTGCCCATGGTTGAGAATCTTTTCAGTTACTGGCTCTCAAGAAGTGGGAAGATTTTCTATATATACTGCTTCAACTTTTTGAAAATGAGTTTGGAGAATACACAGAAAAATTATGGAAAGACACCAAGCCTTTGTATTGTTTTAGATTATTATATTAAGGCTCGCAGACTGTGCCATGGTTGTTTGACCTTTCTATTTTTTAGCTAGTTGACAAAACATTACACTATGTTGTTATTGTATTGAGTAGTTTATTTGCAGTTGTTCTATAATTTCAATATAAGTTTGTTGATTCAGACCATGTCTTGGACTCTTCTTTTCAGTAAATGTGTATGGAAGTTATTTTATGTTGTTTGATAAACTTCTTAGGCTTTTCATATATGCTCTTTTTTATTTATGAACATGTAGATTGTTGAATGGACCCTTAAATCTCATCTAAAAGGAAGATTTACCGTACCCACAACTACATCTTGGTGCATCACCTTAGGTTAGATCTTTATTTTATATATTTGCTTCCTTTTCCCATTCCAACCCCCTAATTATAGAAGGGGTTAGCTTCTTTAAAAAGCCCAGAGGTCACTTAGTTTAGCACAATTGGTTCCCCCATTAACTGAGTTTCCTATAAGGCTATTGCTTGACATTTTTAGGCATCAACAGTTGGAAATGGTCATCAATAGGTAACTTGGATTGTATATCTTGTTCAAATTGGCTTCTCTCTAGGGTCAAGGCATTAACACATAGTCATCTTTTACCTAAAGCATTTTCCACCACATTTTCTTTTCCAGGAACATACAAGATGGGTAAATACTAGTCAATTAAGAGTTCCATTCATCTTCTTTGTCTCATGTTAAATTGAGATTGAGTAAAGATGTGTTGGAGACTACAATATTCATTTTTTAATGTAAACTTATTCCCCAACTATTAATGGCACAAAACCTTTAAAGAATGGATGATGCCTAATATTTCAAGATCATGGATGGGATAATTTCTTCTAGCATGTAGCAATTTTCTTGATTCATAACATACTACTTGGTTATCCTACATTAGAACACCACATATACATGTACCACGAGCATCAGTGATTACAACAAAGGGTTTACTAAAATTTAGAATGCCAAGAATAGGTGTAGAGGTTAATAAAAAAATTAATGTGTCGAAAGCCTTATCACATTTTGGGGTCCAATTAAAACTTTTTTCTTTCTTAGTTAGATTGGTCAACAATGCAACAATTTTGGAATAGTTTTTAACAAAACGATGATAAAAACCAAATAATCCTAGAAAAAAATTGAATGAACATGAGCATCTTTTGGAATAGGCCAACCTTGAATTTCCTTAATTTTAGTATGGTTACATTGAAATACTCTTCTTAGTAACCACATGGCCTAGCTAAGATACTTAGGATTTGAAGAATTCATATTTTCTAAGTTTGGCATACATTTCATGTTTTTGTAAGCTTTCTAGTACAATTTTGAGGCATTCTTCATGTTCTTTTTCATTTTTTGAGTAAACTAAGATATCATCTAGAAAAGTGATTCCAAACAAATCCAAAAATGGGAAAAAAATATCATGCATCAAGGTCGTAAAATTTGTAGATGTGTTGGTTAAGCCAAAAGGCATTACTACAAATTCATAATGGCCATATCGTGTTCGAAAAGCTATTTTAGCAATGTCAAATTCTTTAATATGAATTTGATGGTATCCTGATTGTAAATCAATTTTGGAAAAAAATTTAGCACCATGTAATTGATCTAGAAGATCATCAATTTGATGTAAAGGATACTTATTTTTTATGGTTAATTTATTAAGTTGTCAGTAATCTATGCATAGCCTCATGGTGTCACCTTTATTTTTGAAAAATAATATGTGTGCACACCAAGGAGAGACACTTGGTCTAATTTTTCCTTAAGTAATTATGTTAATTGAATTTTTAGTTCTATTAATTCAGGGATAGGTTGACGATAGGGAGCTCTAGATATAGGCTTTGTCCCGAGAACTAAATTAATTGTGTGTTCTATAGATCTCTTAGGGGGTAGACTATCTAAATCCTTAGGAAGAACATCTTTGAATTCGTGTACTATAGGTTTGATATTAATGTATAACTTAAATTTATCACTTGTTTGGAAAGAATAGCATAAAATATCTTGTAATTTTTTCTAGCACTACGCTTGACTTGCATGGATGAAATGGTTTTAATGTGAAGAGGTATTTTCTCCTCTTGTAAAATTTGACATGTCCCCATGTTAGAGTTTAAGATAAATTTTTTGTTTTCACAACCAAGGAGGGTGTTATTTCTCTCTAACCAACTCATACCTAGAATAGCATCATATTTTCCAAAATTCAATACATAGAAATGATCATGTGTTACAAAGTTATCTAAATCAAATTTTAGGTTTTCAATAATTGTAAAAGTTTGTTTGACTATTCTACCATCTACCATTTCCATAGCTACAAGTTTAGTCAACTTAGATGCAATTTATAGTTTAGAAACAATTTTAGGAGAAATGAAATTATGACTACTACTAGAATTGACAAGAAAAATAATAGGGTGACCATGTATAAATCCTTTTATTTCAATTAAGGAGGGTTGACAATGTACCATACCTGTAACAATAGCTGCATAAATCTTCATGTTAGGTTGTAATGAAGTAGTAGGTGTATTTTTTTTTTTTTATATCTGTTATTGTCATTTGCGAGGATAATATTATTGATAATGGTTCTCGCCCCAATTATAACACTATATCCCCAAAGGTATAGGTCTATGCTTGTTGGGATTAACCAAATTTGTGGATCAGCAATGAGAAGTCTTTTGGTTGAATTCATTTTGACCTAATCCATTTTGTTTTCTTTTAATTTTTTCCCTTATCTGCTCTATAACTTGATTATATATTTCAAACTTTTCAACAATTTGGGTTGCTTCATCTACTGAGGTTGGCTTGCCACACCATATATAAGCTTGGTAATCATGTCTTAAACCATTAGTGAATTGAACTACTCGATTGTTTCCTTCAATGAATGGTACAAATAAATTAAGCTTTCAAAATTTTGTTTGTATTCACTTATGGATTGGAGTCTTTGTTTTAATTTAAAGAATTCATTTCTCTTTTCCTATATAAAATGATCTAAAAGATATTTTTGTTGAAATAATAGTCAACTTAGATGCAATTTATAGTTTAGAAACAATTTTAGGAGAAATGAAATTATGACTACTACTAGAATTGACAAGAAAAATAATAGGGTGACCATGTATAAATCCTTTTATTTCAATTAAGGAGGGTTGACAATGTACCATACCTGTGTCAATAGCTGCATAAATCTTCATGTTAGGTTGTAATGAAGTAGTAGGTGTATTGTTTTTTTTATATCCGTTATTGTCATTTGCGAGGATAATATTATTGATAATGGTTCTTGCCCCAATTATAACACTATATCCTTAGAGGTATAGGTCTATGCTTGTTGGGATTAACCAAATTTGTGGATCAGCAATGAGAAGTCTTTTGGTTGAATTCATTTTGACCTAATCCATTTTGTTTTCTTTTAATTTTTTCCCTTATCTGCTCTATAACTTGATTATATATTTCAAAATTTTCAACAATTTGGGTTGCTTCATCTACTGAGGCTGGCTTGCCACACCATATATAAGCTTGGTAATCATGTCTTAAACCATTAGTGAATTGAACTACTTGATTGTTTCCTTCAATGAATGGTACAAATAAATTAAGCTTTCAAAATTTTGTTTGTATTTGAACTTATGGATTGGAGTCTTTGTTTTAATTTAAAGAATTCATTTCTCTTTTCCTATATAAAATGATCTAAAAGATTTTTTTTTTTAAATAATAGTTTGAATTGTAACCATTTTATTTTTTTGGCTTTCAGTTTCAAGGTTCAAATAGTATCTTGCCACCAAATCAAAGCACTATTTTTTAGTTGATAAGTGGTGATCCTTATCCATCCATAGCTACTGGTGTTTTTCAGGTCAAAATATCATTCTAAGTTAGTTAGCGACTATTTTGCTTTTTCTTTGGTACCGGTATTGTCACTATACTTTGGTAATTTTATCTTTGGAGAAAATTTTTCTAATTGTTTTTGTGTTTGTTTATTATTGTTATCTCCAAAGGATTCTAATTCAGAGGTGTGAGAAGTACTATCACTAGAAGTTGAGTCTTCCTCAGATGATGTTGGCTTTTTCTTAGTGCTTTTAGATTTTCTTTTGTTATTTTTTCTACTTGAATGCCTAATGGATTTCGATCTTCTCTTGTTCTTTGTCAATTCTACTTCATTAGTTTTATTTTGTTCTAAAGCTTCTTGTCTAAGTTGTTCCACTTGGGTGGCTAATTCGACAACTTCCTGCATCAACACTTGGTTGGTTTTCTCTAAAGCCTCATCAAATTTTTGGTTGTTTTTAGATGTCATTGTGATAGGTCAATCAACGCTTTCTTGGTTTTCTCTAAAGCCTCATAAGATTTTTGGTTGTTCTCAAATAGCATTATGATAGGTCAATCTGTTTATACGAAATAATTAAATCAAAATTGATTGTTTTGAATGAAACCTTCACTACTAATCTTAAATGTGAGAAGGAAAGTGCATTAAATTAAAATTTTAAAATGTGAAATTATAACAATTTAGAATGTTAAATTTAGGGTTTTATCAAACCTATAATATTTGCACTTATGTGATCAATGATGCAAGAGCATCCAGTGGTGTAAGGGCAATCTTGCATCACCCAAAAATAGTTAAATTTCAAGTTTCTCTGTTTTTAGATCTTTTTACATTTTTGGATACTCTTTTCGTCATAATGAAATTCTCAATTTATGGTTTTTATTTTCTATTCCTGGGTTGAAAGATATTGCAGTTTTAGTTTCCCATATTTGCACCTAAAGATCTTCCGAGTTAGATTTGAGGCACTTAGAGTTCCCGGAATGGCCCCGAAACTTTCCAAAATTGGCGTAACAATTTTGAGCGCATTATTGACTTCGAGACCTTTCCAACAGTTCAAACGGTTCGCGAATCGAGTCCCGGATCAAAAGTTATGGCCCCGGGAAGTTGGTGCACTTTCTAGAAGATACAATTGCAAATGTTCTTTTGAAATTTGAACTTCAAGTTGTAATTTTGCCAAACCTAAACTCAAATTTGAATGTTTTTTGGCTCCAAACTAAAGAGGAGCTCTATTTATGGGCGGGTTTCTAATTTTTGGGTAACTTTTTGGGGACAAGCTCGCATATTGCGAAAGGGTGATTCTGTAGCTTTCTGTAACTTGCATGTGTTGTAGAACTTGGGGATTTGAGATCATCTGCATGTAAGAAGCTCCATTTTCTGAATAATAAAATTATTCTCTTGTTTGTGGGTTATTTTCTAAGTCTCGGGCTGCACCCTCATCAATCAAGGTTACCATTTTTAAGAAAGAGAAACTATCATAATCTAGAATCAAATTTTTAGTTTTCTTTTGAATCAATATGTTTATAAAATAAATACTAAAAAAATTCCAAAAAAAATCTTCTTTCAAGCATCCAATCACCATCTTAGACAAATAAAGGCTTCTCTATTAAATAAAGTGTGCCTCATAAAGGTTCGTCTCTCTCAAGAGTTCAAGAAAGGTGTCTTGTCTCGATTACCACGTTTTAAATAGCTTATATTCTAACCAAATAAGTGTACAAAAAAATCCACAATAAAAAATGGTTGTCTCAAAATAATATGAAAACAAAATTCAAAAATTGGACTACTCATTCACTATTTATTCAAGATAGAATGTGCAATTGATTAAATTATTATTATTTTTTTATAGGAAATTATAGTTAATCAGATGAAGAGTGAATAATTCATTCTTTTCAATGATGTTGGCAACCATAGTGAAGGAAATAGCAACGTGATATGCAACAAAATTTTAGTATCCACTTCTAATTTTCAAAAGATATAGCAGAAAATGGTGGTTCTATAAAATTACATTAATAGATGGATTCTTAAAATGTGATATATGGCATGAGGCAAATTTACCGTCAACAATTCACTGCAGGAAAATTCACCGTCATGACAAATTCACCTCAAGGAAAATTCACCACTAGCAATTCAAAGCCACCGATAATTGCAAACTTTTAATGCGATGAATTTTCAACGGTAGTGAATTGTGGTGGTGAATTTTTCTTGAAGTAAATTTGTGATAGCGATGAATTTTCTGATGGTGAATTGCTGACATGAATTTTCCTAGAACCCTGATATATATGTCCAAATCACAATCCCACATAAATAACCGATAAAAAAAAATTAAGAGAGGTTCAAGAAATGCAAAAGAAAGGAATGATTTTTCACATCGGTTTCAAATATACATGTGAAAATGTTCACTGCAAAAAAAAATGGTGACCTTATCAAAATGAAAAGAGTCGTATTTGGCACCTCCGAACTTATTTTATTCTGGCAGTTTTAAACATGAAAATTATCGTATTTGTCAGCTTTAATCTTTCAACATGTATATAGAAGACTTTAAGTGTGCCCCTAAATAAATATAATAGCCTGCTCTCATTAATAAGGAATTTATTTGGAGATTAAGCAGAAGATCTGGGATAACTGGCTGATAGAGACTACTAGAAAATATATAGAGCAGCAAAAAAAAATCAAACTTTAATAAAGATCAAAATGTAACGTAAACTTTCAAGCCTACGTTTAGAAAGCAAGTAAATTTAATCTACTCTAAATTCTAATTTCTTAGATAATGTAGATTTATTGGAATGGA
The DNA here is from genome assembly GCA_007258455.2 of Sequoia sempervirens. NCBI lineage: Eukaryota > Viridiplantae > Streptophyta > Pinopsida > Cupressales > Cupressaceae > Sequoia > Sequoia sempervirens. Next base: position 193,426,504 of record VDFB02358134.1, on the reverse strand, counting down.
TTTTTGAATGCGTTATAGCAATTTACTCTTTTATACAGTGATTAGTAATTATAAAAATGCAGCAATAGATTTATTTCTCAGAGCTCATTATTTCTCAGATCAAAGTTTCATAACATACAAAGTGATTGTGGTCCTAGATTTAGTTTCAAATTTGTGTGTGTGTTCATATGAAGGTTGCACCATGCAAGTCACGTAAAAGTTTGTAGAGTGCAATTATCAAAGCAGCGGAGAATCTTATGGAAGGTTGAAGTGTGAAAGACTTATGAGACAAGGTGATTTAGATTTGTATAGAGAAGCCTCTATGATAAGGGTTGACGGGGCCTCTTGCCTTGTGACAATTGTATGTGTGATATAATAACATGCTCTTCTCAGATACCTTTCCTACACATACAACTCCATGATCCACATGCAGAGAGATTTATTCTAGTATGTATTGATGTGAGCTAAGTAGATTTGATATGTTTGGAGTGTATAGTTTGTAATTTTGAATTTTTAGATATAAGTATTTCCTTATTAACGATGAAGTATTGAAGATATTCCTTTCATCTCATGAATCCATGGTCTATGCAAGAGAATATTATATCAAATATCATGGGGCATGATATGGATGGTATTTTGCAATACAACATGACCAATTTTAATAGGTAATGTTATTATACCAATGGATGTCTTCCAACATTGTCAAAACCATGGATAGACAAAGTATCTAGTTGAATTAAAGTCGTGTTTGCTCCAATTTTGTCTAGAATATCAACACTACAAACATTAAGTCTTGAACCATTGTCAATAAGGGTATTGCCTAATCTTAGTCTTGTTAATAATAGTCATTATCATCAAAACCTCATTATGTTTTTGTGTTTCCAAAGGGGGTAATTCACTTTGATGAAATACAATGTCCACATTAGCTGAATTTGTACCCTCAAGCAAGGTTGCTACATCATTTGGTTGAGTACAAGGAGGGACAACAACTTTTTCAATGCATTTTGATACATTCCATGATAAATAGGTAATTTTTAAATTAAATCCCTCAAAGAGATCTTAGCAAGATTAGCATGAAGTTGGTCTACAAGATCATACTCCTTTCCACTATGCTGGGGTAAACAAGGTGTACTAGGTAAAATAGGTTGTGGGAGTGGTATTGATGAGGGAATGGCTTGTGTTTGTCTTGGTTGCTTGTTATTCCTTGTGTTATATGTATGATCAATAGTATGATAACTTGGCTGCTTCGAGACATGACTACTAGTGAATTGTTTTACAAAGTTTAGGATATGGCCATGAGGTTTAGGAGGTCCTATAATGAGAGGTGACTTAGGAGGTCCAATAATTAAAGGAACTTTAGGACCTGTCCAATAATTAAAGGAAATATAATAGCCAATTGTACATTCATAACCTCAATGGAGTTAACTACTTGTTGATGATCTTCTATCAATTGGGGGTCTAATGACAACTTAGCATATTCATCTATGCAATCCATATTACTAACCTTTCAAAGAAATGTATCAATAATTTCATCCTCTTGTGCCACAATATCTTCTCAAGTGGGAAAAGTATTGGGAGAGAAAAAAACAAGATTCTTATGATGCTCAATGATTAGATCTTCTAACACGGAGATATCTTCTTCACAAGTAGGTGAGATATCAAGAAAAGAATAAACATAATTATGATGATTGTCAATGATTTCATTATATTGCACCAAGCTAACCTCACACATAGGAAAGATGGTGGGAGAGGGATCAATAAAAAATAACAAAAGTAGAGAAATAAACTCATTTTCACATGCTTGTAACAAAAATTCTTTGAAATGCTTAACAAGATCTAACAATAGAACATGTATTATGAAAGCACAAGATTTTTATGGGTAAAAACACAAAGTTGTGTCACACTTTATAAAGGAAACGACCAACACTGATCCAACTTTTAAACTTGAATCACTAAAAAGTCGCATATATGTTTTGAATTTTGAAATGATGTAAACTAGTAAAATATGTAATTTTTAGAATATTTTATGTTTGTATTTTTTTTAAAAAATACATATATATTTTAAACTAGTTTTTAATAAATTAACACTATAATTTAGTTGCTGATAAAATGCTGGAAAATGAAGTTGCATGAGACGTCAAAATTTTTATAGTAATTTTTTTTTTCTTTCAAATTTTTTTGTGTGTATTTATAAATTAAAACTCTAGTGCTTGGATTTTATTTTTTTCCAATTTTGATAAATATATATTTTTTAAATAAATATTAAAATTTGTGTGAATCAAAAAGCAGTAGTTTCTATGAGACATCAAATTTCATATTGAATATTTATTTTAAATGAAAAAAAAATTACCATCTTGAAATATATTTTTTTATCTAGAGCATCATATTTTTTTCAAATGTTTTTAATAATTTTTAGTGTTTTTCCTTGGCATGGTAATCAACCTAATATTTTGTGTTAGATAACCTACTTTTAGTAAAAATTAAAAATATATATATAAATAATAATTAAACTATTAAAATAAATATATTTTTGAAAACTACACTTATGGATCTACAAAAGGGTATTTTTATATTTTTAAAAAACTGTTATTTACATTAGTTATAGGAGTTATTGAAACTTCAAGTTTTTCAAATCATTTTATCTTTTTGGTAATTTGGACTCAAAGTGGTGCTCTGTATATTTTTAGCCAACAATTTTAGTTGAGAAAGTATCTAACTTAGCTAGAATGAATCTTAATAGATCATATGTTTGACCAAAATTGATTTTTAGTTAGAAATACTTAAATTAAGTTGTGCTAATAAGTTGGCTAAAAGTGTGACACAACTTTGTGTTTTTACCCTTGCAATGAGAAAATTGTGTTGTCCTATGGATCAAGCTAGTAATGTTTTTAGAAAAATACAGTTATAGGATTGGTATTCATAAACCAAGGCTAGGTTTGGGCAAAGACCAAAGACAAGGTTCTACAAACAAAATTTGGGTTCAATTTTGCTAGATTAGGTTGCCTAGGGTGAATATGTCCTATATAGGTTTTTGTAAAATTTAAAATTGTAGTGTGTATAATATTGTTTGAAGTTCATGTTTCTCTATGTATATATGTGTGACAATGAATATTTCTAGAATTTACCCACTATATGTAATTCAAAATGCAAGTGTGTAATTGTAGTGTAGGAAAATGTACTCCTTTACATTTTCACACTTTGTTAGGGTCCCCTCAGTTAAAGTAGACTTAATTATGCCTTAATAAACCCTATTTTACATCTACAAGCCTAATAAATTACATTCTTCAAAGGGGAAACCCTACAATAATTAATGCCAACACATAACATTTTACCTTGAGCAATGTGTGTTCCAAGAATAGGGACCTAGGGCCCATTCACCCATGGGTGAATGGGTCCCCCCTAGGCCTTTGAACCTAAATTTAAAATATGTTTTTGGTAATATTTTAATGTCCTTAAATTTAAATTTTAATGTTGGTTTGTGATGTTTAATTTTCAGGAAATTAAGGATACAACCTATAAATACAAGGTTATTTCATCAATTCAAATCCTAAGAAGCTAGAGTTTTCATGCAATCATTCCTAAAAAAAGATTATGATCATGGGCATTCAAGAGCATATTTGTTAGTAATTTATTGTAGCAATCAAGATCTCAAGCATCATGTCAAAGTATTTTGCAATCATGCATGTTTTTGGAGCTAACATAGTGATGTAGGTTTCAAAGATCAAGTCAAGCATTCAAGTCATATTTCAAATATCAAGATCCACATCCATTGAATTCATTTCATGAAATATCAACATCAACATTTCAGCCCTCCAAAGGTTTATTCAATGGTTTGGTGACTTGCAACACAACACTTGTTCATTCATCATTCCTTTCATATTTTATTATTTCAATTTGAGGTTTAATTACCCAAATGTGGTTTGACCAAGGTAAACCCCCATCCACCAAAAAAAACAATTTTCCCCCTTTGTGTTTGTGTTGCAGATCTTAGGTTGAAGAAGGATTGAATATCTCTTGGGAGTAAGAATGAAAAAGTTGTTAAACTTGCAAAAGTTATCGAAGTTGTCGTCGATTCATGGAATCTCACCTACAGATCTGATTTCTGACTTTCTAACACTGAAACCTAGATAAAACAGAAGCTACAGATTGACATCAAAGGCTTCCAAAAGTTATTTTAAAACTCTGCACAAATACCCATTTGCCTATAGGTGAATTAGTCCTAGTTAGCCTCCCAAAACTTCATTTTAGTGACAGGTACACATCACTCTGCCATTTCCAGATCTATCGAAATTTTGTTGTTTCTATTTGTATTATGCTTTAAATTTATGTTTCAAGTTTGAATGTGCATAATTGAGTTGAATTAATATTTTTAGTTTTTCTCCCAAAATTGTTGTTTAGGTTGATACCCCCATCTTCAATTATAAGGAAATCAGTAGATTCTCTCATTGAGTTGACTCACCTAAGGGTTGTAGTCAATTATTTGTGTGGATTACATTTACTAATGAAATAAAGAAAAATAGGTCTATCCACATCTACATTTTAAAATTGGTGAACCCCCACTTTTCCACCTTTCCCTGTTTTTTACCATTTCAACAACAAATTACAAAATGTTCAAGCAATAAATGACAATCGTAAATGCAATTTCCAGATCTAAGATGCAACAATTGACTAATTCTAAAATGATAAAATTTGAAGATGATCTATTGATGCCTTTTTTGAAACAAAATAATGTAATTTTTCACTTTTTGAATTAAATGTAAGATGCCTAAATGAATGCAATGAACAATTTTAGATTTTTCATATTTAAATGATCTAATGCGGATTTATAAATGCAATTTGAGTGTAGATTTGACCTATGATGACTAAAATTAACCCTATTGCAACCTATAATGCAATATTGTATGCAATTTTTTGAAATTTTATGCTTTTTATAATGCAAAAATAAATGCCTAAATGAACAATAAGAAAAAACAATATTAAATCTAGATCTAGGATGAATTGCTTCAAATTTTAGAAGGTTTATGATGTTAATGAGTTAGGTTCACCAAAATAAAATGAAGAACAAGTGAGGCCCTAGGATTCTACTCTAGGGTTTATGGTACTTTTTTTAATGTGTCATTTATAATTTGAGGTAGCGAGTGTTTGATGGATTTGGATAAGGTATAAGACTAACTTACAATCTAAAAGGTGAGCCAAATTTCCCTTTCCCAAACTTGGAATGGAATTTGAAATGAAATGCAATGAGATGACTAAGATAATGGTGCAAACAGCTATTCTAATGCAAATATAGTAGACACAAAAAGTCACTGACAAATTCAAAATACAAAAAAGGACTGAGTAGAGTAATGTGCACCTGTGATATGAATTTGGAGCTAATTTTTTAGGACCAAGTCACCTTGGGGCGACTATAATTTCCTAGTATAGGAATTCCAAATCTAATTTCACAGTCCTCTGGTGTCAAATCAAAGCCTTCATTTTTCACTTATAGCACTGTTGGATCTTCGTCAGGTGTGGAGATAATTGAGTTTCTGTTTGTTGTCAAGGTGTAGGGTTTGCATGCAATAATGAATAATTGACCTTCAAACTATCCAAATCTTCTTCACATCTAAAACCTACACATTCAAAGAGAGAGAGGGTTGTGCCATATAGGGGCTTACCTTAGTTAAACCTCATGTTAGTATTTCCACTTCCTCAATGGTAATGTCAATGATAGGTAGCCTATCCTTTTGAGGGATAAGGCTAAATGATAAAAGGAATGATCAATCAACAATGGACTGCAACTCATTGTAGTGTAGAAAAATGTAACCCCTTACATTTTCTCACTTGTTTGGGCCCTCCTACTTAAAATTAGACTTAATGATGCCTTAATTTAGTGTTTTTAAATGTACCCCTTTACATTTACACACTTATTTGGGCCCTCTTAATTAAATTGATCTTAATTATGCCTTAATTATCCCTTTAATTCATTTAAAACACCTAATAAATTACATTTTCCAAATGGGAAACTCAAAATAATTAATGCCTAAACATAACATTTTACATTAAGCAATGTGTGTTTCAAGTATAGGGACCTAGAACCCATTCGCCCATAGGAGAATGTGTCCTCCCTAGACATTTGGACCTAAATTTAAATTATGTTTTTGGCAGTATTTTAATGTTTTCAAATCCATAATTCAATTTCAGCTTGTGATATTTGAATTTTGGGAAATTAAGGATACATACCTATAAATACAAGGTTATTTCACTAAGTTTCACCTAGCCTTTCATGAGAAATTTTATGAGATTTTATGAGAATTTAAAGAGTAATCAATGGAATTCAAGAGTAGATATATCAGATATTTATTGCAGCAAATTCAAGATCTATTCATTATATCAAAGTCTTCTTACATCATGCATGTTTTTGGAGCTAACATTGTGATGTAGGTTTCATGATCAAGCATTCAAAGTATCATTTCAAGCAAGATTCAAGTGTCAAGATCCACATCCAATTTAGACATTTCATGCAAGTTGTAGACCTCCTAAGATCTCCATTATCAAGGTTTCATACAAGGGTTTGTTGAATGGTAACATAGCTTTATTCATTCTTCATTCCCTTCTTTCATGTTTTATTCCAATTCAAGGTTTGATTACCAAAATGGGGTTTGACCAAGGCAAACCCCCATTCACTAAAAAAAAAACATTTTTCTCTCTTGTGTGTGTGATTGCAAATTTAGGTTGAAGAAGGCTTGAAGACCTTTTGAAGAGAAAGATTTCCAAATTTTTCAAAGTTGGACCATCAAATCACAAAATCTTACCTATAGATCATATTTCTGACTTTTCAACACTAAAACATGGACAAATCAGAAGCTTCAAATCTATACCAGAGGCTCCTAAAAGATTGTTTTAACCCCTATACTTGGACCCATGTTGAATGAGTCTCAGATCAACTTCCATAAATAAATCTTGGTGACTGATACACATGCTTCTACCCTTCTCAAATCTGCATTATATTTTCTAGTTCTACAAATATTGAGCTTAATCTTCAAGTTTCAAGTGTTAGATTGCATTTTGGATTTGATTTTCTATTTTTTAGTTAGATTGCATTTTGGATTTGATTTGCTATTTTTTAGTTTTTCTCCCCAAAGTGTTGTTTGACCTTGACCCTCATCCTTTAGTCATAAGGAAATCTAAAGATTCTCATTTTTTACTCAATTCACCTAAGGTTTTATAATCAATTCATTGTGGGATCCCATTTCCTAATGAAATAGAGGAAAATACGTTCCTCACACCATTGGATCAAACCCTATTTTCTATTTTTTTATAAGCCCGTTTTTCTATATTTCACTCACCACCCAAAAATGGCTTCCTTGAAGGACTAAAGTAATACAAATCTTCTCAAGGCTTGGTATGTTGTTGGCTTGATTTTCTTGAAGACCTACGAGGGTTAGATCTCATAAACAATATGATAACATAGACATGAATAAACTCACATAAAATTTGACATGATGCTTTGATATTGATTTGCTTCAATAAATCTTCTCTCGACTTCTCTTGACTTGCTTGATAATTCTTTTGACAATAATTTTTACTCTTGATACTAGGTAGATTTCAAATGATATGATAATTAGGTATTTATATGCAATTATTATAATTTCCTGAAAAGATTAAATCTTGATAGTCGATATTAGGCATTTGAAATTCAAATAATAAAATTCCACCCTTGACACATTCAATTTTGGATGAAAAATAGGGGGACTAAGTTTCCCTAGGTGACTAGGTCCCATCCCTATTTTTTGGGACTTAAGATGTCAAGGGAAAAATATTAATTGAATGTTTTGGTTTTCTATGTGCAATTTATCGGTAAATGTTAAAATGGATCACAAAATACATAATTTAGGAAATTAAGTGTTCAATTAGGTCCATGCACTTAGGGGAAGCAAAACATAGTGTAAAATTGTCATGAGTGATAATTTACAATGATACAATTATAATTATTATGTAAGGTGAACAACACACGATTTTCCAATATTCTCCCACTTATTATATGCATTGCATAAGGGTGCAAGATTAATCTCAAAAATTAAGGGAATAATCCCTATATCCAACATGTATCGTTAAGACATTTGAGTGCTTTATGTGCTCCATAAAGATACTTACTATGCCTCATAGGTATTTCCTATTTTATTTCTCCTTTGTAGTTGGAACAAGGCACATTACCTAACTAGTTATTAGTAAATGTTCATATATTAAGTTTACTTAGGGAGTTGTGAATCTTTCTAGAAGTCTCTATTAGACATGTGATATTATCCTCTAGTTGTCACATGACATAGGATTAAAATAATTTTCATCATCATAGTTAGTCCTATCTCTTGACCTTTCTTATATAAGCAAGGCATCATATGCATATTTTGGATGCAATATTTGATTAATAGATCTTATTCATTTTGCATCACAATCAAACAATATTTTACTCGTGTTCTTCTCTTGAGGAAGGTAATCTTTGGTCTTGCAAGAAATACTAGGAGCTTTAGTCCATTGGTGACTCTAACATGGTATCTTATCTCTCAACCATGCCTATATAAGCAAGGCCTTACATGTGCATTTTACAAATACAAGTTCATTGAAAACTATTGATCTAATATTATTTTTCATCCATTATTGGAAAATTTATGCTCTTATTTTTCTCTCCTAAATAAAAGGATATTTTGGTTTTGCAAGTGATCATGGGAGCTTGAGTCCTTGAGTGACTCTAACATGAATGTCTATAACCTAACAAGGAGTGGCAAGAGATCAAAGATGATTTTATTTGTAAATTTCAATCCCTAGAGGTAGAGGGTAAAATAATTTATCTCTCAATTATTTCCTGAATAGAGAACCTCATTAAATGGAAGAAATTTTTATGGATATTTAGATGAAGTGGAATTAGCATGCAAAACAAAGGCATAGTCTTGGAAAATAAAAGATAAAGGAGAAAACTTGGAAATAGAAATGTTAAAGATAGCACTTGAATAGATAAAGATCAAATAAGAAATCTGCACCAAAGAAGAAAGTCACAAGGAATAATACATAATAAACACCTATTTTTCATGAATACAAAGAAAATATTTTGAATCTTATCAATTTCTAATATTGGAACCCTCATAATGTGCACATGAATGATGTGTGATGGTCTTGAGCTTTTGTGATTGAATACCCCTTTGAATATAACACTAGTTTCTATTTTAGTTGTACAATTACAAATTGAGAAGGAGCTTGGTTAACAAATTATTCATTCATCATATAGTACAGTCTTCCATCTTAGAAATTCAATCTCTATTTATCTAACCATTTATATTTTTTACTTTATTTTATCAACAATTAAAATATATTTTAGTTTATGTGCAAACCCCAGTCCTAGTACCTGCAAAACAACAAGAATAAACAAGTTAAACAAGAGATTGCAAGATAAAACAAGGATTCCCCATGAAATCCATTTACAACTTTAAAATAGGAAAGAAAAGAGTGAAGAACACAATGGAAATGACAAAACAAAGATTGAATCCTAATTTAAATGTGCAAACTCATGTTCCCATGGGGGAATTGATGCCAATTTGATGTGAAAATTGGCCCTTTCCCAATTCCTAAGATGCAAGCTTGATATGTTGATGGAGATTGATCCACTTTGATGGTGAAGAATGAGAGCTCCAAGCCAAAAAATCTGCAAAACACCTAGCTAAGAACTCAAGATTGATGGATGGAAATGGCTAAATATTTTAGCATAATAACTTTGCATAATTTGTGGATGATCAAATGAGGATATGAGCTCTTTATTTATAGAATGCCAAGATGGATGAATGTCCAAATTTGAGCAATGTGGGACTAACATTCATTCAATGGCATGATGCCACTTGTCAATCTATGAATGGATGGAGGATGTACAAGATTTGGGGATTGTGCCAATAAATGCATATTTTTGAATTTCAAATTTGTTGAAATGACTTGCAAGAGGGAAGGAAATGCAATAAATGCCACTTGGCTCAAGGAAGGACATGTAAGATGAAGTTATTGCCTTGTTGGATGTACATGTTGACTTGGAATTTTTGAATTCAAATTTGGAGAATATTCAAAAGATGCCTTGTGAGGAAAATGGGGATTTAATAAATGAATTAAATCTATTTTCATGTGCAACTTGCAAAATCTAGAGGATGGTACATGAGATGAGATTAAATTAGCCAAGGGTTAATTAATTTAATAGGAGATTAGATGATGTGACCTATTTGACTCAAATTTATGGATTTATTTAAATCAAATAAGAGAGGAATATGATAAGGGATTAATTAAATAAGGATTTTGATTTATTTAATTAAAAAGATGGTGTTAGATTAAATCAAATAAGGTTTTAATTTATTTAATTTAATGGATAGACTTTAGAGATTTAATCAAATAAATTTAATTATTTAATTAAATAGGATAATTAGATCAGATGGATTGATTTAATTAACGAAAGAGATGACTTGATTAGATAAAATGATTTATTTAATTAAGAGAGAAATTGATGAATTTAATCAGATAAGGAGATTTGATTAAATGGTTAGATTGAGGGATGATTCATGATGAAATGGTGTTAGTAGTTGGGATCAAATGCACAATGTCAATCGGTATATTTTACGTCCCTACATTTTGCCCCTCTTTGAAGCAATGCACTTGTTGTGTTGGTTCAAAGAATAAACAAACTCGATCGAAGCCAAAATTTTCAATATTTTAAAAACTTGCCCCATTGCTTCTTGGCAAGAGAAAACATGCCATTATAATGCCCCCTCGAGAGATTGGACGAAAATTTCAATTTTTTGGGTGATCTCGCGAAAAAAGAGGACAAAGTACCTGATAGGTCCGAAAGGGCTCTGGGAGGCTAAAAATGTGTCTAAACACAATAAAATTATTAAAAACAAGCCTCAACCAGACAAAAACAGGTTCGGGGGTCCAAGCCCTAGCAGGACAGCCAGTCAGGGTGAAAAAACCCTAATTTTTAGGCTTAAAAGGGGCCCAAGGGGTCACTTTCAAGTCATTTTCAAACACTTCCAATAGCAACCTTGAGATTTGAGCTCTGACCTTCCAACGATATGGCACAACGACAGCTTCCCCTACACATTTTTGATCGAGTTCCGATGTACCAACGACCACCTGGCCTCGGGGCACCGGTATGTGACCCTTACCCGAGCTTCATTTTTTCATTTAATGCTTTAAAGGGTTGGTCCGCCTACAGCAGCGCTATATAGCGCCGCTCGGCAATCAAATTGTGTCGTACGGTGTGATTTTGCGCCGCAGTGGTGTAGTTTGGAGTTTAAAAACTTTGACGCTGAGCTCGGGGTTGGTGGGGCGGTTTGCCAAAGTGCGATGCGGCGGCGTCAATTTTTCCCAAAGTGCACCGCTGAATGATAAATTGCACCACGGCGGTGCAATTTTGTTGTTTTAGGGCATTGCGTCGAAGTTTGATTAGAAATCAAACTGCGACACCATCATGACTTGCACCGCTAGAGAAGTTTTTTGAATGCGCGATGAAGAATTTTTCAAAAAAATTAACATGGTGATCTTCCTTGATGCAAGACGCGGTGAGGGAGCTCTACTCCCGAGAGCACAGGTCACGGGACATAGCCGGCTACTTATGAGACCTGAGTGACAGGGACCAGGATCGACTCTGGATTGCGGGGTTGTGGTATATTGCGTATGCGGCGCCCGTCCGCACTCACTTAGGGATGTTGTCAGTACTGGCCGAGAGATGGCACAATGAGACTTCTTTGTTCCATCTTCCCACTGGCAAGGCCACTGTCACCCTAGAGGACGTTTGGCGTATTTTACGATTGTCGATTCATGGCCAATGGGCGATTTTAGATATGGATGAGGGGCGCGAGGCCTGCCACAGGGTCCTTGCCACATAAGATATCATCTTCTGTGAGGGACAGATAGAGCTAGAGTGACACAGGATCTTGACACCTCCCTACTGCTGGGTGATTACAGCCATCATTTCGGGTCTTGTTGCCCTTGACAGACGAGGGCGATATTTCAGTCCCAACTAGGGATATTGCTGGGAGCGGATGGTCTGAGACAGGCCGGTTCGTTTTGCATGGGGGCCTGTTCTCCTAGCTTCACTATACAGAGACCTCCATGAGTACGTTTACATGGATGGCAGAGCACTCAGAGCAGGGGTGACTCTTCTTCACATCTGGGCATGGGAGCACATTGTTGTGCTACGGCCACACGTTGTTTCTATTTCGATGGTGCCAGACGATCCCCTCGTGTGGCGATACAGAGGCAGTGTGTCCTTCACACACACTGGTGAGCAAGGGATTTCCTATTGGAGGAGAGTCCTGGACGAGATGGTGGTTTTCACCTGGCAACCATACCTTGGTCGACCTAGATGAGCTGACGATGTTGATCAGTTATTCTATTTCCACAAGGACCATTTTATGCAGGGGCAGGAGCATACTATGATTGAGAGGTACCTTCCCAGGCATGTGTAGCATCAGTTTGGGGAGTCGCAAGATCATCCCGATGACGATTACGTGGCCGTCTTTGCTCGCTCCATGACACAAGTATCATGGGGGCAGTACATTCCTGCTTCGGAGGCGGTCGACAGCTTCAGGAAGCTGGTAGCCCGGCCATGGGCTTATGATCAGAGGCTTGCAGATCCAGGCACCACCCAGGCCTATAGGGATTGGTTCCGACCTCCATTTTGTTTGACGATTCTAGGTGCAGTTTTGGATCTGCGAAGAGTCAGAGGCAGAGGGGGAGGATGAGGATGGAGAGTTGACATTCGACAAGACCCGCCATTTGTGCCTCCAGTGCAGCTAGATCAAGGAGATGTGCACATGCAGGACCAACAGCAGGTGCCACCAATCCCACCACCACGAGGCGAGGGTCCTTCTCGGGTGTAGCCGCAGGTACAACCAACAAGACAGGCGGATGCACGGGATACTCTGATTGCACAACTGCATGCCTAGGTCCAATCCATGACAGCCGAGAGAGATCAGGCGAGGGCCGAGAGAGAGCAACTTAGGGCCAAGAGGGATCAGGTCGTACAACAGAGACAGGCTGCAGAGCTACAGGCAGCCACTGAGCTAGGCTGGAGACAACAGTTAGGGAGCATGATAGCCTCCTCATCCCAGGGTACAGTTTCAGTTCGATCTTATAGGGATGTCATCCGAGAGGTAGAGTATTATCATAGGTACTATCATGAGGTCGTACCCCGAGCAGAGCGAGTCCCAAAGTACTCAGAGCAAGTCAACCACAGACTAGTAGAGGGTCATGGTGACAGAGGCGAGGGTAGCATCCACATGGACAGAGCTTGATAGAGATGCTACGATACTTTTCATGCTTTATGGGCTTATTTTTGATAGCCCGATGGGCCTTTTGTACTGATTGACATACATGTACAGTGATCCGATTTATTATTGTACTATGACAGTTGCGTTATTGATATATATATGAGCCAATGATGATTTTAATGTGATGCGATGTGTATTATTTATTTATGCATGGATGATTTTTACTTCTATATGTTGTGCAATGATGCTTTTATGGATACATTTATTTCTGATGATGTATGCATTATGATTATGACTAACAGATCTATATTATGTTTAACCTATGATATGCAAAATGTGATGTGCAATGATGGTGTCTATATGATGATCTCATGGATGATGTAAATGAGATGGTCGTGATACATTGCGAATGAGATAGTTTTATGTAATGCAAATGAGATGGTTTTATGAGATGCTTAGAATAACAAATGCTATTATCCAAAACATATTAAATGATGATGTAATGTATGTGATGTATTTAATATGATGTACTATATGCAATGATATGATAATGTTTTGATGCAAGATGAACCAAATGTGTGAGATGACTTTATGATGTTATGCAAGTATGTATGCGATGGATTATCTATAATGCTTATATACCTATTGTGTATGATTATGCATTATGTGATAATGGTGAAATGATTATGAAATGCTTATGCAAATGAATGTTATGCGATGATTTATGTAATAAATGCAATGTAATGGATGAAATGTGATGAAATGGTTGCACCTACCTATGAAGAATGCCTATGATAACTTGTTTATGTGATGATTTGAAATGCAATGCATGTGTTTCCTATATGATATGTTTATGCAATATGCTAATGATTTGTGAATGTAGGATCGATGACGATAATGGTGATGATGATCAACTGTCACAATACCTTGTTAGTGTGGTTAGCAAGAAAAGAAGAAGTCATTTCAACAAGACACAATATGATGCAAATGCAAATGAGGATGATGATGATGACGATTACTTGCTGAGGAATTGGGATTTTCAAGGGGCCAAATTTTCTTATGTTTGATAACACAAGTGGTACGATGCATCAAAGTATAGGAAACCAGGATGGCGTTGTACCTAGTGTGATGGACTTTGACTTGACAATTAGATAGGAGTATCCTTGTTCACACCTGACATACGGAAACCTTGCTAGGGTGCACTTTATAAGTTCAAAACACCTTGGACCAAAACACGGAAAGGTAAACCTATCCATGCAATAGTCAACAAGTTGTGCAAAACTTCCTCCATACATACCTAACAAAGCAAGTATTCGCCAAGGTTATATTACAAGAATGTCCAACAAGCATAGCAAACAAAAGATAATAGTTATTTCCCCATTCCTATTTCTCTAAATCCTTTGTTCGGATATCATCGAGATGTCCTTGGAATGAGCGCAAATAAGATAAGTCAAAAGATAAAGACCAAGTAAACAAACAAGTTGATGCTCTTCAATACCACTAATGAGAAGAAGATGTGTTTTTAAGGATAAGAACCAAAACTATTGCCAAAAGATAATGCCCATTGTAGGAAGGATTCATCCTAGGACATGATGTTATCAGATGATTCATATGGGATTGATTAGATGATGGGCTACCGACGCGAAGAATTGACCAACTTGTTTACGTACTGACTTAAACCTGAGACTTGACGTTTGGAGTTTTTCTTTTTAACCTGCTAGACTTGTTTCTAACTGTTTCACCAAAGGTTGAGGATGACAATTAGTTTATTATGGATGGTGTTTATTGCAGGTGTAAGTGAGATGAGATAGATGGATTTTTTCAAATATTTGGATGTTTTTGACATTTTGCAATGTTTTAAGGCTGTTTTTGGTATTTTTCAAGATTTTCAAATGTTTTGATTTTTTTGAATTTCTAATGTTTTGAGATTTTCTGAGATTTTGACCAAGAGACTAACCTAAAGACCTATCCTAGGGGCCTCGGGGACTAATCAACAAATTATCCTTGCCTACGTTATACATGCAGAGACCACGTAGTTCGACTGACGACTTGACTGATTTATAGATGAAGATATACATGATGAGATGTCAGTTTATTATGACAGACTCCTAAAGGATTGACCTAAGTGTCTCAGGGAATGATCAAAGATATTGACCTTGCCTACGTTCAAGCTCAGAGATGACGTAGTTTGAAAAAATGACTTTGTTTTTGACCTTTTGATTGACTTTTTGACCTGTTTTGAGATTTTGATAATTTTTTTATTTTTTTGGATTTTTTGATTTTTTGATGTTTTTGGATTTTCTAATATTTTGATGTTTTTTGGATTTTCTGATTTGCAAGACTTTCAGAATATACACAAATCCGGTCCGATAAGCACATGCCCCCAGCGTGAAGCAATAGACTACTCTGATAAAGGAAGGACAAACTGACCTTGAGAATGGGCCAAGTAGTACTATGAGGGATCATGATACGAAAACATGACCAAGCTATGGTGTGGATGCGAGTGGATGAGTGATGGATAGAGATCTGGATATGATGGATGATGGAAGCGAAATGGATGAATGATGCAGAACAAGCCATAAAGATTCTGATGGATGGAAAGTGCTTATTTACGCAAGGCGCTTGTTTGCCAAGTTTTCACCAAGGTACTTGTCCAAAGTGCCACCGAAGTGGTTTTCACTAGAGGACGATTTTTTATCCTTTTTCTAATTTTTTTTTTTGGATTTTTTTGCTTTTGATTTTTTGTTGTCACCAAGACACCTGTTTTCCAGGTTTTCGCCGAAGTAACCATTTTTTTAGGACATTTTCTGATTTTTTAGATTTTTTTAGTTCTATACCTTGAAAGATTTAGGCATAAAACTTTTTGCGATGAGAGCTATTCATGGGCTCTTGCAGAGGTTCCCCTTTGGGTGTTGATAATTGGTATGCCCCTGACTTATAACTTGTTGTGATGACGAATGGTCCCAACCAATTGGGTTCAAATTTTCCTTTGTTGCTTAGGTTTGGGACATTCTTCTGATTTTCTTTTAAGACCAGTTCTCTGACTTGGAACGTCCTGCTTCTGATTTTCTTATTGTAGCTCCTTTTGAGTTTGTTCT
The DNA here is from genome assembly GCA_007258455.2 of Sequoia sempervirens. Lineage (NCBI taxonomy): Eukaryota > Viridiplantae > Streptophyta > Pinopsida > Cupressales > Cupressaceae > Sequoia > Sequoia sempervirens. The sequence continues at coordinate 193,410,147 of VDFB02358134.1, read as the reverse complement.
GATAGACTTACAAATGATTTAAAGCATTTATACGTCTCTCATCTAGTAGCTCTAACTCATTTATTCTTGATACCTAGTACTCTTCATCTGTGATGAGGTTTTGCAGTGATATCCTGAGGGATGGGAGCTCGATCTTAATGGGCAGTACGGCTTCTGATCTGTAGACCAAGGAGAAGGGGGTGGTGTCGGTGGGTGTGCAGATGCTGGTTTGATAGGCCCAGAGGGTGGGATTAAGCTATAAATGTCAATCACGACCTGCGCCATTGACTGTTTTCTTCAGGATTTTTAGAATGGTTTTGTTTGTAGATTCTACTTGGCCATTGCCTTGGGGATAGTATGGGGTGGAGAAGCGATGTAGGATTTTGAATTTCTCGCATAGGTCACGGACCTCCTGATTTTTGAATGGTGTCCCATTATCTGAGATAATGGATTGTAGAACACCATAGCGGAAAATGAAATAGTTCAGGATGAACTTTGAAATCTGCTTCCCAGTTATGTACGTCATGGGTATGGCCTCCACCCACTTAGTAAAGTACTTTGTTGCGGTTATGATGAATTTGTGGCTGTTAGATGAGGTGGGTGTTATTTTTCCAATAAGATCGAGTCCCCACTGCGAAAAGGGCCATGGTGTGACGATAGGATGAAGCTTTTGAGTCGAAGCATGGATGAGGTCCCCATGTTGCTGACATTGTAGATACCTTCTAGCATAATCATTGTGCTTCTCGTTCCATTGTGGGCCAATAATACCCCATCCTCAGCAGTTTCTTGGCTATGGTCATTCCACTCGAGTGTGAACCACAGATACCGTTATGTACTTCAGTTAGAGCGGTCAATGCCTCCTCAACGTTTAGGCAGCGTAGTAGGGTTCCTTCTATGCTCCTACGATATAGGGTATCTCCTAGGATGAAAAATATAGATGCCTTTTTGACAAAGGTTCATTTTAGATTTGATGGTAGATCCGCAGGTATGACTCCTATTCGAAGGTATGTATAAATGTCATGGTACCAAGGATCATTGGGACCAACGATTTTGCACACAAATTATGATTCTAGTACCTCGAATGTGAGTACGAGAAGTTGCTCTATCAGGAATTCATATTTTGGAACATTGTTGGGAATGTCCAATAGGGACCCAATTGTTGCCATGACGTCTGCTACTCTGTTGTTGGCTCTAGGTATCTACTCAAATGTAATTTTGATGAAGGATTCTTTGAGAGTCTCCACCAATTTCTTGTATGGAGTGAGCTTGTCGTCCTTGGTCTGGTATTCATCGTTCACTTGATTTATGATCAATTGGGAGTCTCTGTACACTTTGAGATCCATGATGTTCCACTACACTGCTATTTTGAGACCTATGGTCAAAGCCTCGTATTCCACAATGTTATTGGTGCAGGGAAATGCTAATTTGTAGGACCTTGGTATGCAATCCCCTTGTGGGGTGATGAAGAAGACACCAACTCCTGATCCATGTTGTGTGTATGAGCCATCGAAGTATAGTTTCCAGTGGTCAGCTACGTTGAGGTTAAAAATAGATTCATCTGGAAACTCTGAGACAAGAGGATTCTCATAATAGATAGGTGCTTCTACCAATTGATATGCGATGACTTGGCCTTTGATTGCTTTCCGCTCCACATATTCGATGTTGTATTCTGACAATATCATCACCCATTTTTCAATTCTTCCTGTGAGCATTGCCTTTGATAGTAGATACTTGAGAGGATCAATTTTGGCAATGAGTTTTATTTTATGTGCCAACTTGTAATGTCTGAATTTTTGTGATGCAAACACTACTGCAAGGCATGCTTTCTTGATGAATGAATAGTTTAGCTCATGCCCAACCATTGTCCTGTTGATGCAATAAATGGCCCTTTCTATTCCATTTTCGTCCTGCTAAGCCAAGAGAGCTCCAAGGGCTGTTGTTGTTGTTGAAACGTATAAGATCAATGGTTTCTTTGGGATGGGTGGCCTTAATACTAGTGGTGTTAGTAGATATTCTTTGATTTTGTTAAATGCCTCTTCACACTTGGTATCCCATTTGTACGCTACTCCCTTGTGGAGTAGGTGAGAGTATGGGTTTTGTTTGTCTGCCAATTGTGCTATGAATCGTCAGATGGACTGGAGTCTTCCTTGGAAACCTCTCAATTGTTTTAGTGTTTTTGATGCCTCCATCTCGATGATTTCTTTTACCTTTGTTGGATCTACCTCAATACCCCTCATTGACACTATATATCCTAGGAGCTTTCCTGATTGTACGTCGGAGACGCACTTCTTTGGGTTTAGTCTAACCTTGTACTCCTCCAGTCTATCAAAGATGGCACTTAGGGTTGCTATGTGATCTTTTCTCTTTCTGGACTTAGCTAGAATGTCTTCAACATAGTCTTCAACCGTTTTATGGATCATGTCATGGAATATCAATGTCATGGCCCTTTGGTATGTTGCTTCTGCATTCTTTAAGTTGAATGGTATCATGTTCCAACAGTATGTCCCCCATGGACAAGTGAAAGTTGTTTTATGTTGGTCCTCTTTAGCTATCATGATCTGATTTTACCCTGAGAATCCATCCATTAGTGACAACATTTCATGTCCCGCTGTCATATCTACTATCATGTCGATGTTGGGAAGTGGGAAGTCATCTTTTGGACATGCCTTGTTCAAATCTCTGAAGTCTGTGTAGATTTTGATATTTCTGTTAGGTTTTGAAATAGGTCCCAAGTTTGACACCCATTATGGATAATTGATTGGTCAGATGAACCCTGCATCCAATAGCTTTTTTAGCTCCATTTTGACAAATAGAGCGATCTGAGGGTGCATTTTTTGAAGCTTTTGTTTGACAGGCTTTGCTTCTAGATAAACTGCTAAGTGATGAACCACGGTCCCTGGATCAAGTCCTGGCATGTCAGCATAAATCCATGCGAAGTTTATTTTTCTTTCCCTTAGGAAGGCCGCTAGGAGCTCTTGCTCTTCTGATAGTAGTGATTTTGCATAGAATGTGATATGTGGGGTCTCCTCTGTTCCTAGGTTGACCGAATTTCATTTTTCTGCCAAGACTGCTGACTTTTCCTGATGAATAGCTCTTAAAGGAAGATTGAATCCCCCATCCTCAGGTGCCTCAGAGAGGCTTTCACTGTTGGATGCATCCTTTCTTTTTACTTTTTTCTTGTCAGAGAGTGCCACAGTGTGGTTTTCACTCAAGGACTTAGATATTATTCTTAATTTCTCGCTTTTGCGACTGAAGGATTCAATCATTTCCCCATAATAGGCATGTGTGTCCAACTCCATTATAAACCTTGCTTTGTGATCCCCATCTAGAATTTTGTCCCGCAATCCCATGAATTCTAAGAGCGCCTCATCATTTTTGAATGTATCGAGAACCAGTGGTCCTCGTTGGTCGTAGTCGATGAGTTGGGGATATACTAGGCGAATCTCATGATTTTGGTGATCTGTTTCAAAAGATAGGGTGCTAATCATGCAAAGAGTGGTATCCTAAAATATCCTAGGTAAATTAGGTGTGGGATCCTCATCATCGCTACTACTACAGACGTTAGTTATATCAAATGTAAAGTTATCTATGACTCTACTTGTAGACACTGGTGATTGTAGTTTTGCTGGGGTTGGATGAGGAGGGTTGTTAACCGTTCTAACTAGAGGACTTCGGCCCCATATGGTTATACTCAGAGGGGTACATCCAAGGCCAATATTTTTTATCAGTCGCATCTCTGGCATGATAGGTATTATGAGCCCATTGTTGTTTTGTCCCAGTCTTTGATTTCTGTCGTAGCCCATTGTGAGCATCATTTGCAGACCCTTGCTTCTGTCATCCATTGGTAAATCATCCATTAGTCTTTCATCTTGGTATAGCATGTGAGATGGATCTGCCTCAATAAATTCTCGTCCAAGATCTCCCCAACTTGTGAATTTTAGATAGTTTTCAGGAGACATTTGGGATGTGGAAGCCTCATTTTTTTGTGGGCGTCCCCGTGATCTAGGATATTGTGGTAATTCTCCTACCACAAAAGCATTATTAGGGAGCTTGTAGTTGCCACAACCATTATCTTGGATGATAAGCTTGATGTCAGAGATGGTGGGGATGGCGGGAGTGGTGGGTGTCTCTGTCGCAGAAGTGGATGCGAGAGTGGCGAGATCGATGTATGGTGTTGATAGGCCCTCATCATTTTTTGGCACTTGGGGGATTTTGTAATACTTTGCTTCAAGATTTTTGCAATAGGAGAAGGGTTCAGGATCTCCATGGATGGTAACTTCTTGTCTGTTATGTGTAAATTTCACACATTGGTGGAAAGTTGATGCTACTACTTTCATCACATGGATCCATGGATGTCCTAGGAGGATATTATATGGCAAGTCAAGGTCCAAGACCTGACAAGTGGTTTCCATGATGGCAGGCCCTAATTGAATAGGGAGTTTGATTGTGCCTTGAGACACTCTTTCTTGGTCATCATATGATGCCCTTTCCTTTGTCGATGGAATCTTCTGATATTTTCAACTGCTTGATGAGGCTGAGAGAACAAATATTCAAACCCGCACCTCCATCCACCAAGACCCTTTTGATTTTGCTCTTATGTACTCTGGCTTCCAAGTGAAGTGCACGGTTGTGAGATGGTTGAGCGGGGAAATCCTGGTTGGAGAATGTAAGAAGATTAGGTGTAATAATATTTCTGACCATAGCTTGGAATTGCTCCGCATCAAGATCTGTGGGGACAGTGGATGAGGCTAATGCTTTTTCAAGGATTTTCTTATGGGCAGATGAGATTTTTAGCAACTCCATGATGGAGATTTGCGCTAGCGTTCTCTTGAGTTGATCTAGGAAATTGTAGCCATTAGGAACTTATCTAGATGTAGGGACTTTGTTTGGCTGGGATGACCCTGCGATGGTGACTTTGCCGCCTCTTGTGGTGACTCCACAATCTTCGGCATAGGCGCCCTTGATAGTAATGACCGTGCAGTTTTCATCTAGGGAGGCGACGACTATTTCATACACATGATTTACGTTTGAGTGGGTGCCTTTCCCTTTGTCTTTGTTATTGTTATTTCCTTTGTTGCCATGATTCAGCATCAGATTCGTGTATATCTTAAGATCCTGATTTCCTGTAGGTTGTTCCATGTTTATGATTCTTTTGTCGATGAGATCTTGGATGATGTTTTTCAATCTCATGCAACTATTCATGGTATGGCCTTTGATTTTATGGAACTCACAGAGTTGATTCTTGTTATACCAAGGAGGTTTCACATCCGGTTCTTGGTAATTCTCAAATGTAGGAGCTTTGATGATTTTTTCGTCTATCAACTTTTTCATTATGTCCTCAAGTGGTTCCCCCAAAGTGGTGTATTTTTGCTTGGGATAACTCTTGCGTTGAGGTGGTCCTCTTTTCTCATTGTGATTATTGATTGTTGGATTGTTGTTTGGTTGGTGTGTTATGTGATGATTGTTTTGGTGTTGTGTTTGAATTTTTGGTGCAGGTGTATGTTGGCGAGGAGCACTTATGACTACCTTGGCATCGACGACACCATCATTAGTAATTTTTTTGTTCCTTTCCCACGTTCAAGGTTTATCATTGTAATTGGATGGTGGGCAGTTGTTTTCTTGTTCAGGGTATGATGTTGATTCTGCGGGTTGAGTCATAAGTGCTCTTTCGATGCTGAGCACCTTGGGGATCAACTAATCATATGTGGTGATGCCCTGAACCTTGAGATGAAATGCCAAGTGGCCTTCAAGGTTGGCTATGATGGTGCAAACTTATTGTTCTTCTGGAATGGTCCACTTGCTCCGATTGGCCTCAGATCACCATCGTTGTAGGAATGAGGTGAATGATTCACCCTTTCCTTGTTTCAGAGCTGAGAGTTCTTCTAGACTAACATCCATTGCAATATTGCATGCATAATTTTTAATGAATGCATCCATAATTTCTTGGAATTTTCTAATGCCTGAAGGTAAGCGAGAGAACCATTCCATAGCGTGACCTGCCAAGCTCCTAGGAAATAGTTGCATCAGATAAGTATTGTCGTATGCGAATTCCATGCAATGTACCTGGAATTCCCTAATGTGGTCTTCAGGGTTTCTCGTCCCACGATATTTGTCAAACTTGGGGATCTTGAATCCCTTGGGGAATGGTCTCATTACTAGGCTCCTATCAAATGGATAGGGACACAATTTGCTTGGTATTTTGGTTGTTCACCCTGATTGAAGATCGAGCACTTGTTTGAGAGCAACCTGATTTGTGCCGTCACATCATTTTGCAGATCAGGGGGTGGGATGAAAGTGTTTTGGGGTGTTTCAATTGTGGGTTGGATGGATGGGTTGTTTAGTGTGTTGTTCGATGGTATCTGTATGTTCTGTCGAGCTAGGTAGGCTTCCACCTGTTGTTGTATGAACAATGCCTGTTGTTGATCTTATTGTTGCTGCACTAAGATTTGTGCTTGTTGTTGCGCTTGTTGTTGTTCCAACAACGCTTGTTGTTGGGCCGCCAATTTAGCTGCTTCTTACTGCGCTTGATATTGCTTTATTGCTTGTTGATATGCTTGCAATTGCGCTGCTTGTCTTTGTGCAAGAAGTTGTGCTTGTGCTTGTGCCTGTTGTGCTTGATATTGGGCATTTGCCTAAACTTGAGCTTGTGCTTGCGCTACTTGTGCGTTGGGATTGTGCTTGTGTTGCTTATTGTTGTAATAGAGCTTGTGCTTGAGAAACCTTTTGTGCTTGCAATGCTTTTAATGCTTGTGCGGCTTGTTGTTGTTGTTGCAATAACGCTTGGGCTTGTTGCGCTTGTAATGCAGCTTGGGTTGCTTGGGCAGCTTGCGCAGCTTGATTAGTTTGTTGAGCGGCTAGTTGTGCGGCTTTTTGTTTTTTCACTTGTTGGAATCCCCTTTGGAAGGCAGCTTGTAATGCCACGTTGTATTGGTTTGATGTGGTGGAAGTTGGTGGTGGTGGATTTGGAATGGCGTTTGTGGTGAGCGATGATGTTGTGTTGATGTTTTGAGTGATAGATGGTGGTGTTGATGTGGTGGTTGGTCCTTGGGAGACCATGCTTTGCGATGTTAGGAGGGTGTTTGATGGTGTTGCAATTTCTTGTGCATTTGTCATCTGTTGTTGTGATGTTGACGACAAGTTTTGTGTGGTGTTTTGATTGATATTCGGGATGTTGGTTTGATTGATACTTGGTAAATGAGGAAGCCCTAAACCAAGGAGTGGTGTGGATGATAATGGTAATGTGGAAGAGGTGGAAACGTGAGGGGTGCAAGCTGTTGCGAGAATGTTGTGGTGTCGAATATGCCCCCTGGTCCGAACATATCTCCCTCTTCTTGTGAATTTGTGAGGAGAGGATTTTGAGGTGTTGCGTGAAAAAATGATGATGATGGATCATGATGGAAGGTGAGAGGAACATTCTTATGTAATGGGTTTTTGGGTATGTTTTGTTCCAAGGTGGTGTTTGCATCCAAGTTTTGCTTATTAACAAGGGGGTGTGCTGAATAGCATTGAGAAATGAATTCCCCTTATTAATGTTAGGTTGGGTTGGAGCAGATGATGTCGTGATCTGCAGAATTTTTTGGGTGATGTTTTGGGATGGGGTGTGGATGAGATGGGAATGGTGGATGAGATTGGAGGAAATTTTGTCTCCACTATGGTACTCACATCGAAATCCGAAGGTAACTTGGCCCCTTGTTTTGCTAGCTCAAGCATGTATAACGAAGGGTTAAGCCTCATCATGATGTTGATGATTTTATGGTTCTCTGGATTTTGGAGCATTTCAGTTATTTCTTCATGAGACATTCCAAACATAAGATCCTCTACTTGGTTTTCCTCTTGCGGATTTTGGGATGAAGAAATGGTCAAAGGATTGCTTGATTTGGCGAGATTCATTTCAATGTTTTTTTGACTAAGATCACTTGAAGCGGGTGTTTCTTTGTTGGCTTCCATGCTCTTCTTGTATTCAGATCTAGTTTGAACCATAAAACAAGGATCAATTTTTAAGAATAGGAGAGATGAATCTCTTGGTTCTTTAGATTGATCTTTACTTTATGTCCAAAGTAGAAAATTTTAGGATATCTTAAGGATCAAGAGGTGTGATAGGATGATGATGTAAGGGGTGGATGATGTGGATGTTATGATCTTTTGGTAAATCTTGAAGGAGATACTAGGATTTTAGGACTTTCAGATATGTTTCGAATATTGATTTTGATTTGATTTTGGATTTGGGGATTTGTCCTTGATTTTGATTTTGAACAAAAAGACCCTAAGATGTTGGATGATGATCTAAGGGATAGATTTGTTCAAAGGAGGATAATCTGAATATGTGCAGGGAGAAGGATGCATCTACCCACACTTATTCAAACAAGATGATAGTTTCACTAAGCATATGAAGAAGGATTCATCCACATATACTAAGCTAAACAAGATGATTTTGATAACTTTGAATAAGCCTATGCAAAAGGATGCATCTACACATACCTAGCCAAAGGTGATTTTGATAATGTTTTCAAGGATTTAGTCTCAAAGGTTTGATGATTTTTTTATTTTTCCAAAAAGCCTAGCATTAAGGATGATTCCAATATTTTCCAAAAGGTGATGATGAGATGATTTTTGTTTTGATGTTTGAAGGATGATGAAAAGATTTTTATTTGCTTTGATACTAAGATGAACCTATAAAAGACACTTTGTTTTCCTAGACCTAGGTATTGAAGAGCATACAATGCTTCTATAGACCTTTGTAACCAAAGAATGATCCAATTTGAACATGCATTTTTGGATTTTGAACCAAGGATTTTTTGTTTTGAACTCCTTGAGAATCGTGAGGCTTCAACACACATGAAAGTTCATTTTTCTTAGATTTTCTTAATGGCTTTATTTTACCACAAACACTTTCTTTGATTAGGTTTTCCAAACTAAGTGTCCAATGTCTTGATTTCTTCGCATCCCACAAAGTATGTTATGTGGAATTTTGATGAACTCAAGGCAAGGGTTTACCTATTGTTTACTTTAGTAGACAAATCGAGATGTGATCCAATGTTTAGAAACCTATAAGGATGTAAATCCCAAGGGCAAGGAATAACATATGGATCGAGTCAATTGTATTTGTATCCAAAAGGGGTTTGAAATTTGGATGATGATGTTAAGTGTTTGTTTTCAAGAAGTTTTCGAACAAGCAAAGCATTTTGTAACCCAAGAATAAGTACAATCCTATGGATGTGTAAGACAATATTTGTTGGATTCCCACTTGGACAAGTCCAGCTATGCTTATCTTTAGCGAATGGTTAGATGCTTGACCCCACCGGCTCCCCTCCACGACACTCACTTATACGAGGCAACCAAGCATCAACACCCATGAAAATCCCATGGCATGTTTTCCATTTCTACTAAAAGATCATAAAAGTGTGGGGTGGCTTCAGAACGACCGTTCTTGCACCAACAAATAGATTAAAGGATTTTGGAAAATTCTAGCACATGGGTTTTAATAAGGACTTTCTATTCGTGGAGATTGACCCATACGGCAAGAGTCCCCTTTCAGATCCATCTTGTCGAAATCAACTGCGTGATATTGGCATTTACTCCAATACCCACATTTATATCCCGGTTGGAAATACTCTTGGCTTTAGAGTGTTACCGGTTGAGTCGTTCCCTTGGGTGAGTACTTTTTCCCCAAGGCAGGCCCTCTAGGATAAACAAAAGAGAATAAAGAACAATATTCATAACTCGATCAATCTTTGTTGGCAACAAAGAGAGAGAATATTCGCAATAATTCCCCCACTCACACTCGCACAAGATGTTCAATTTTAAACCCAAATCAAAGTGTGGAGGTGATTGCTTTGTCTCAATAAGTACTTTCCATTCGTGGAGATTGACCCATATGGCAAGAGTCCCCTTTTGGATCCATCTTGTCGGAATCAACTGCGTGATATTGGCGTTTACTCCAATACCCACATTTATATCCTGGTTGGAAATACTCTTGGCTTTAGAGTGTTACTAGTTGAGTCATTCCCTTGGGTGAGTACTTTTTCCCCAAGGAAGGCCCTCTAGGATAAACAAAAGCGAATAAAGAACAATATTCGTAACTTGATCAATCTTTGTTGGCAACAAAGAGAGAGAATATACGCAATAATGCCCCCACTCGCACTCGCACAAGATGTTGTTCAATTTTAAACCCAAATCAAAGGGTGGAGGTGATTGCTTTGTCTCAACCTAAGATCATGAAAAAGGCCTTTTGATTCTCGAGATCGCTATAAAGCACGAGAGATGCGCATACATCCTTTTTCAATGATGTTACTAGTCCAAGTAAGCTCTCACAAAAACAAAGTTGCACTTGTTCTTTTTAAATCCACAAAGCAAAATGTGAGTTCTTTTTAAGCACCAAAAGACAAATGATGGACATTTTGTTCAATTTTTATTCAAAGAAACAAACTCTAGTATATTGTGATCCTAATGTTCATTTTAGCCTTTTGCAAGAAAATGGAAAGATCCTTTTTAAACCCAAATGAAATTAGTATCCTAAGGAAGAAGTGATAACAATTTCTTAAAAGTGTTAAGCAAACACTAAAGTGTTCAAAAACACTTTGATTTGATGAAACATCCTCTTCATACCTCTCCTTTCCTCATTTTTGATTTCCAACCTACAAGAGAGAAAACCAGTCAGATTCTAGAAAATACAGAGATGAAAAAGTAGAAAACAAAAGAAAAATTGATCATTAATCAAAGGGACGTGCTAAAATTTTATTTCCACTTTTTACTCCCTACCAGTGGCGCAACTCATGACTTCGTCGCAGTTTTATTTCAAAGCGGTGCCCTCATAGCACCGCTTACTAGTCAGTGTCGCTTTGTGTCGGGACAGTGAGCTCAATTGCATCGCAGTTTTCACCTAGCGTCACAGTTTAGTTTTTTTGAAAAATTCCTGCAAGTCAAATGGTCAAGCGACGGAGTTAGAAATTCAAAATTTTCTTAGCGGGATGAGTCCAGCGTCGCAATTTGAGTCTCCCATGGTGCTATATAGTGACGTTGAAGAGACAGCAGTGCCAAAATAGCGACGCTGAGCTCCCAGCATTGGAGTTTTCTGTGTGTAAGCAAAAACGCAGAAATTTTAAGAAAAGATGATAAAGAATGATATCCAGCCCTCCTTCTAGCACCAAATGTGCGAACCCTAGTCCTAGTACTTGCAAAACAACAAGAATAAACAAGTTAAACAAGAGATTGCAAGATAAAACAAGGATTCCCCATGAAATCCATTTACAACTTCAAAATAGGAAAGAAAATAGTGAAGAACACAATGGAAATGACAAAACAAAGATTGAATCCTAATTTAAATGTGCAAACTCATGTTCCCATGGGGGAATTGGTGCCAATTTGATGTGAAAATTGGCCCTTTCCCAATTCCTAAGATGCAAGCTTGATATGTTGATGGAGATTGATCCACTTTGATGGTGAAGAATGAGAGCTCCAAGCCAAAAAATCTGCAAAACACCTAGCTAAGAACTCAAGATTGATGGATGGAAATGGCTAAACATTTTAGCATAATAAATTTGCATAATTTGTGGATGATCAAATGAGGATATGAGCTCTTTATTTATAGAATGCCAAGATGGATGAATGTCCAAATTTGAGCAATGTGGGACTAACATTCTTCCAATGGCATGATGCCACTTGTCAATCTATGAATGGATGGAGGATGTGCAAGATTTGGGGATTGTGCCAATAAATGCATATTTTTTAATTTCAAATTTGTTGAAATGACTTGCAAGAGGGAAGGGAAAATGCAATAAATGCCACTTGGCTCAAGGCAAAGGACATGTAAGATGAAGTTATTGCCTTGTTGGATGTACATGTTGACTTGGAATTTTTGAATTCAAATTTGGAGAATATTCCAAAAGATGCTTTGTGAGGAAAATGGGAATTTAATAAATGAATTAAATCTATTTTCATGTGCAACTTGCAAAATCTAGAGGATGGTACATGAGATGAGATTACATTAATCAAGGGTTAATTAATTTAATAGGAGATTAGATGATGTGACCTATTTGACTCAAATTTATGGATTTATTTAAATCAAATAAGAGAGGAATATGATAAGGGATTAATTAAATAAGGATTTTGATTTATTTAATTAAAAGAGATGGTGTTAGATTAAATCAAATAAGGTTTTAATTTATTTAATTTAATGGATAGACTTTAGAGATTTAATCAAATAAATTTAATTATTTAATTAAATAGGGATAATTAGATCAGATGGATTGATTTAATTAATGAAAGAGATGACTTGATTAGATAAAATGATTTATTTAATTAAGAGAGAGAAATTGATGAATTTAATCAGATAAGGAGATTTGATTAAATGGTTAGACCGAGGGATGATTCAGGACGAAATGGTGTTAGTAGTCGGGATCGGATGCACAATGTCAATCGGTATATTTTACGTGTCTATAGTTTAGTTTATTGTAATTTATTTATGTAGGGCCTACTCTTCATTTTTTATCTAGTATTTATAATAATTATTGTTACAACCCTTCAAATTAAGCTTGGATTGACCTCTTAAGAGAGTTGAATTTCTTGTAATAAAAAAACCCCTAAGTCATTCTACAAAGCTAAGAAACAACATCCAAATACCTTGGGGAGACTATAAATCTCCTAACAAGAGAGAAATCATAGTCTTGATTCTTGAGTGCTAGATTGCATTCTATTTTGCCACATAATAGGAACAAAGTGAACATGCATAGATGAACATATTTCAACCTTCATTGTAGTATGTGGTATCCTCAAAATTTCTCATGAGGATGTCGCTTTGACTTTTGTTGAAACTAGTAGACACAATAATAAATTGATTTCATCTTCTTCATTTTCATTCTATTAGAAATAGTTATACAATTTGCAAGAATTTTCTTGATTAGTTCAAACCAACTAAAGATAATCATATTTTTCACACAAATATCTAGTGCTAGTAAGGATGATAATAAGAATATGAGATAATTCATCGAAATATGCAATCAACTAGTTACAAGAATCAATACTACTTTGAAGTCATCTCATGAGATTCTTCTAATTTTCTTTTTAAATGTTCTAGCATCAAATATTACTTTCCTTATCAAACCAATTCATGATAATAAATTAGAATATTCTTAGGAACATGCATTCAATTTGGAGGATCGTATGATTAGAAATAAATAAATAAATAAATAATTTTGATTTTTCCACTAATTCAAAGTCTAGTTGATCCATCGTTACAAAAAGGTATTAATGATGTTACAATTATGAAAAGATGATTCCTGCAAATTGTACGTAGAAGCATCAAGAAATTTTAAAGAATAATAATTCTCCATCATTTTCCAACAAAAAGAGACCACATTTTCAACCCTCTCTACTAGGCTAGGAATTAAAAGACATGTATCAACAAATGATTAGGTTTCATAACACAAAGTCTCACAATGGAAATACATGTGTGGAGATGTAAATACATATCAAATTATAGAATTTATAGACTTCAAATCAACAAAATCAAGAATTTACCAATATCTAATAGATTAATCCAATGAAAAATTTATGATGGGATGTATTGAATACAAACTTGATTCTGACAAAGTAAGGAATGGTTTGCATAGTCATACATTGAATTCTTTCATGTGTTCGTAGAATCTATGAGATAAAAATAAACATGAAACAAGGAGAGAAGAAATAAATAAAGGAAAATCATTAATGGAACCATACATGTAACAAAAATATCCAAAAAAAAAAGAGATTTTTCCTACTTTGCTCATATTCTTCAAGAAAAAAGAAGGGTTTTTTATGGAAGAATAACATAATTTTACCTAATTTTGTAGAAAGATAATGTCACATCAACATCTAAGGAGAAAAAGTGTGTTCCAACACTTTATTGATCAAGAATAAATAAATTGTATCAAAGAAGATGATGATTCAAGACATGCTTATTTTCTTTATTTGAAGAGTTGTTCAAATAACTTGCACTAGACAAAATCAAAAAAGGCAGTCACTAAATCTATTCAAGAACTATATATTGAGGAAATGAGGTCTCATTCTAGATGTTTATAGTTTTCCATAATATTTAATTTCATTTCCAAAGGATGAAATATTTTTCTCTCCAAAGATATTTCAACTTCAAATTTAATTGCTTCCTTATGCACTAATGATGAAAAATGTTAGTTGAGATCTTCAATAAATATGGAGAGTTTGATGTGAAAGATAAATTTTTATTTAGAATATCAAGAAAGGGTTGAAACTAGATGAACATAGTTCTCTTCTTGAAAATAGTTTAGCTCTAGAGGCATTCATCAAATCAAAGGTATATATAAAAATATGATGTCAAACCTTGGAATTTTCTTGCAACTTCTTGAGAGTAGGCATTTCTAAAGGACATAGTGTAATGTCCCCTTTTTGGATATTCCTAATTTTATGCCTACAAAACAATAATGATCACTAAAAACTAATATTAGTAATAAAAAGTATCAACTTATTAGTAATATTCAAATTAATCCATAAAATATTGTAATATTGAGAGAAATGCATCATAGCTAAAACATCATAATAGTTAGATCTATAGTTCATAGCATCATTGACATTTGAATTTAAAATATCTTAACTTTGTTATCACAGAATCTAGCAGTGCTTGTTCCACGGATAACCCCCCTACAAAACTTGTCTGTTTCCTAGGATTCGTGAAGTTCAAGCACGCAAAACGAAGTGATCTTTAAGCCACCTTGAAATGCGTTCCCAAGTTTCAAAAAAAAAAATTGAACATTCCCCTATGTCCGCCTCACGAAGATCTTCGAAACGAGCCTCTTCGCAAAGTCTCACTGTTCGTACTTAGTTAATTGTGAAAAATGCAGTTGCACTAAAAAAGTGTGCTCCTGCTCACAAGCCAAAAATTGGCTAAGTATGAAAAGTGCAGGGGCGCTGATTTTCAGCACCCCTGCATGAAAGTGAAATCTTCAAAAATGTAATAGCGCTAAAAAAGTGCGCTATTACACTTTTTACCCACACTTAGTCTTTTTCTGGCCCTAGAGCGTTTCTTCATGTTTTTCACATTTTTCGTTCATTGTGCCACTTTTCGTGCCTAAATTTATTGCTCGACTTGAGTTAGGTTTTCATGTCTTTCTTTCACTTAAAGTGTTTTATTGTTCCTTTTTCATTATTCATGATCTCCAACTGTATTTCTTCTTGCTGGGCGAAATTCTCTCAAGCTGCATAGCACGTTTTTTGGAGATTTTCAGAATTCCTCTTAACTTATTCCGCGCTTCTTCTTGGTGAGTCGTTCTCCTTACCTCCTTTCCTTTTTCCTTCATTATTTTGTACATATTTTAGGTTTTGCATATGCGTTTTTATTAATCTTTGTGTCCTTCTCACATTTTTCCTTATCCCACGCGTTTTTATTTCGCCATTGTCTTTTGAGTCTTACTTTCATGTGCTCGTTTTGGTCTCTCTCACCCTAATCACGTTTTGTAACACCATCATTTGTCTTAGCGTGTTCTTCCTCTTTAAACGTTTTCTACATCTCTTCGCATTATCCCCCTTGATGTTTCTATACTCTTCATGAAAGAAAACTCACGTTTTGTGAGTAATGTAGCTTGGTTTTTGTTCACTTAGAAAATGATGATAGAAAGAAAGTGAAATGCAATCCAATACAGTTCGCCAAATATCGACTTCAAGCATTTCGTGCCTCCAAAACTCCAAGCGTTGTTTTCAAACGTCTTTACACATTGCCTTTTTGCCATTTGAAACCTAATGATGTTTGAAGTTTTTCATTCCTTATAAAAATTTTGAAGAAAATGTAAGGGCGCTGAAAAAGTGCGCCTTGACATTTTGAAATATTTTCTAACACTGAAAAGTGCAGGAGCACACTTTTTCAGCGCCCCTGCATCAAAATCAAAATCCCCTAAAATGTAAGGGCGCTGAAAAAGTGCGCCCTTACACTTTTCACAATTTTTCCCATAAGTACTTCAAACTTGCCTGTTCCAGTTTAGAACCTCACTCCTTCCATTTTGTGCATCGTTTTGCATGCCTTGTCATCCGCTCCATGCTTGCTCATCACTGTTGCTCATTTCGTGCATCCCCATGCTATCTAACGACTAATGTTTGTTCTGATCCGACACTTTGCAGTCTCTTTTCAAAGATCTTCAAGGTTGAATGATCAAAGTTTTAGTTGTTCTTGATGACTGCCAGTAAACCTCTGTCTTCTTCAAAAGCAAAAGGCAAAATGAAGTATAAATATGAAGGTTTCTATCCTCTGATTGTAGTGGTCTCCAAGGTGGAAGAAATAAAAGACACAGAGGTTGGCCATCAAGACTTGGTTGATTTTGCAAAGCAAATCGAAATGAAGCCTCTTCCTGATCTAATGAGAGCAATTGTACACAGTAACCTGCATTTGGTAGCTATGTTCCCTACAACTGCACACAATACAGAGTTTGTTCTTCAAGTGGCATCTCACTACATCAGAGAAAGTAGAAGTGTGATCGATTCTTCTGGGCATGAGATTCTAAGACTTGACCTTGATTTCTTTGACATTGTGTTTAAGGTTCCTCAAATGGAAAAATACATTGATATCTCTATACAAAAAGCACAAGAAGTCTTTGACGATGATCCCAACAAGGCTAAAAACCTGATAAATGCCCAATGGTTGAAGAAGCCTAGACAATCTGTTTCCAGATAGCCAAAGGGACTCCTGCGAAGTGATTTCAAAGATGACATCAAAGATATGATCACATTTTTAAGCAGAGGGGAGAGCATTATGCCACTGTTATAAAGAGACTTGCAGGATCTCCAACTAATGCACAACCGCTAACGATGGTAAGTATTGAAGACCCATCTGTCAAGAAAGCTGAGAAGTTCACCTCCAAAGGTAGAGTGTTGTATGATTTTGTTGAGAAGATCATAGAACACGGATCTCAGATCATAATTGTTGCAGACGAGAAAACTACCTTGTTAGCCAAGCTCACCACAGATCTTGATAAAGAAAAAAGTGTACTTTCCCAGGAGCACAAAGATATGGAAAAATGCCTGCTGTCATGGTTAGAGATGAAGCAGGTAAAGCTCAGTAAACTGGTGGAAGTCGGGGTAATTCCTGACAAAGAAAAGTTCATTGAAGTAAGAGAATCATTGAAACATTGAATTCAAGTAATTCAATCTCTTACGGAAGATCTCCATCAAGTGCAGGAAGATGTCGAAGGACATTGCGTTATTCTTGAAAAAGGTATCAAAGAGTTGCTCGGTCAACTTCTTGGAGAGAATCGTATCTTCCTGCCGGCCACAAAAATATCTCAGATCTTCAAAGAAGCCATCATGAAGATGATTGACAATTTAGAATTTTCTGAAGCCTCACTGAACGCCATTTGTGATACAAGGCTCACATTGGATAACCTAAAAATGCATCTTGACAGGTGCAAGAAGGTTCACTCATCTACCATGAGATCAATCACGAGAATTCACACCATTGTGGATTACACCGTTGGTCCAGATGAGAAGTTCGTGCAAGAGACCAGGAAGAAATATGAAGACTTCCACGCCCAAAGCAAGGAAACATGAAGAAGCTTCCCAATCTCTAGTGTTAGACATTTCCGGTGCATCCCTTTATGCATCTTGTAAATATTTCTTGACATCTTAAATGTCTTTTTGTAAATTGTAATTACACCAAGCTCGAAGATGTAATCTTTTGAAAATAAATTACACTTTGACTTTGGTCAAAGTTAGGTGAGATCTCCTAAAATCGCTCACCTAACTTTCCTTGATTTCCTCAATTAGATTCCTAATTTTTTCTCATCCCTCTTTCTATATAATGTGAGGGATTTCTATTGTAAATTTATCCTTTAGTATTTTGCAACGAAGTGCTGCCCTTTTTGAAGCAGAATTGTGAAACTTTGCGTTCTGCTTTGTGAATGAAATTTGATCAATAAAGAAGAGGATTGCAAACCAGACTTTGTGTTGGATTCGATGCTTTTATGAATTGATCTCATTTGGTGGTGATTAGGTGATGGAATCTGAAGGACTCTAAGTAATTTATGTAAACTTTGTGTTACATCCATTATTTAGATTTTCATTTGTGTTTTGTTTATCTTTCGGTTGAATGATCTACAAGACTTTGTGCTTGTAATTATTCACGCTCTTTGGATACCATTGTTGAATGATCTACAAGACTTTGTGCTTCTAATTGTTCATGCTCTCTGATAATTTGGTTGGATGATCTACAAGACTTTGTGCTTGTAATTGTTCATGATGTTCGAGGAATTGCTACGTCTAAGAAGACTTTGTGCTTCTAACGTGACAAATGACACTCTTTTCACATATCCACCATTGAAAAAGCTATGGAACAACTTTGTTCCTTCGTGAGCTTTCCATTTTACTTTATTTGTTTATTGTTGATTACTTCTGGTATCTCTACACTTTGCTTTGACAAGATAGAGGTATTGGTATTACTGCTAGTTGATCGTTTAAAGTTATTAAGAATTGAGAACTTCCAACAATGAAGCATTGTAAACATCTTCTTTGAAAAAAGAGAGAAGGATGAATGTAACACACCCCCCCCCACTTCGTAAGTATTGTGTACATTTTGTAATTACTTGTTTGTTTTACTATCGCTTCTGTCAGCAGTAAGAAGGGTGCCTCCCCTTTCTGAGAGGAGAGATTTACATCTCACATAGCTGTGGCTGAAGCCTTAGTTGTGTAATCTATCGAAAAGTTGATTACATAATTTTCACCCAACAAACTTCATTAATCATTATTCTAAGGCATATTTTTATAGATAATCATATTGGGAATCCACTTGAAATGTTTCCAAACCACAATCTCAAGGATGGTTGTTTGTGTATTGTGAGAGCATGGGTGTATCCTTGTCCATCCATCTCAAGGTGGTGTACTTGAGAATAATCTCAAGCCCAAGAGCACTCATATGCCTCTCAACCCACAAGCACTCCATCTCAAGGTGGAATACTTGAGAAGACCCTCAAGATCAAGAGCATTCATCCACCTCCTAGCCCATGAACATGGTAGGATATCAAGGCCACTCCATCCCTCAGTCCACATTGGAGTAACTCCATCCTCCTTGATCAAGCCTAGGATCACTCATTCTCCTCCCAGTCCATGAGCACTCCATCTTGGTGTGGTGTGCTTGATAAGATGCATGAATATTACCTTCCTTAACAATCCTGGGAGCACTCATACACCTCTTGACCCACAAACACTCCATCTTGAAGTGGCATGCTTAATGAAGGAAAGTTCAGTACTCCATCTCTCATGAACTCAAAAGTTTGATTGACCTTCCTATTTACAAACACTTCTATAAATTCACAATAGATTGCTAAAGGAATCTATTATATTATTAGTAATCAAATATTGAATTATTCCATCATAATACATTAGATTATTCCTAATTTTTATTTTAAAACTTACTTCCCAAAATATTCTTGCTAAAAACAATATTTATTTCCAATAGGTCTTTTATATATTTGAATTTCTTATTTTTCCTTTTTCCAATCACCACTTCATTTTTTCTCCCTTTTATATCTCCCATGGTGGGGAGATTCACATCCCTTCAATGGTTATCCCAACAAGGGACACATCCTTTCACCCAAGCATTTCCCTTAAACTTCATTAATTAGTAATTACTTAATTTATTATGGAATTGATGCATAGTTGTTCTCCCTTAATTGATTCCCATCAACCCCTTTGAAGAGTCATTACTTTTTATATTTCCTTGGTTGTTCCTTTCCTATTTCTTTGGCTAGCGATTACTATTAATATAAAACAAGTTGTGATTGTGTTTTATGATATATGGCAGGGGCATGACAATCCACCCTTCCCAATATTGCTTGTCCTCAAGCGATCACAAGCTAACGTTCTCTTGAAGTTACCAAGATCCCAAATCAACCTTGTATATTTGTAATTAGCTTTTGTTGTGATACTTTGATATAATTACAAATTGAAAACTCTACATCTAGTGACAATTGTCTTGGTTATGTCTTACTCTATACTACAATGATTTCTCTGAAGAGTAGTTGTTAGTATACTTGCCTCAACTTGACTACCAATGATGCTAATACCATCCTCAAAAGTATGAATACAATTTATTGTCTAATATTCATCTGGCTCATGTACATTCTATTTTCCAATAACTCTCAATAACAAAACCAAGAGTTGGAAATTGGAAAGACTATTATTTAAGACAAGTTTTCTCTCATTTCAATACCACAAATAATTTGGTATTTGTGGGTATGGGGCCACAATTTGTAAAAAAATTGGGTGTACCTTGATTTGTGTCAAATTTATCTAAGAGACATATATGCCTAATATTGATTTCCTTGATCTTTAATCATGAATGTAGAGCTCCCTAATCAAGAAAAAGGACTTAGGAGAAGAAGACCCTTGGATGAAATGATCTACTCTAGCTATTAAATATAGAAGTGAATTTGGTCCACAAGACAAAGTCCACTAGATCAATTTTGTAGGTTATAAGGTATCCATACATCACCATTGTTTCAATGAGTGTGGGATATATCATATGTGGTATGGACTTGATTGTACATTATGATCTTATTCAAAATGAATAGATTGAATTACTCTTTTTTTAAACAATTATGTTCTTGCATCAATGAAGCTTGATGATTATATCCTACAATAAACCTCAAATTATAGTGTCAACAGTTCTTTCCAAAATTTCTCTTAAGATCTCTCTAAGAATCAAATTTTGTTATTTGATTTAGAACAAAAAATTGTATGTTCCTAAAGAATTGAGTGTCTTCATTATATTCTCAAAAATATTATTTTTTCATACCAATTTTTTTTTGAATTTATACTTAGATGTCTATTATTATTTCTAACTCTAAAACCTGACATGTTGATAATAATTCACTCTATGATATTTCAAACTAGGTGTTATGGGTAAGACCAATATTCTAGATAAATCATTGTAGACTATTTTGGAATATTCATGTGGAATTAGATGTGTTCACTACATAGTTGAAAATCATACTTTCTATGCTTTCAATAGTCACTATATAAGGAATAACACAACACCTCAATATTATGGTTTTTGCGATAATGTAGTTATTATCTCATAGACTTTAATGTGATTGGTTGGATTTTAAGAGACTAACAACCCTAGGTCAAGATGATATCTTTGTGCACTTATATCATGAAGTTTGTAAGTATGATAATTTAAATCCATCTTTGCGTCTTAGTTATGCCTAAGTTCCAATGACAACTAGTGATGGTTGTTGAAAATTGAGGTGTTTATGTAGCTTAATACTTTGTAAAACTTTATGACTGTTGATCTAAATATGTGTTCTTTGTTACAGATTCTTTGTGGGTGATTATCTGATTAATTCATTTTATCATTTGTAGAATGAAGATAGAAGGTTGTAGAAGAATTAGACAGGATATTAGAAGATACACAACATATACCATGGAGAAACCCTTTCGGGGAAAAACTCCACCAAGAATCAATTTATTATTTAATCTCTAAAGTAGATTACAATAATTCCAATCCTTGCTTGAGAATGCTTCTTTTTCCTTCACCAAATCTTCTTCACAACCTCCAATAAAACTAATAATAACTCTCTTCAACTTGCTTGAGATAAATAGGTAATAATCAACTTAGTAAACTCCACAGAGTTACAATTACAAAGCTCAATCCCTATCTCACAAAAGGTAAGCCTATCTCTTGCAAGTAGATTTCTACCATGAAGAACAATGCCAAAACATGTGCTTCATCCATTTGGGCATCCCAAACTAAAGTCACAACTGAACCTTGATTCTGTAGATATCTTCAAGGCTTATCCTCAAAGTAGGCACCCAAGAATGGGCCCACTTAACTCAACCTTCTGAAATATCTTAGCATGCAAAAGATTTAACTCCAAGAAGCCAACTTGGGCGCCCAAGGTGGGTCCAATTCATTCTCTATTAACTAAAACATATCTCTCCACCATTCATGCAAGAGTGGTCATCCCCTGTTAACTGAAGGTAGTCACTTATTATCTGTCATGCAACTCAAGTAATTAGTCATGCATTCCAAGTTAACTAAAGTCAACTAGCATTCAGCTAAAACTAACTGAAGATAACTGAACCATAACTGAACTGAATTGAACTAAACTGATTTTGAACTGAACTTATATGAACTAAACTGAACTAAACTTCATGCATGTAAACAAAATCCCTAACTCCTAGGATCTTTACATGCATTCAGAAGTGTTATCTTTTAATCCAAACAGTTAACTTAACTTAAGATGAGTGTCACCTTCCATGTGGACACCCCATGTTCCCCTATTATTTAGGAACTCATAGTGGATGCCCTCGCATGCTCCTAACATTTAGAATTAATTACAAATGTCAATTAACATGATTATTTCATTCAATATTAATCTCTTTCTAATCTTAGTGTTGGGGAAAACTTTCCAAGGACTTAGGAGATACATGAAATAAATAATGTTTAGGATTGCAATTAAATGACATCATATTTCCAACAATGGCAACATGTGTATTTCTATTTGAGAAATGAAATTAAAGTTATATATTATTAATTTTTTTAACTTTGTTGAGTTGTTAGAGAATGATTGATTGACCACTCAATAAATTTTAAATCTAATGATATAACTTGAATTTCATTAGGAATCTTACGAGCTAATAACTTGTAACTAGAAGAACATGTAGGTCTCATAGACTTGGTCTAAAACTCTAGTATATACTTGCTTTTTCAATCCTCGATCTAGTAGGATCAAAGCTCTAATACCAATTGTAATGTCCCATTTTGGGATATTCCTAATTTTAGGCTTGTAAAACAATAATAATCACTAAAATCGATATTAGTACTAACAAATATCGACTTACCGATAATATTCAAATTAATACATATAATATTATAATAAATGATAGAGTTTTATAATTTGACAATTTAATATAAAAAATATGGAAATAAATAGTACAGCAAGAAGAATACTAGAGAGAATTATTCTAATGAAAAAAATGACAAGAAAAGAGTAGGAAAAGATACCTTTCATGCAAAATCTAATTCTTTAGCTTTAACTCCAAACAGAGGAACCAGTGCCTACACACACAGAAATAGAAAATGTGTTGGGTTGTGTTTTGAGGTATTCCTCAGTCAAACCCCCGTTTTGGTTTTCCCACCTCCAAGGACAACCAAGATGCCACGATATAGAGAAAATCGATAGAGACAAAATAGAAAAGACACTATCAAATAGAGTGCAAAGATAGCCTAAATGCTACTCTATAAGACACAATGATGCAAATAAATAAAAAGAGAAATATCACCTTCACTTTTGCTAGCACTCAAGATTGGGAGGAGAAGACAATGAGAGATGACGCCTTTCCAAGAGAATGGAGCTTCATAGACCCTACAAAAATAATGGTGTTGCAACGAGAAAGAGTTGTAGATTCCAAGAAGAGAGATTGTAGCAGCAAGAAGAAGCAAGAATGATCAAGAAGAGAGTAAGAGAGTGAGAAAAATTGAGGAAGATATCACAAGTAGTATCAATAAAAATCCATCTTGAGAAGGGGAAGCGGCTGATCTCTCTACGTTGGCGTAACGGGAGCATCTGATCCTGCGACTGGATTGAGGGTCACATTGATTTCCTTGTGGGGGAGGCCAGGCCCTCCCCCAAAGAGGTAAGCTTCCTCTGTGCCCCTCGATAGCTGTCCTCATTTATTGCTTTCGTTGTTTTATTGGTTCTAGGGTTTATGTTGTTCTTGTTTGTGTGTTCGCTGGTTCCTTCTCCTCCTATTCTCCCTGGTTGAAGGGCCTGCTGTTTGTCTCAAACTCGATGGAGGGGGTACACCCCCCCTCGGTCCTTCTGGGGACTTTGCATTCTCTAGTGGGGTATTTAATAACAGTAATCACCCCAAATCTTTCAAGGATGTTGTTGTAAATGAATTCGTGAATTGTTTAGAGAATTCATAATTCTTCCTTGACCTCGTAGGTGAAGGAGAAATGTCTGGTGTTAATGGAGGACCACAAGGTTGGATCCCTCTGGATACCACTTTGGTTTCTCCAAATAAGGCTATGCTTGATTCTATTCATAAGGAGAGGGGTAGGTTATCTGAGGTCGCAGTCTTCATGGCTATCGTTGACCTGGATAATCTCCCCTCCAAAAAATACTTAGATAGATGGTTTAGCTCTGTTTGGAACAAGAAATTAAATGTACAAATTTCCCTATGTCATATGATTCACAAGGGTCTTTTTTTAATCTTCTTTAGAAATCATGAGATGCAAACCAAAATCTTGAAGAAACCCTACTGGAATGTAGGTAAATTTGTCTTTAGGGTTTTATCCTAGAAAGTGGGGGCAAACTATGATGATATCCTTTCCCTATCTAGCCCTAGGTGGTTGTTGATAAAGAATATTCCGCAGGATATGTGGTCTTTTGTTGCTCAGATTGTGGAACCGTTTGGAAAAGTGATCAGGTTAGATTGGCCTAAAGTCACCTTGCCAGACTTAAATGCTCAGGTGCTTGTATCCCTTAACCCTGGGGTGGATTTGCCTAAAAACATTGGAATCAAAATTGATGGCTCTGTCCAGGTCTGTCCTGTTAAAGTCCTCAGAGGGATTGGTGCTTGCTATCTGTGTAGGAAAGAAGGGAATTTGAGAAAAAATTTCCCATTGATCCTTGGGGGTCTCAACCAACACTCTGCTAGGGCCTCTGAGGGTTTTGGGAGGCATTCCTCGCTGACCGATGGTGGGGTTTCATCGCCCTCCGCTGGCATTGGTGTTCCACCTGGTGTCACCTCTCCTTTTCCCTTGACCCCATTGTCCCCTCCCCTGTCTAGTGATGGCCCTCTCGCTGCTTCCAAGCCCCTTGTCTCCTCCCCCTCCCTGTCACTTTTTGATTCGGCATTCTCCACCCGTAGCCACCCCTCTCCTTCCTCGATCCTTCCCCCATCCCCTCCTCCTTGCCTGTCGTCCCCTCTTTTGCCCCCTGTTCTTGGCACCAAGCTCAACACTCTAGTTGGTACTGTTAAAATAAATGCACAAAAGTTAGCTCTACAAGACATCATGAAAAAAGGTGGTAACATGAACAAGAATGCTCAAAAGAAAATTGAAGTTATTAAAACATATGTTAATGGCACTGTGGTCAATGAAGAAGCTATTATCTCTGATTGTCATGTTAGTGAAAAAAGAAAGGGTAGTGATACTTCCTCCTTGGTCAAGAATCCAATTTCTTCCAATGGTTCTAATCAGCCCTCTAAATTTCCCTCTGAATCTAACCTTAAACCTTTGGATCCCTTAATTGGTGTGAGTTCCGCTGTCAAGGGTGTCGCATGTGGAGTAGAGGAGGGCAAGGCAAGCAATTGTTGGGTTTCTTCCTCTGCCCCAAATGGGGACTCCCTTGATTCTTTGACTAATATGGTTAGTAGATGGTCGGTGGAGATGACTGATACTCCACTTGTCGAGGTTTCCGCTCTCTGCCCCACCAATGATCCTGCAAGTCCTTTTGGTTACCTTGATGGTGAGGAGGCCCCTGGAAGTACAGTGGGCCTCCCTTATAATGACATTATAGAGAATAGTGATGGAAATGATTCTGGAAGTAAACTTGGGTTGAATCAACAAGGTACTGACTCCACTAATGGGGATTCTAACCCCCCTCCTCCTCCTAAAGAGCCTAAAAAGAGGGGAATGAAGAAAGGCAACACCATAGCCATTTGCAAGAATGGGACTATGATTTCCAAAAGGAAAAGAAAGAATACTAGCATAGTATTGGATGTACCTTCTCCTAAGAGATTGGAAAATGCGGAAAGTGCAATCAAGTTCTTTGAAATGTTTAAGAATTCCAAAGATCCCTCTACCCCCAAGTGCAATAATGATGATTAACCTTACCTCTTGGAATGTCAGGGGCTTAGAGTCCCCTGACAGAAAGTATGTAGTGTTGTCAATCAGATTGCACCTGAACGCTTGAATAATTAAATTCAGCAATCTGTTGAAACATGGGAACTATCTTCAGGCTGTGGGTAATCCTATGGCGAAGATAGAACCTCCAGATTCTAGGCCGACTTCCTATATGATGATCAATTAGGTACTTGAATAATTTATTCTGAGAAAAGGGTAAAAGGGACTAAATTGAATGCATGAACTCAAATTAAAACCTCGGTGATGCACCTAAATGATGGTATTGCATGCAACCTATTTCACAATTACACTTCAATAATCCTATTCGCACAACTAAATCTAAACAGTTTAGCCACACAAATAATTTATATGAAGGCTTGACTGTATTACTATCTTCTAAGGAAAAGAATGTCTTCACAACTAAAATAGTAAAGTAAGCCAAATGCACAACATACAACCTGTGGAATCAAACTTGATTGTATACCAGCACATATGAAATGAGGTGGGAAAATAAAGGTTTCTGAGATTAAACACGATAAATTCCTTATCAAATTCACACAGCATGACACCTGAGATTTTGAAGGCAAACACTTAAGCGTACTGAAAGGTAAAAGGAAAGCTCTGCAAATTAATGAAACTTGATTAACCTGTAATAACCTGCTACTGTATTAATTTGTAAAATGCTGAGTTACAAGATAGTCTTCTTTGCTGAAGGCAAAGGCAGAAAACAAGAACTGAATTGAAAAAGATAAAACTTTTTCAATATATACAATGAATGCACTTCAAAGTGCATGAATAAGCCACTGAAAGTGATCTGAAAGTGAAAAAATGATAATCCCAAAGTGAAATCCGAGCACAAGTAAAAATCCCTAAAAAGAAGGCTCAAACTCATGCAAAAATGAGTGAACTCAATCTTGAATTGGTAGTCACAAAGTGTGCAACTGATATGTAACTCAAACTGAACTGAAAATCCCTGAATGTGAGCCAAAACATGCAAAAATATTCCTTGCTTTAATCAATTCGCCCCTGATAACTCAAAATCCATTTTTACATGACAAATCTTCAGTCAACAATCTGATATTAATTTGTTCTCCAGTTGGCTTTACTTGTATCTGCATGGGTTTGAGAAGGTCTCTATTTAATTAAATATTGAAAATAATCATTAACTGATTATTTTAAAATTTAGGCAGCTTCAAAATCCACGGGCCCCTTATGCATTATAGGTCAATTGACTTCAAGAGTCAAGACCACATTGATAGTAAAATGACATGATTTATTAAAATCATTAACAAAATAAAAAGTCACCCTTGGTTGAATTAGGGCAGACACAAGAAATTGAACTCTAATCATTTTTCATTATTTTGACTTTGAGAAGCTTCATGAAAAAGTTGTCAACCGCCGCCATGGAATAGGGTTTCTGGCTTGAAAATCCACCATGAAATGGGTCGAATCTGCACCTTTTGATGTTTCCTGAGCTAAATCTTATGATTTTCACGTGGTAAGTTCATTCTTTACCAGTTTGACTCCAGTTTGTAGCATTTCATGAGATTTTAAAATCATGGTTGTGCACAATATCGAACATACCTTCTGATATTATCATTCTTTGTTATACTCTGTTGTATCGAGCCACCGTGATAAGTTTCTATCAAAAGTCTGAAGCTGTTTTTTCCTTGGAGTGAACCACATTCTCCTATTTTCTGATGACCGCCATGAAGATTCTGAAGACAAATGCGTGGTAAGTCATATTTTGTCCAATTCATTCTATATGGTCTTTGAATCTGCTTCTAAGTTCTTCTCTTGATATTTGAGCTCGAATAGAACTCCCTCCTTGGCATGGCACAACTTCCTGCTACAAACCCATATGACTGGCTCTATATCTCGAAGACAGAAAGCTCTAGGTTGCGGCCATGACTGAAAATTAAATACCCTTTGTTGTATTTAACAAAAAATTGTTAATGTTTTTGACCCACAACTGAAAACTAAAAAAAATGGCAACTCCATATATCTAAATTTATGAGGAAACCCCTAGGTGGGTATTTGAGCTTTATGCGAATATTCTACTATTGATTTTTGTCTTGAGCTTTTCCATACCAAAAATAAAAGAAATTCCTTCATTGTTAGCTCGTCCCTTTGGAAATAACATGGCGCACATACCTTTCCTTAAACAGTTAGGACATCAAAACAAAAAATCAAAAATGTCATTTTTGTTTATATTCAGCATATTCATTGTTGATCCCTTGCATTCTTAACAGACATAATCTTTGTATGTGACTTATATATACTGTAGATCTGCTGCTCTATTAACTTCGTGACTATGTGACTGATACTATCTCTGTTTTTGATTCTTTGTCAATACTCTTTGAAAAAGACATAAATGTTGGCTATAGTAGAGCTGCAACTGAGGCTTTTTGTGCACCATTGAACATTGCCCATTTTACTTGTGCTCAAACTATTCAAGGAATATACTGTTGTCTTATTCAATGATAAGCTACACTTGTATTCAAATATGGTGCCTCATAGCAGTTGATGAATGAATTATAGCATAATCATCATATTTCTGTTACTATTACGTCACATGCCTCACAGATTCTATAGAAGCATACCCAAAAACCTCCTTGGTAAAGACAGCCAATGCCAACATAGGAATGCCAACATAGGATAATGAATGATTGAACCTTCCTTTCAAACTATTTGGACTACCAACATCATTATTAATATGCCATGCAATTGCTTCCGTTGTAATCCCACTAACTTGTAATGCCACTAACTCTTGCAAAATACATAACTCCTTTGTTTATTCATTGAGCTCAAACGTAAAAATCATTGTTATAGATGTTACTACAGCAAGCTTTCATTTGGAAAATACTGTTGCTGCTCCATTTATGTCTGTGAGATAGCACGACCCAGCAACTTAATAAGCATTATTCTTATTTCAAACAAGAAACTCGAAGTATCACATGTCATGCATTTTCAGAAATATACATCTGTTACTCATCACTGCCATTGTTCTTTATATAATGCTCTTTTTTGCTTCAGCACGGGCTTTTATCCTTAACAGATTCCTTTGAACTTTGCTTGGCACACCTGTTAAGAATTTTTTGTAATATATGGATAGCAATCCTTTGGGAATTTTATTAACTAGCCAATAGCCTTGTTCAGATTCTCATCATTTGTCAAACATTTGTAATGAGATATGGGACTGTTCTATCATATTTTACCCTCTGTGCGTGGTTGTTATTCTCATTTCTTTGATGAAAAACTCGACTATCTACTTGTCTTTCATACTA
Source organism: Sequoia sempervirens (assembly GCA_007258455.2). NCBI lineage: Eukaryota > Viridiplantae > Streptophyta > Pinopsida > Cupressales > Cupressaceae > Sequoia > Sequoia sempervirens. Next base: position 193,381,038 of record VDFB02358134.1, on the reverse strand, counting down.
GACTAGTTGTTTATATGCTTACCTTTGTTGTTGGTCATAGCACAGTCTTCTTGATAGACATTGTCTTCCATGATATCTTGAAAATTACCGGTTGAAAAGACTATGCTTGCTATCAGTGTTGGACTGCCCATCTTTCATTTGCTTGAACCATTCATGAGATGAACTTCGTCTTATTCAATGAAAGGCTATTCTTGCATTCAAATCTGTTGCTTTTCATTATATTTCTATTACTATTAAGTTACACGTCTTACAGATTTTGTAGAAGCATATCCCTTAAATGCTGTCTAAGCCATATTTTACTACTTTTCTGTTGAAGAACTTGTAGAGAATTGGATTATTGCAAATCTGTTATACTCCTTGATTATGATTACGATGATATGCTTCTGAAGTTATAAAAACATTCCAATGCTCGAATATTCTATTTCTCTTCAATGCAAAGAGGCTCAATACTTTATTTAGATATAATGAAAAAATGTAAAGTAGAGCTGAACAGAATATGAAATTGATGAGGGCAACATTGATGCTTTTAATGGCTGTTATCAATATTCATGAACTTTGTATGAAACTTGTGAGTATATCCTCCTTGATATGCCAAGCTCAACCCTTGTGGGAGCCTATTTTACTCCACATATCGGATGAAATAATCACGAACATGATGAATCTGTACCTGCACACTAAAACAAACATGTTAGCAAAATAAAAGAATCTAAAAGCTTCCATTGAATTACGTTTTTCCTCTTGATTTTCGCAATCATCTGACGGATGCCTGATCAATTGTATTCTATATTTTTGTTGGTAGCGTAGGCACATGATAGGATTTGATTTGTCATTGCTTAGAGACCATCTATAACGCCATTCTTCATCGTTCTTGCAGATGCATCGAAGATTGGAGGCTGGAACTAGAGCTGAAAACACAACTGAAGACCTCGACTTGTCAATGATTCGTCATTCCAGGAAATGACAAATCACTTTCTACCCTATGCCTTCTTTATTCTCAGTTGTATAGTGTACATTCTTTTTCTTGTATCTATCATTTGATTGTGTAAATCAAATTTAGTTACTCTTGCGGCTTGTGCGAGATTTAGCATTTCCAATATGAATAAAAACATCATTCTCTTATGCAAATTTATGAGTTCCTTTGTCTGAGATTTGCATAATAACACTTGAAATTCATAAGTAATCAAAGTTCTGGAACATAATGAATACTTAAGCAGAAAATTGTTGTACCTTCTTTGATGGATGCAATTCAGCTCTACTTGTTTTGAGCTAGTGGTGAAAAATAGGTAGCATGTAGTCAGAAGGTTTCTTAATCTTGATCAAAACAAGGATTTTGTCTTCTTGCAAGAGCTCAAGGCTGTAGGATTTATGCTTGAAACCAACTTAAAGTTTATCTGGGGGAATTCATGGTTCATGGATTCCAAGCATGAGAAAGGCAGAGGGGGTGTTGCCATCCTGGTGGCTAATAAATGGAAACCCTACCTCACTAACTCAGGGGTCTCCCCGTGCAACAGGGTAGTTTGGGCCACCTTTGAAAGATGCAATGCCAAATTTGGTGTTTTCTCAATTTATGCTCCAAATGACTATCTCAGTAGGAGTAAGCTCTGGAGGTGGCTTTTAGGGTTGTCGGATGTCCCATGGGTGTTAGGTGGGGACTTTAACATGATTGAACATAGAGAAGATAAAAAGGGTGGTATTGATATAGATTGGAAAGGGAATGAGAGACACTATTGACTCAGAAGGAATAATAGGCTCAATATTATTGATCCTCTTCAAGGTCTTAAGGAAGAAAGTAGTGGTGTATGGTTTTCCTAGTGTAATGCTCAGAAGGGTTGCAGAAGAATCTATAGTAGACTGGATAGATTCTATGCCAATAAAGATGTGTGTTGTTTTGAACCCGTTAGTGAAGGAAATAAAGTTTTGGTTTATCCGTACACACTGTCAGACCATCACCCTATTAAAGCTAAAATAACTATAAATAGTGGGATCAAGATTAGACCCAAGAATAAAGATAATTTCCTGCTCAACACTAGTTTATTGAGAGACCAAGATTGCATTGAGGCTATAAATACCTTAAGAGGTATTAATAGGTGGATGCTGAAAGACCTCAGTCCCATTGATAGATGGAATCAAAATGTCTTGTCTTGGAAATGTATCTTCTAGACAGTTGGCCGGCAAAAGGCCCTGGATAGGAGGAGGGAGGAAGATCACCTCCAAGATCTTTTACTTGCTACTGAAGCAAGGATTCAAGAAAAGCATACAGATGAGCAGCTCTATGAGGAGCTCAACAAGGCCAAAATCTCTTTGAGGAAGCTGCAAACCAATAAAATTTAGGGGCTGAAAGTGAGGGAAAAGCTCAATTGGCTTAGTAATGGGGATAAAGGTACAAAGTTCTTTTTCAGGTATATAAAAGAAAAAGGCATGAAGGAGCAAATTGATCAGATCTGTCACAATGGTGTGACCCTGTCAAACCAAGAAGACATCTTGCAACAATTTACTCTTTTCTACAAGGACCTCTTCAAATTTGAGGATGATGGGGTTGAATGTTTAGGGGCTAGAAACAAACTCAAGAGGTTGATGCCTAGGAAATTTTCTGAAGATGACAGTGTACAATTAGTTGCTAAGATTTCCAAGGAGGAGATTAAAAGAGCAATCCTTGCCATGAGTAATGATAAATCTTCGGGGATAGATGGTCTCCCAATGGGATTCTACAAGGTCTTCATTGATTGGATTTGTGAAGATCTTCACCAGGTTTATATGGAAGCCCTTGCAAAAGGGTCCTTGGGACATTATATTAACCAAGGCCTAATCAAATTGTTGCCTAAAGAAGGAGATAAAACACTGATTAAAAATTGGAGACCTATCACTCTGTTGAATGTCTCCTACAAAGTGCTTGCAAAAGTTCTAGCTATGAGGCTCACCAATATCCTCCCCAAATTCATAAACTCAACCCAGACTGGGTTTATCAAAGGGAGATATATTCTTGAAAACTTGATAACTAGCTAGGAGACTCTTTATTGGGCCAAAAGATCACAGCAAAATGTGGCAATGCTCTTGCTGGATTTCGAGAAGGCCTACGACAGAGTGGAGTGGTCTTTCTTAAATATGACTATGGAAGCATTTGGGTTCCCACAGGGCTTCACCAGGATGATTAGTACCCTCCTAAATGATGCTTCTTCTATGATAGATGTGAATGGAGCTAGGTCAGAAACCATTAAGTTAGAAAGGTCAATTAGGCAGGGATGTCCTATTGCCCCCGCCTTGTTTGTCATTGCCTCAGATGCCCTTCATTATCTGCTAAGGGACAATAGTTTATCTCCTAAGGTGAGAGGGGTCTATCTTCCTGAAAATAGTGAGCTCCTTAATATTCAATTTGCCGATGATACTTCTATTTTCTTTGAGTTGGAAGAGGAAAACTTAAACAGGTTACTAACCAAGTTAGATCTTTTCTGCCTAGCCTCTGGAGCAAAGGTCTCAAAGGCTAAGTCTATTGTGCTAGGGTGGCTTGACAACCCCCCTAGCTGGCTGCAAAAGTTTGATCTTAAGTGGGGAGACCTCCATAAATAGGTGAGGTATCTGGGGATACCATTTTTTGTATCTCCCAACCTAAAAGAAATGTGGCACTGGCTGAAAGGAAAAATTGATAAAAATTTGGATGGCTGGAATAGCCATTACCTATCCCTTATTGGGAGGGTTCAAGTTTGCCAAAAGATACTTTCCTCATACACTTTGTACTTTAACTCTGTTTGGTTCTTTAATAGCTATCAGGTCAATGAGGTTCAAAAGAAAATAAGAGGGTTTCTCTGGTCCGATGGGAAAGGCAAGAAGAGGGTGCATTCTATTAAATGGGCTTGGTGTTGCTTAGAGAAAGCCTATGGTGGTCTGGGTCTAAAAGCCTTGAAAAATATGGTATTTCTCTTTCAGCGAAGTGGGTCATCAGGGCCTTGGATGGGCAGGAACCTTGGAAGGTCTTAATTAGGAAGAACATTTCTCAAGCTGTCCCCAAAATGGAAAAGTCCTGGAAGGCACTGCCTTCCAGTGATCTCCTCATCACCAAGTATCCAATTGTACTTGCAGGATCACTGGTCTTCAGAAGTATCTGGAAGGCATGGGAAGCTATCAAGTGTAAGCTCTCTATCCTCCTAACTGATTCGAATAACTTTTTGATCCACCCCAGCAATTCCATCTAGTGGAATTTAGAGCATAATGGTAAGCCCTTAGCTCTTTTGCAGGGTTGCTATGCAAAAAAATGGAACCAAATGGTAATTAAAACTTTCAGCAACATTATAAGGGGTGGATCGTTGGTTTGTTGGGACTAGTTGAGAAAGGACTATGGAATACCATCCTCCAATTTCAGAAATACTCTGTTTTAAAAGAAGCTTGTAACTATTGGCTCCCTCTTCAAATGGAAAACTGGAAAGATGAACCAATAGTCTTACAATGGCTTAGTAATCTCCCTCTACAGGAGGTTAAAACTAAAACTATTTATAATGAAATCCTTGCACCTTGCACTCCCTCTGATTACCTGAATAAGGTCTGGAAGACTAATCTTGATGATAAAGTATGGAAAAAAAAATTCTCTTATCTTTGGTATAATGGAATAGATGCTAAGAAGAATTGTTTCAGGTGGCTTGTTTTACTTCATAAAGTTCCTTTTAAATTCAAAAATTATGATGTTGCTATATGTGAAATTTGTAGAGTTCCGGAAAATGTTTACCATATTTTTTTTTACTATCTCTATTCTAATGAAATTTGGAATATGTTTTGGAATGATCATGATTCCTGGTGCTCAAACAGGAAACTCAATTGGAAAGAGATTCTAATGGGTTTTGATGTTAAACTCAGTAAAGAATTTCATCTCTTTTGGTTTATTCTAACAACTAAAATTTTATGGGTTATTTGGAAAGCAAGGAATGAGGACAAGTATAGTGGGGTCCAGAGGAATCTTACTGAGTCAAATAAAAGGCTCACTCTTTTTAATGTTGCTTTGCAGGTTGTGGAAATCATGGAATTAGCAGAAAGTAAGTTTCCTAGGCTACTCCACGGTGGCACAATTCTTGTACACTAGAAACAAGGGCACCCCAGCTTGGCTATTTTCATCCAGGCATTAAGGATCTTCAAAGAGGAGTACAAAGATCAAGTCAATAAGGTGAAAGGTTGCAAAGACGCTAAGAGCTCTCAACTGTCCAACATACCCATCCATGAAACTGAGGAAGTTTTCTCTAAAGATGATCTTGATGTCATCAGTATATTAGCCAACTAGAGTTCTGAAAATAACTGTTAATGTTGCATGTATTCTTTTTCGCTCTATGTCCGAGACAATGGGTTTAGTATATCTGTTTTGGGCTTCTCTGTCTCTGTCCAGACTATGATGAGACCATGTTTTTTTCTTGTCTTCCTATTGTCTTAAATCTATTCATGTTCTTTAATTCTATTGCAACTATGAGTTATGTGGTGTTGTAAATAGTGAACAACTGTAATGTGTTTTCTTTATCTTAATACAAAAAAAAAAGAGGAAAAGGGATGATTTTCATAGGTCAAGAGTCAACAAAAGATGTTACATTTGTGACCAACTAGAAATGTAATGCCTCTACAGATTCTAAAGGCAGGAATCCTGTCAAAATGACAGCACGATGCACAAACGTTTGTGCGGTGCACACACAACCGCGAAAAAAATTCCTCCACTAACGCAAAAATACAAGGCTACGTGGAAGGATTGGGATGATGGCGATAGACTTTGCATCATCGAACTTATAATTTTTATAGGGTAAAATAAATGGGAAATTTGCCTAGGGTGCAAATTTGCACCATTACATTTTTCCCCCACTTTAGCGGGCATACATATCAGTGTGTATGTGAGCTAAAGTAGAAATATATTGAAGAGAGTATACCAATAACATCGAGGAAGAAGAACTTCGATCCAACCTACCTGGATACAAAAGAGGGAGGTTCCATAGGTTCTCAATCTTGCAAAGCTAGTTGTGATCTCACCACAAACATGTTAGGCTATAGACAAAACATGTTAGGCAAAAAATCCAATCATAAGACACACATTCATAAGACACAAGAAGACACAAGCCAACATGATAAGGATCATCCTGTTCAAATAGACACAAGACACACATTGATTAGATAGATAAGCCTACAGCTATTGCAAATTGCATTGTAGAATAGCCACAGAAAAGGAAAGTCTAGTCAAGTTTCCCCCAAGCTAGATGCCAAGATATAAGATGTCTAACACCAAGACACATGACATCAAATATCAAATAAAAGATACACATTACAAGACATCAAAAGAATTCATTTGAGAAGAATTTTTTTAAAGGGGGTTCCTTTGGCAGGGAACTCATCAAGACACCAAGGGGCCCATTCAAAGGAATGCACCAATTGAAGGACACCACATTTTCCACAAGTTATTATTTCATCAAGGGATCCTGTTGAAAGATCTTTCGTCAAGGAATCCATTGGAAAGAATGCTCCTTTTCAAAGGAAAGTTTTCAGACTTTCATTTTAGAAAAAGTGCTTCTTTTTCAAAGGAAAGTTTTTAGACTCTTTCACATACGAGATCTTTTTCAAAAGTAAATTTCATCTAGGAATCTTGAGAGAATACAACATTTTGGAAAATGAGATATTTTAATAAGGGATTCTTTCTTCAAGGAATTTATTGTAAATAAAATTTGACATCGAGGAATCTTTTTGAAAGAATTCACCTTACTAAAAATTAGAACATGGTATCCCCCCCTTAGGATGGTGTGTGTTATACAAAGGAGCACATGACATCCTAAGGAGAGAAAGGAGAAGCGGAAATTTTGTGGCACAAGATACATGGAGAGATATATTTGTGGTATGTTGTCACACACATGCAAGGAACAACACATAAGAACCACAACATCAAGAAGCAAAAAGAGACAAAGAAATCAAGAGACAAGGGCATCTAAGAATTAGGGGTCAGATTTATTCATAGATACGAATAGATATAATATGGTGTATGAATGAATAGTCATCAATCCCTAAAGTTCTCAAATCATGAAGAGGAAAATAAAAATAAAATGAAAATAAAAATTGGGTCAACATAGAAGGCCTAAATTCCCCCAATGCTTTACATAATCCCTAATATCAAAAAGCAATTTCACGACACATAGAAGAATGATGATACAAACAAGAGAAGTGTATGAAATATTTTTTGTGCTTGTATCCAAGCACCTAAAAGGGCAGCACGGGTCCTATAGGAAGAATCACAAACAAAAAAAGACAAGCATGGGGGAACACAAAAACATAAACAAATCTATGCTAAAAATAAAGAAGAGGTACCACCCTAGTCCTCATTGACTAGCAGGTCATCATGTTCCCAATCTTAGAGATCATTGTAAGGGGAGACCAGATGGTCCTGCAAGGGCGGTACCCTCTGACTCACCTACAACAAGAGCCAAGGAAGAAGACCCCTCAAGGTCTTCTTCGCCGAGCTCTTGTGAAGCAAAATTCATCGATCTTGCAAAGATCGGAGATAGAACCAAGATATCATCCACTAAATTAAACATGCACTTTATCAGAGTGCCATGTGTCGATCGGGTGGGAGAAGAATGAGACACTCAAGAGTCATTACCAACCCCATCAAAAGGGGCAGTTACAAACTCTAGGGAAGCAGGGGCCACCTCTATCACAAGGACAACACAATTCAAGACAGAACTAACTTTTGAAGAAGGTGAACCCTTCTTCTAACATCCACTTGTAGTGAGGTTACCCTCCAACTTACGCTTCAATGGAGGATGAAAAATCCCCACAGAGGAAGCGTAAGAAAAGGAGGAAGAAGACAAAGACACATTAGACAACACCATTATATTCAACATGTCTATGGGATAAGAGAAAGGAGGGATTTCTGGGAGGGACATCAAGAGAGGGGGCTCCACAGATGAAGCGATGAAAACTTGCACCCTTTTGGGGTGAGCATCAGTGAGACACGTTAGAGGAGCCAAAAGTGGAAGAGATGCGATGGGAACCAAGGTAGAAACAATAGGAGAAGGTGGAACAACAAAATAGGATGCAGAGTTAGATGCCACTGGCTCCCCCTCTATCTTCTGCAAGGCAACATGTTTCACAGCCAAAACCTTTCGCCTACACTTGAGCTCATGTGCAAGTTGGTTATGTCGACTATGGGCACTAAAAGATGCGACCTGAGAAGAGACCAGAGGCTTCTACTCAACCACAAAGTATGCTTCACAACCATTTCTGGTGGAAGGACAATCTCCTGGGCAGGAGTAGGAGGAAGCATAGAAACAGGGTGAGTGCATAATCATGGGGGTCCAAAAAGTGGCAATATGACAAAAAAGTGGCTAACAACTTTTTTTTATCCGAATTTGATGAAACGAAAAGGGTTTATTGAGAAAATTCTTAGCTTTCCAAAAATATAAGATATGCCTTATTTGGAATTAAATAGATAATTATTATTGATTTTTTACATATATTTTGACTAAAGTTTTGATTGATAGGCTAATTGAAAATATCTATAATTCTTAAACAATTTTATATCTTTTGAATCTGAAAAATGTAGCAAATTCTATGTTTCCCATACTATAGGATTAAAAAAAAAAAATTGAATTTCATAACTTTTTGACCAATTTATGGTGGTTAGACAAACAAGTTTTAATATTTTTGAAAATTTTTAATAAATAAATCCATAACTAATTATTTACTTGAAAAAAAATTACAAAATAAATGTAGCACATCCATGCATGTGTCCTCTACTTATATTGAAAATTTCAAAAAAATTATATTATTTTTTCTTGTACTTAGGTTGGTCAGACATACACCTACTTATTTTTTCCTAAAAATTTAGTACTATTGCATTGAAATTTCAAATTTTCACCAAATAGATTTAATTTTTTCCAAAAAATGAATATTATCTTAGAAACTACATTCAATGTGCTACAAATTTTGTTCTTACATATTTTTCAAATTATGTTAATAACTTATTCAATTTTTATGTCAAGTTGTCTAACTTCGTTTTTCTAAATTTTATTGCTACTTAAGGGCCTAGTTTGGACCCCCATGATCTGCACTAACCTAGTAGAAATAACCATAGGAGGAGAAAAAAAATAGGTGCCTCAGTAGCAAGCCTCTTCCCATTCTCTGACTTAGGGACAGGTAGAGAAATAGTAGAAGGCCACAGAGGCCAAGAAGGAGGAACGACCCCACAGGAAGACTTTCCCTTGCCATAGACAGTGGGTCATGGTACCGTGGGTAGCACAAGAAGCTCAAAAACTTGACGCTTCACTTTTCGCCATGCAAGCACCATAGCACTTCCCATGCAAGGCATACGAGTGGATGTTGAGCATGTCACAACAAGACGAGAAGCACAATAAGATGAAACTATAGATACCGAAGAAGAAGGATCTAGAGTGCGAGCAAGCTTCCCCTTTCCCTTGGATGGGGCAGAAGAGGCAGCTTGTTGTTGCACAATCATAGAGGCTTTAACAAAGATAGCATAAGGAGATACCAGATAACTGGCCTTTGGCATTGAGCCCCTCTAGTCTTATATTTAATATAAACTTTATATAACAAATCTCTCGTAGGAGGGAGATGTCTGATCGGGATAGGTCAGAAGTGATCCAATGATAAGCCCCCATGTGACACTAGTGGTTTATAGTCAGTGTTGTGCACCACATGCACAATTCCTTCATGAGGGAACTTTAAATATTTATGAACTATAGAGGCGATGTCATTCATAAAGGCTAGCCAGGGGATGCCCAACCTAACTCTGAACAAGTCAAACTCTGGAATGATAACAAATGAGACATCAATAGCCTTGGGTCCTACCAAGACTGACAAAGAAATAGAGCTCATAGGGGCCACAGAGAGTACATTGTGCTTACAAAGAGTGGTCTCTAATTCTTTGTAGCTCTCCTTATGTAAGTTGATTATAAATAGAGTCTCCTCCATTATCACATTAACCCAACTCATCAAATCAACTAAGATGCTAGTTACAACATTTTCGTTAATCTGGACAAGAATGTATAGTGAAGAAGGCTCCTTATTTAGAGGCTCATCATGCAAGGTGAATGTTATTTCAGGTGTTGCACTTGCATTTTCAGAAGGATAGATACGCATGAACGAAACCATGTTCACATACTCAAATGGAACTAACTTAGAAGATTCAAAAGATTGTGTTGCCAAATTTGTAGAATGAGAGGGAAACAGATCAGTATAAATTTGCAATTCACTGTTAGCCTTGGCCACAAATTTGTTAGAATCATGTTTCTTCCCATCGAGATGGATGGTCATGTCATTGATGCAGTTTGGATCTCATGATGCAAGCACATGAATTACTCGATGTCATGTTTGTGCACTCAATGGAATTTCCAGGATTGATGCTAATCATACCACTAAGGATACGACTTAGTTAGAGGTTGGGGTTCTAGCAATGTCAAAACTTTATCTTTCAATAACTTCTTCAAAACAACAATATAAGACTCAAGTAGTTTTGTAAAATGTCTATTGTGCCCTAGGCCCTTGTCCTTAGACGTAGAGACCACGTTCGCAATAGCTTTATTTTTTCAAAACATCAACACTATAGACTGGGTATTGGGACAAGAGCGCAAGGATGAACCCCCGAACTGTGCAACCATCTATTCCAGTATTCACAAAGTGCAACACATAGATGTGCAAAGGAAGGGTACTTCATCAAGGCGAACTTCTCTTGCCAATGCTTTTGTAAGTTGTTGATGAAGACCTTTTGAACATTTGAATCAAGTAAAGGATAATAAATTTGTGAAAATAGTGCTTGATAACGAGCGATAGAATTAGTTACCTTTTTGTGGTCCCCTTGCTCGCATCAGATGAGATCTGAAAAGGTCATCTTCAATCTGATGTTAGCTTGGAACTATCTCAAGAACAAGTTTACCAACTGATCAAACGAAAAGATAGAATTATCTGGTAAGAATAGTACCACTCAAAGGCAGTGTCCTTAAGGGATCTCAAAAAGAGCTTAGTCATTAGAGCACCATGATGGAAGAAATCAATGCACATAGCATTAAATGCTGAAACATGTGTTTGAGGATCTCCACAACCACCATACTTTTCAAATTTTGGAATCTCTATCCCCCTAAGGGATAGGAGTGTTTAGAATAATAATAGATAGAGGACTATGATAGAAGAAAGGTTGAAAGACAGGTTGAGAGGTAGAACTAGATAGGTTTTCTAACTAGTTTTGCATATATCCCATGTTTTGCAACAAGGCGTTCAAGACAAGGTTAGAGGATGAAACATGACTAGTGGAACCTCCACCAGAACCAGTAGAGCCACTAGCCCCCATACCAGTAAAGACCCCACCACTGTGACCAGCATGGGCTCCAGGATTATCGCCAGGAATATTAGGACCAGTGGAGCTGAAACCCAAGGGTACTTTCTTTTCCTTAATGATGGGGATCAAAAAAGGATTGGAGATGGTATGAACATAAGGGCCAATCTCGACCATACAAACCAATGACTTAGGCATCAAGACTTCTATCTATCTTTCAACGATCTCAAAGCCAAGGTCTTGGGCATCACCCAACCTAGGATTGTATAACGAGACATGAGTGTCCACAATGTTAGCAAGGCCCCAGAGAAATTCTAGACCTCTCTAATCCTTGTCCAACATAACTCTTAAGTCGTTAACAACCTTAGCAGTCTTAGCCATAATCCTTTCTTTCCCCAAATACTTCCTGAACTCTCCAAGTCTTTTGTCTATGGAAAGAAGTTGCTCTGTTGGAACCTTGAGAGCATTGTCTTCCTCCACATATGAAGCAGAAGGAGAAGCAAGAGGGGTAGGGACATGTGGAGCTTCCCGAAAAGGGCTAGAGAAACTTCTATTTGTTCCTAAAATTATTTCCTCAAATGTAGGACCAACAACGACCTTCTCAGAATCCATCTCTATATGTCATATGCTCCTCCTAACAACATGCCTAGAGGTTGTTGACTGAGTCATAAAGCTCATAAAGCTTCACAACACACAATCTTGCAATGCACCCAAGGTACGAGAGAAAGATATCCGACACTAAGAAATGAAAACAAGACTTTCACATTAGGTTCACTAAAAATGTAGAGTAGGGGGATTCATCACCCCCAAGGCTCCAAGTCATGGGAGAGCCCTAAGGAACGAATTGCCGAAAACTACCTCAAGTTGGTCAATAGGTAATGACAAATGTTTTAGAAATCGAGTGAGCAAACTACAAGGGTCTTGAACTGCAACTCAGACAACCCTTTGTCTAAGGATGATAGTGTGGGAACTGAACTTTAGTGCATCGTGCTAGAGTCTCAAGGATGCATTGGCATCCTGTATGGACAATGCTCATTAAGTAATAGTCATAAATTAAATCAAAAGTGGTTTTTAATCAACATTTTGATGTGTAAAGGAGACCCCGTTATAGGTATGGTTTAATACTAGCGGGGTTCTATCCAAGGGGGGTTGATCTAAGGTGGTTTGATCAAACCCTCTTGAATTGGAATCCTTTAAATGGAACTTTTCAAGGCTTAAATCATTATATTTTCTAAAATATGTGATTTCAACAAAAAATAAGATGTCCTAAAAAGTGTAAACCACTATTATGGGATCACCCAAGGTCTACTTACTACCCGAATGATAGAGTTTTATAATTTGATAGTTTAATACGAAAATGGGGAAATAAATAGTACACCAAGAAGAATAATAAAGAGAATTATTATAATGACAAAAATGACAAGAAAAAAGTAGGAAAAGATAAATTTCATGCGAAATATGATTCTTCAACTTTAACTCCAAACGAACAAACCAATGCCTACACACACAGAAACAAAAAAATTGTTGGGTTGTTTTTTGAGGTTTTCCTTAGTCAAACCCTCATTTTGGTGTTCCCACCTCCATGGAAAGTCAAGATTCCACGATATAGAGAAAATCAATAGAGACAAAATGGAAAAGACACTATCAAATAGCATGCAAAGATAGCTTGAATGCTACTCTATAAGACACAATGATGCAAGTAAATAAAAAGAGCAATATCACTTTCCCTCCTTCTAGCATTAAAGGATGGGAGGGGAAGACAATGAGAGATGGCACCTTGCCAAGAGAATGGAGCTTCATAGACCCTACCAAAACAAAGGTGTTGCAATGAAAAAGCGTTGTAGAGTCCAAGAAGAGAGCCTGTAGTAGCAAGGAGAGGCAAGAATGATCAAGAAGAGAGAAAGAGAGTGAGAATTAGCAAGAAACATCAAGAGAGTCAATAGAGAGAATGAAAACAATGAGTTTGAATGAGCAAAATGGAGGTAAAGGGATGATTTTCGTCAATCAAGAGTCGACAAAGGACATTACATTCATGGCCAACCAGAAACATATAATGTCTCTGCAGATTCCAGAGGAAGGAATTCTATCAGGATGACAACATGGTGCATAGACGTTTGCGTGGCGCACACACGTCCCCAACAAAAATTCCTCCACCGATGTAAAAATACAAGGCTGTGTGAAAGGAGTGGGATCACGATGACAGACTTTGCATAATCAAACTTATAATTTCTAAAGTAAGGGTAAAATAAATGGGAAATTTGCCTACAGTGTAAATTTACGCCATTACTGCAACTTTGTATAGTTTCTTTATATGATTTGCTTAATCATGTATACATCATTTATTTAAACCATTTCAATCATCATGTTTTGCTCACTTTATCGATTTTCTTTTAGTCAAAAGAGTGAGCACTTAATAGCTATTGTAGGTTTTATGTTTTATGTTTTGAGTGAAAAGACATAAAAATATCTTATCTTGGAAAGTGCTAATAAGTCATGTGCTCTTGCCTAAGAACTACAAGATAGACAATTACTCAATTAATTGTTCCCATGTATGTTCAAAACCCTAAAAGTCAAAGAGTAAGCATTTATTTGTTGCTATACATTGTGTGTTTTAAGTTAAAATACATAAAAATCTCTCATCCTGAGAAAAAGTGTTGATAAGACTTGCACCTTTGGTTAAGAACTAAGATATTCAGTGACTTAATTATATTTTGCAATATATGTTCAAATCCTCAAGATTTAAATCATAAATATTGTAAAAAGCTTGAGGTCATATCCTTAAGTTTTGAGGATTTCTCTTTTACTTTTTGTTACAAGGAGATTCAATCCTCTTCCAATTTCAAGAGAGTTTCATCCTTTAATAGTTTCATGTTGTGTTGTACTAAAACATGTAAATATTAAAATATTATAAAACCTATATAGTCTTGTCCAAACGATAGGATAATACTATATTGGCATTTTGGATGGCAAAATATTAAGAATGAGTGGTAAGAAGATAGTTGGGTGCACTACGGGTTGTGTGTACTAATGCAATGTATGAGTTTTGAGAAAATAGGTGCTCAAAAGTATCTAAAATAATTAGAACCATATTAAAAAATCTTGATAAAAAGAAAAAAAAAATGGATCATGAACTATCTATCCTAAATTGAAAATTAAATCCCAACAAGTATAAGTTTTAAAGGTGGAATCCATGGATAATATAGTAAATGACATATGACATGATGTTTAGCTTTGGTACCACTCATCAAATACCTACTAAGTACATGCAAAAAAAACATATAATACATTCATAAGGTATGCATGAATAAAATAATATAATAAGTTATCTACATGCATAAAGGGGTGTGTTCCATAAGATTGGTCTCTTTAAAATGAAAAGTCAAATCTCTTGGAAAATAATGAATAAGAACTAATCACAATTAATTAAGTATTTAACAAAACTCTCCTCAGTCCAAAAATAGTGACTAATGTTTTTAGTTTTTTATATTTTTGTGTCTTATATATTATGTCTTAATTTCTTCATTTAAATATATCTTGCTTTCAAGCTTAATTTTAAATAAAAATCTGAACACAATATAACATGCTTGATTTTGATTTTTTCAAATAATTTCAAGCAATTTTCCTTAAACAACCTTTTTTACTGAACTTTAAGCCAATTTAGATTTAAATCCATAAAAAAATATTAATAGAAAATATGCAGTGTAGAATGTTTGAACTTACATCGTCTTGTTTATACATAAAGTGCCAACCAATTTTAATAACTCGAAATAAACCAAAAATAAAACAATACAGTAAAATTCATTATTTATATTTCTTTATTTTGAAGAAGCATTCCATTAGGCTAACATGAAGGTACTTGCCTCATTAAACAAATAATTTATTTCTGTGATTTCAAATTTAAACGCAACTCCAGGTAAAATTTCCATATATATTTGGACGAAATAGTCATTTCAATTTTATTTCCAATTTAATATTTATTCATGGCCGTCGATCCCACTTGAGGTCCTTCAAACTTGATACAATTCTTACTGAGAATCAAACTCAAGTTTAAAGGTCCTTATTTCCATGGGTGACAGTTCTACGATGTGTTCTCCATCCTTTATTATTCAAGGCAGTCGATCCCACTTGAGGTCCTTCAAACTTTAAGAATCAAACTCAAGTTTAAAGGTCCTTATTTCCATGGGTGACAGTTCTACAATGTGTTCTCCATCCTTTATTACATTTCTTCTAGCTGCTCCGGGGGACAGATCCGTCTCACCATCAACTCGCCAATTCAGTGTAGTAATTTTTGATTTCTCTTTGACACCAGAGAGATTAAGCTCCACAATCTTTTTAATCTACAAAATTGTGAAAGAAAATGGAAAATTTTCATTAATATTATAATTTAAGTATGGTGTGAAATGAACAATCACCGAACTGAAATAAATAAATGGATCTTTCGCAAGCCAACATCCCGTCCCATCTCTACTAATAGACTTCTAATTCTGTAAACTGTAGTGGACTATTCTTCAAGCTATTGGTTTGACAATTTTCTTCTGCTTATATCTTTTTTATTTCCTGTAACAGTTATCTTTTACTTGCTTTCAACTCTAAGCCTGTTGGGCTTTAAACCTGAATGATTACTTGTGTCTCAAACTCTCAACTGCTTGACCACAACCTAATAGACCTAGACAAAAACCTCTTTCAAATTTATTTTCATATTGTTTATGGAAAATGCTAAAAATGCTATCTAGAGACTTTTATAAAGGCCAAAGGAAAACAATATGCAAATTTATGAACTCGATTAGATGCTCAAATCGCTGGATATAAAAAATCGGAGTAAACCTTATATGTACAGTCCATTTTGTATTAACATAAGCAGATTTACTTGCAGAAGGAAATGCTGAACAAGAATAGTTGCTGTTGTTATACCTTTCTCCCTGGAAATAAATTATGAATATCAACAGTTGCGGGCACTGAGAACTTGATACTTTCACTAGCCTGTTTGTGAGTATTCGCAAATAAAAATACTGTGAGATCTAAAGCTGCTTATCACCTATGAAAACAAGCTGCAAATTTTCAGACCTGACTGTTCTTATGGGCTTGTATGGTACCTCATAAAGATGTGCTAAACGTAGCAAGGTTTGCCGATCCTCCAGTTCCTATACAATTCAGTAACATGTACGTATTGAAAAGCTATAGGAATGTAGTTATTCTTACTCTTTGCAAATTAGTGTAAAAATCATCAGTTACACAAGAGTTACCTGAAGTGTGATGATGGCAACATTTGGTGGTAGTTCATACCCTTTTGCCATTGCCGAAAATTGAGGTTCCTTGATCTGACTTTGTTCATCCTGCAGTATTGAATGTTAGACATTTTTTCAGTTCCTTTAGCCTTGGGTGAAAATACTCCAACCCATGTGCAAGGTAGATTGAAAAGCATATAGTGTGTCTGATATATTCCTATGGTAAATAAAAAGCGTTCTAAATCCATCTTCTAGACTGAGATTTTCTGCTGAAAGTTTCAGCTTTATTCAACTTCAAAATCACCAAATCACAAGCATATCCATATTAAGGACAACTACTGAAAAAACCAAAACTCAAGGCATTACTGATATAATTAGTTTTCGCTCGCAAAGGATCAAAATAAAAACCATGTAGCCAGCCAATGAACTACATTGCCAGTGAACCATGGTGACGTCCAATCTCTTTACTGGTGTTTAAGATAACATGGTTTTCTTTAAATCAATAAAAGAATTAACAAAATGTTACACGTCTATAAGGATGACGTGTGAAGAAATTGAGAAGCCCTTAAAAGTTGTAAACATTTCGGAAATCCTTAATACAGTTTGACTGTTGACTGGCCAATAGAAAAACCTGAAATTTTTCCACATATATGAGCAAAGGCTTTACTTTGAAAGGCAGAGTACTACTTTCATGAAAATATTTACAGATTCGAGTCTTTCAGTTTCCTCAAAATGTCAGACACAGGGCATCCAAGTGAGCTTACTTCTACAGTTGCAAAGAAAATTTGTATAGGTAGAACTTCTTTCTGTCCCTTTGTACGTCTCCATTCTGAAGCTTGTTCTGTAGGATTTACATTCAGAAATATTTTACCTTGTACCTGCATCTCCAAAATAGTGAAAGCAAGCCATCAAACATAACTTTAAAAAGGAAAATACAAATACATCTTTTTCACACAAGAAAAAACTTAAGAAATTTGTGTCATATCAAATTTCTTGTTCTCTTACTTGTCACTTGCCAGTTGATGACATTTCTATGATAACGAGCATTCTAACCAACCAAACTTTTGTAGAAAGCTCTTCATTATAAACCAAAATTCGGCAATTCTTCAATCACAAGTATATTTATTCTCAATAGGATATGGAGATGTATGACATTGCCATGCAATAAACACAACTAACAAATATGTCTTTTTGCAGAAAGTTAAATAAATCCTGGTTTTCTGTGACCTTTCCTAGCTGGATAACAAAGACAAACAGTTTGGAAGATCTCAGAATTGTAAACATGCACAAAATATATTCAGTTAAAAATTACAAAAAAGGTTGCATGATGGTGATTGGAAAGGACTGTCAAAACAGAATCAAAGAAGTACGAGGGTCATCTGTTGATGAAGGTTTGAAAAATGCAATGAGTCAATAAGGGTCAAAGAGTTGCAAAAAGTAAAAGCTAACTAGGTTAGGAAGCCTGGAAGACATATTCAAAGGACGTCAGGGTAACAGGTAAGCAATAAATACAAAACTGAAAACTCTCTTGCTACATTGTTATACCGCTGGGTTTTTTTATTATGTTTATATGACATTGAACCAATCCTCTATCAATTGACCCATTTTAATAGGAATCCCTAAAAGTAGGAACCCTAGAAGATTTGCTGTACTGCCCTGCTGCATATTGATGTTTCAAAGTGTACATGGAACCAGAAAAATTGCACCATACTTGTGTATCTAAATGTTTACTTCCATTCTTATTCCATTATGAAGTTTTGGGATTTTAGTGAAATGTCTAAGACTCTAGAGTATATTAAGGACTTGCAGAGGGCTTTAGTTCCATTCTATTAATATTTGAATCTTCTATCCTGGGCATGGGGCTATACAAATACACTGGCATATAAAGTAGAGACTAGATAGGGCTGTATTCCATTTTCAGTTTTTAACATATGAACCAGTTTGTCCTAGATTCAAGTGTCTTACAGTTTCATCTATTGCCTCTAGATTCTTCATAAATATAAAAGTGTTTGGCCAAACCGAATGTCTACCATAATTTTCTATCCAAATTATTGTGTTCTACTTTTTGTCTTATTTTCTTGTCAAAATTTCACTATTTTGAGATCAGTAATAGTTGAATCTTCTATCTTTATAATGGAGCTATAAAAATTCACAGATTTATAAAGTAGAGAATAGATAGAATTAAATGTTCCATTTGGAGTTTCCAATATACAAGCTAGTTCATCCTAGGAAAGTGGTGTTACAGTTTCATCTAATCACCTCTAGAATCTTTAAAAATAAAAATATGTTTGTCCATTAAAGACTAGATAGGATTACATTGCTCCATGTGCAGTTTCCAACATACGAAATCAGTTCATCCTAAGATAGTGTTGTTACAGTTTCATCTAATGGCCTCTAGATCCTTTCTCTATAAATTGAAATATGTTTCGCTAAACTAGACATCTACCATAATTCTCTATTTTAAAGATTGTGAATTTTTTCTTATTTTCTTGTCAACATTTTATCACTTTAAGATTGGTTGTAGCTGCACCATAATGAGGTCAATTGCCGTAAAGAAAATTTGGGCAGTTGACTGATTTCTTTTCTATATAGCTCCTAGTTTTCTACTTATATGTGTATTTTGGTTCATGGCCATTAGTGGTATTGATAGATATGATTTGGTCTAATAGACATTGAAGGACACCTACATCATAAGCTTCCTGGTCCTACATAGCATCAATTATGATTTCCACGGCATTTCGGGGATAGGGACGGGGGGACGGCTGGGGATGCATTTCCAGGACGTTCCTAGGGGGCCATTTTTAGGGGATGGTAGGGGACAGCGACATACAAAATACATATATATATATGATTTTTTCAAAATTTATTAATATATTATAGACAGAGAGAGGGAAATAGAGAGAGATATGTCAATAAATTAATAATTGATAACAACAATATCAATATGTAAATAAATCGCGGGAGTAGTAGTATAACAGCATAATAAATGTCATTAAAGTATTATAAAATTTATCACAGCAGTATCAAACATCAATAAAACCATGGTCTATCAATATCCAAATGTTTCAAACATGTCAAAGTTCAAACATGAAAATCAAAATACTAAATACAACAGTCTATGAAATTAAGCCTCATTCGGAGCTATGAATATCTAAAGGCTCAGAACTATCAAAGTCACTATCATTTTGCTTCTTCACAGGTGCATGAGAGAGAAGTGAGAACCCGTGCCTTCCTTCAGCCGTGAGAGTTGAGACTCAAAATGAAAATAACATTCAATATTTTGTTTCTTTGGAATTTAGGGAAAAATTTAGACTTGGGAGAATTTGTGGGCCCCGCACGATCTCAAAAAGGTGAAATAAATTTAAAAAAAATTGAATTTTTTAATGTTTTCATCCTTTAGAAAGCTCCCAGTCTGCAAGGGACGATTAGTTGTCCCCGGTACGACAAGGGACGTTTCCAATGTCCCCAATCCGTACCAGGGACAGGGAACCGTCCCTAATCAGTTGGAAACGTTCCCTGTCGTTTCCTTCAAATTTGCTTGATTTGGGGATGATAGGGGAGTGTCCCCTTTGCGTCCCCCCATCCCGAGGATGGCTGGGGATGGGGGTAGTGGCTTTTGGGACAAGGGACATGTCCCCATGTAACACAGATGCTATCCAATCATATAGCCAACAACAACTATTTACTAGAGCAATCTAGGTTTCTTAGATGGTATCAAATATCATATATAGTAATCCATTCTCTAAATAAATTTCTTCTATTTATTTATTATGTAGCAATTGTGATAGTTCTTAACCCTTTGACAACATGAATATCTTTGTCTCATGATTAATCTTATTCTTGTTTCTATCTTTCATTTCCATGACACCTTAGTACATTCGAGGTTTACAGTATTTTGGTGTTTAGTTCTTGTGCTCTTTGTAATTCACTTACCAAATGGGACTTTAGGTTCTTGGGCACATTCAAGCCATTTGGACTTCTCCTCCACACCCTCTTAGTCCAAAGCTAGTTTCTTATGCTACATACTACTTGTTGTACCCATACAAAATTTTTGTATTGTGCCAAATTTTGATGTTATCTTATGTGCGAAGCCTTCAAGATTTGTATGTTATTATGTCATGTTATCTAGCATCCTTTTTTCACTCTCATTGAATCATGGAACTGCATGCTTAGAGGAACAAATGCACCTCAAATGTAGAACTAATGGATAGGGGCACCTAGAGCTTTAGAGGCACACCATAGTAAAGGAGGGAAAATTTTCAAATTTTTGTAAGTGTATAATCTCACGCCTGAGAGCATCAACACGCCTATACAAAGCATCCAAAAATAGACGACTAAGACTTCAAGCGCACATGAGACTTCAAGCACACATCAATACAAACAATCAATCTCATCATGATTAAAAACATTTCATCTCTTGTACAAGTGCATGCCAAGAAGTAGACATGCACCAATAGAAGGGATCTCATCAAAGATTAAAAGACTTTTCTAGTGGATAGGCATGCCTATGGCTAAAGCTGCACACCTATACAAAGATCATGTTTAGGTTAAAGTCACAAGAGTGCATCAAGCAAGGAAAAAGTCAAGCACGTCTACAAACAAAGACCCACACCTATACTTAAAGGATTTTTCAACAAGTTCAAAGAGGTGTGCCTATACTAAGAATAGTTTCAGCAAGTTCAAAGGTGCACACAAAGGAATGGAGATGAAGCAAGTGTTTAATTGAATTAGTGAAGTTTTCAAACATCCAAAACCAAAAAAGAAATTTAGTACCTAGATGCAAGTTAGCAAAAATGCGCTAATTGCAAGGCTAGTTTATAGGTGTGTGAAAAGACCTAAGCACACACCATAATAGATTTATTTATTTTTGAAAATTTGGCCAACAATGTATAGGCATGTGCTAAGGGATTAGGCACGCGCCTCTACAAATGATCCAATATTGTCAATTTATAGACGCACGATGGAGTTTGAAACCACATGCAAGAATGTATCTAGGCACGTATGAAAGTTGAAACCAGATGTAGTGTTTGGGCATTCACCAAGAATTAGATGCATGCCAACATAAAGGAGTGCAAAATTGTATTTAAAACCAAAGAATTTCCACCAATGCATAGGCGTGTGCCGCAATCAAGGTGTGCACCAATACAAAGAAAGCTTGCAAAAAGAAAACTTTTTTAATGGATAGGCATGCATCTAGCAGAAAGTGCACGCTTGTACATTAGGTCAACATTTATTTGTGTTTGAAGGCACCTAAGAAAGTTTCAAATGTGCTTTGCAAAGGATTTGAATCTTGAAGGAATTTGTATCCAATCTCCAAGTGCAGGCCTTGGCTTAGGGGTGTGCCAATACAAAGGTCTCTTATAAATTCCTCGAGAAAGCATGGATGCAGGCTGGAGAATTAAAGCGTGCCACATTGAAGAGTGAGAAATTTCGGAAAATTTGAGTCTTGCGTGCAAGCACACCCCTAGTAACAAGC
The DNA here is from genome assembly GCA_007258455.2 of Sequoia sempervirens. Classification (NCBI taxonomy): domain Eukaryota; kingdom Viridiplantae; phylum Streptophyta; class Pinopsida; order Cupressales; family Cupressaceae; genus Sequoia; species Sequoia sempervirens. The sequence goes on along the minus strand of VDFB02358134.1, from coordinate 193,359,047 downwards.
ATGTGACAATACAAAGCATGTATGTTCAGATTGCAATCTAGTGGTACGCATGCCTGATAGAAGAATCATATGCCTATACAAAGGAGGGATGTATGAGTATATTTTCAAACATTTTTAGAGGGTTAGTTATGATCAAGGAAAACATATAGAACCATCAAAGTCACCTAGAGCCATCTATCCCAATGTTACGAGACTTGAACTTGTCTTAGACTCAGCAAGCTCGTTTTTGCCTCGAGTTTGGACTCAGCACTCTAACTTGGAAAAGACTCAACATGTGATGAGCCTAGCCTAAGCTGACTCAAAAACTCATCTTTTTTCCCTTGAAATTTTGTCAAACAATTTGAATGCAAACTTCCAGCTTGCTGGTCTGAGTTATCAGTCTGATATGTTCTTTGAAAATTGATTATTGAATGCTTCCAATGCTTGAAATTCAATACTACTATACATAAATTAACATCCAAAGGCATGAATGACTTCTATAAATCATCTACAATTCATATCAATGACTTCTAAGTGTGAAAATGTGCCTACAGCCAATTGACATTATGTCAAACAATTGGCATGCAATCTACTAAGGGACTATTTAAATGATCGTTACATGGAATATGGGACTCCAAATCTTGACTCCTTTATTGAAATGCAATTTCCAAAATATGTGACAATGTAATCATGCCAAGACTCTTGGCTTACAATGTAAATCTTTTACCATGCCCAAATCTGATTACAAATATCATCTACAACAGCTTGCCAATGTCATAAAATGATCTATGCAATGACTTCTAATTACTACGCTAAATGATGCTAATGTAGTCAGCAAGAAATACTATCATAAAATGACGAATCAAATACAAAAAGCATCAAATATGAAAACCTGGAGTTAATGGCTGCTTCAGTAATAAATTTGTTTCTTCTGATGTGAGGTAGATATGTCTCCTAGAAGGTAGCGCCCAGCCTCTCCAATGACCAACGATTCTCCTCAATTTTTATCTGATTTTTATTGCCACTTCTAAGATGAAATCACCCCCATGCTCTAGCCGTCCCTGCTGCTGGTAATCAGAACCCTGTAACTTATTGTTTATGTTTTGGTCACCAATGACCCTCAAATCGCCCTAGACCTCATCTCCCAACTCCTAAACATGGAAAGCTTCCATCTTAAGTGACAATCGATGCCACATAAGGAAGATTTGTGTATAATCATGGCTCCCTCTTGTTGTTTACTGACTGGAAAAGACTGATAAATAAAATCTGGGTGCTGGTATGATGAATATGCATGCAATTTCGACCTCCTCTATGCCAAATATATGAAGACCACCAACTCCAAAATGTCTCCAAACTAGAGAGTTCACGCCTAGGCTGAGAATGCTTTGAATGATTCACCAAGTTACTGTAGCGGATCACTGTTCACGCCACTGTAGCAACTTAACAACAATTCTGATCTGCAAGTAATAATCTTCAAAACCCTTTGTGAAACTTCACCAATTTGCACAAATGAAAGGACTGAATTATCCTCTCCTCAATTGCAACTCTTCAAGAGATATTTCACTCCCTCAGTTATGCTATCAATAGGAAGTATTTGTTTCCTATGACAAGAAGAAAACTACAAAAGCCCTAGGCTCCACAATAAAAATAAATCAAACAATATTCATCAACTAGATGCTAAGAACGAGCTCTTACCTCTCTTTTTATTCTTTCCTTAGGAGAGCTCAAACACCTTCCTGACCAATGTGGGATAAAATATTTATTCCTATATTAAATTATTCGCTTAACGCACTTTATTATATTAAAGTGACTTTATTATTATAAAGTTACTTTATAACTTTATAATAATATTAAAGTATTAAATAAATCACTTAAGTCACTTAAACTTTAATATCTCTTGATGAATTTGTTTGATTGTTAAGCCGTCTGAGCTAGGAGTCGACTTTCCCTGTTCTCCATGTGATCGGATGCCCATCTAAAAATAGAAACCCTGAACAGCGACTTACTATAAATAGTATGTGAAACTAAGTCTAGAAACAGCTGCAGAGGCCCAATCAAGGTCGACGCTACCAATATGCTCTGCTCAAGTGTCTTTCTATTAATAGGAACCCTGACTCTCCCAAAATAGTAACTTACTATAAATAGTAAGTGTGCCAATCTGAGTCAAATACCCTGTGCAAAGGCCAAAACCTAAATCTAGCTAAAGAGTAATGTCTCTAATCACTGAGTAACTACCACACGGGACCCTCTATCCAAACATATTAGCCTACAAGGGTCAGGAATAGGTTAATTCCACCAAACTCTGATGCTCGTAAAATGGGGACATTACAATCTGCCCTCCCTGAAATTGCTTGTCCCCAAGCAATCTTCATTGCAAAGAAACTCCAATCCTCAGAAGGCCCAAAAGAAGAACTATGAAATGTCCCACACATCTCTAACTGACTCCTGTAGCACCAGCATAAACATAGTTGCGCAAAATATCCCTGGATCCCAAACTCGGAATGGAAATCTGCCATGCCTAATACCCTCCGACTTCCTCTGCACTACTCTGATCTCAACTTCACCGTGCCAAAAGTGGTGAAGCAATCCACTGGAACCCATCCAAAACACAGTACCATTCTTGTCGCCACCTGGATCCCAATATAAATGGTACTCACATCCATGCATCATAATGAAGTAAGGATATCGGGAAGCATCCGCAACATAACATCGCTTGGCAATCCCTCTGAAACTCCCAGGGATGTGATTACTAACCAAATCATCATGTCCACTGCCACTACAACCTCCATGAAACCCAGAAGTAGAAAACTCTGTTAGGCACACACTAGCATGATGGAAATCCAACCTCTGATCCTACAAGTAATCCCCTGCACACAACTTAGTTGGGAACTTGTAGCCTCTAGTCTCACCTTCTGCAAATGGTAACTCAAAGCACATAAATGATTTGCTTCCCTTGACTGCGGAAGGAGAATCATCATGCGCACAAGAATTGTGCATTGAATACGAATCATGTATAGGTAGATCAAAGGAAAAACTGTAAGCACTCCTCACCATGTACACATTATTAAACTCCTCTGTGAGCCCTGTTTGGAATCCTGATGCACTAGAAAGATCCCAAAAACTGCGATTATCGCTCAACCTTGAACTAGTACTAGGTGTGTGATCGGCTTCCAACTTGAAGAGCGGATTATCATAGATAGAACCATCATCAACTCAAATAATGGATTATTCACAAACTGCACAATCACTCCATGTTGATCTAAATCATCCATCTCTGAATCTCTGGAACAATAAATTGAATCGTACTCCTGGAATGGTTCAACAAGTTGTTGATCATAATTAACTGCATGGGATGAAATGACTAATTTGCTTCCAAGGGAGGGAAACAAATCAACATGTGAACCAATCTCCCCACTAGATGATACTCAGCATATCTCCTGTGAAGAAGATGGAGTAGTGTCATGATTTGTCACACAACTCTCTGGTGAATCAACTACCATGTCACAAGAGCTAACAATAATCAGCCCTGCATCATCTGTCATGGAGCTAACCTCAAGAGAACCCAGTGCAACATGTGGTCCTCTGCAACTCTCAACCAATGCACTCATGCCATGTGTACCAACTGCACCTGTATTGGCATTAGTGTTTGATTTCTTTTTCTTTGCAGACAAAGAATCAAAAAACCTAGTCGCACTTTTCTCATAGTCCTGAACGGCCTGCATGAGCTCTGTCAAGAGTTCCTGCATTGATTTCATTTCTCCAATCTTGTCCTCATGAACCTCACAGGATGGCAAGATCATGGCTCTGATACCACTGTGATGAGTCTAGCCTAAGCTGACTCAAAAACTCATCTTTGTTACCTTGAAATTTTGTCAAACAATTCGAATGCAAACTTCCAGCTTGCTGGTCTGGGTTATCAGTCTGATATGTTCTTTGAAAATTGATTATTGAATGCTTCCAATGCTTGAAATTCAATACTACTATGCATAAATTAATATCCAAAGGCATGAATGACTTCTATAAATCATCTACAATGCATATCAATGACTTCTAAGTGTGAAAACGTGCACCTACAGCCAATTGACATTATGTCAAACAATTGGCATGCAATCTACTAAGGGACTATTTAAATGATCATTACATGGAATATGGGACTCCAAATCTTGACTCCTTTATTGAAATGCAATTTCCAAAATATGTGACAATGTAATCATGCCAAGACTCTTGTCTTACAATGTAAATCTTTTACCATGCCCAAATCTGATTACAAATATCATCTACAGCAGCTTGCCAATGTCATGAAATGATCTATGCAATGACTTCTAATTACTACGCTAAATGATGCTGATGAAGTCAGCAAGAAATGCTATCATAAAATGACGAATCAAATACAAAAAGCATCAAATATGAAAACCTGGAGTTAATGGCTGCTTCAGTAATAAATTCGTTTTTTCTAATGTGAGGTAGATATGTCTCCTAGAAGGTAGCATCCAGCCTCTCCAATGACCAGCGATTTTTTCTCAATTTTTATCTGATTTTTATTACTGCTTCTAAGATGAAATTGGCCCCATGCTCTAGCTACCTAGGGCTCTGGGAATAAATTGGGCTTTAAGTACTATGTGTGAATAGATGTGAAAATGACCTTATGTTAGATGTTGTTAAGGAAAATTCTAAAGAACATAAACATGGTATGATAAACAAAAACCTAGTTGTAATTATCCGGCCCAATTAGGTTGTAAAATACTAAAGGATCAAGAATTGGTTATAAGTGGGTCAAGGAAGTATTTATTTAATGATATTCAAATTTTAGAAGAAACCCCAATCTCAAGCTTGGTCCGTTGTTTTGAGTAAATAAGGTGAATGACTTGAGTTTCATATTGGACTATTTAGCAAAGGTTATGGCATTAATTAGTCTCTTGACATTAAGTTTTCTTAAACCTTAGAAAGATAAAATGGAGTTTCTCAAGTATAGTCTTAGTATAATAGGTTATCACGATGTGTATTATTAGAGGAACACTACTTGTTGGTTCCTTAGGACCCTATTTCTTAAATACAGTAATATCATAACTTCTTAAAATTTGGGGTGTAAGGAAGCAACATATTTTCTTATGCGAACTGTGGTACGAATTGGGGAAAATGACCTTATGTTAGATGTTGGTAAGGAAAATTCTAAAGAACATAAACATGGTATGATAAACAAAAACCTAGTTGTAATTATCCGGCCCAATTAGGTTGTAAAATACTAAAGGATCAAGAATTGGTTATAAGTGGGTCAAGGAAGTATTTATTTAATGATATTCAAATTTTAGAAGAAACCCCAATCTCAAGCTTGGTCCGTTGTTTTGAGTAAATAAGGTGAATGACTTGAGTTTCATATTGGACTATTTAGCAAAGGTTATGGCATTAATTAGTCTCTTGACATTAAGTTTTCTTAAACCTTAGAAAGATAAAATGGAGTTTCTCAAGTATAGTCTTAGTATAATAGGTTATCACGATGTGTATTATTAGAGGAACACTACTTGTTGGTTCCTTAGGACCCTATTTCTTAAATACAGTAATATCATAACTTCTTAAAATTTGGGGTGTTTAGGAAGCAACATATTTTCTTATGCGAACTGTGGTACGAATTGGGGAGGGAGCATCATACCTAAATTTGGAAACTGGTATCTAGTCAAAAGGAATAATTATATGGGTCACAAAAGGGAAATTAATGTGTTACAAGTTGTAACTAAATGATTTTGAATCTCTTAGCCTTTAAATCGATTAAATCAAATTAACAACAAGAGTGAAACAATAGAAAGCCTCTTGACTTGTAATATGTGCAATTCTAGCACCCCATACATTTGGATTTAAAATATTGTTAAATATTAAAATTAAACCTTTAAGGTGTAGATTGTTGGACCTAAGTCTAAGGTATGGTTCACGATTGGGTAATAGACTCAAGATATTGAAGTACTACTAATTTGGACGCCTTATACTATGGTATATCTAGGCCTTTCCTGTTACTCAAGATTTTAATTTGCACATAGTGTATGAGGACTTAATTTGTGTTCTTGTGAAGCAAGAAACGATTCACCTTGTAGTTGGTAGGTAAAAATTTCATGAATGATGACATCAACTATTAATCAAGCTTTGTATTGTATCGTAAGTCTAACTTAGAAGAGTAGTCAAAGCTAAATATTACCCTAAATTAAATGAGAAAACCTTCAAGATAATTAAGCACTTTTGCAAGTAAATGGTGATCTAGTTAACTTAATGTAACTATAACAACCACCAAACTATTGTGTCCTATTGTTTAAAGATTAAATAGTGGTGAAATGAAATGATTCAAGTCAAAGGTGAAATGTGAAGAAACTTGCAACTAAGTTAAGATTGGTGAAAATTGATTTAGATATTGTATGAATAATTTGCTTCTAGTAATTAAACATAAAAAAATTGTGAGAAGACTATATCAAAATGCGTATTTGAAGTTAAAACGTTATCTAGAACACATGTTGTTACTACCTTCCTTATAAATGAGCTAAGAAATAAATACTTGTTGGTGCCAAAGTAAGAAAGGATGCATGTCATATAAGAAGTAATAATGTATTCAATTATGTGTTGACCTTGAAGGTTGTGTACATGCCATAAGAATTGAATAATCAATTGTAGCAATTTATAAATTGAATAATGAATTATGTGTGACACGGTGTAAATTAAGTGATTGTAAAGTTAAACTATATAGATAAGAGACACTAAAGTAGACTTGTAAAGCCTTCAACTAATGTTGTACGTTCTATACCATTAACTATACTTACTATTTCAAGGAAAAACATATACACTCGTATGTAAAGGAGAAAACTTAAAGGTAGAAAAAAAAAAAAACTTTCTAGACTTTTACTTTTTATGCATTCTTATGAGGTTAGATGGAACCGCGATTATAAAAATGATGATTAAAAACATGTGAATAAATGGTTCAACCATAGATAGCAAAATGAAAGATTTATAAAAGAGATATCAATAAGTTGTGAGGATCACTATTTCATGATTAGTCATGTGTTTTATGCATTGAGTTTATTTATTTTTATTTACTTATTTATCTATTTTTTTTGTCTCATATTGTGACGTTTCAAATGAAAATGGTTAATTATCTTCCTTATTAAGTAGGAAACTCTCTTTAACATGTGTGAAAAACATAGTGGTATTACTTGTATGGATATGTTGTCAACATAAAAAAAATAGTTGAATAAAATAAAAAGGAATGGCATGATAACTATAGAAAAACTGATCTTTATTTTAAAGTGATGCCAAACACTAACTTAGCAAGATGGAAAGTGTGGTGAACCAAGTATTGTTGAGTTCTAAGAAGATGGATTAATATACCTAAGCTAATGTTGCACATCGACTAGTGATTTCTTTTACTTATGCAAGTGAGTGGATATCTTCAAAATTAAGAAGCAAAGTGAATATTGTTTTAAGAAAACATCTAGAATGTATTTAAGTGTATTATTTTGTTCTATAATATGGTGAATTTTGTAAAAGTGTATTGTGTTGTGGCATGTGAAGTGGAAAACTAGTAAATGTGATGTGCCCCAATTATGAGATACAAGGTATCCAACTTGGGATAAAGGTGAGGGAATGTCATGTACAATCCCCTATGTGTACCCTTTGTGATGGCCTTTATGTAAGCTAGCTAGTTGTGAGTTCAAATGAATGTGTTAAGTGTATAAGTGTGTCTATTAAATGAAATGTGATGTATTCCTTTGTGTTAGTTTTATTTGTATGTTAAATGTGTACCCCTAGCATTTGGTTCCCCCCTTATGGGAGTGTGATGCCAGCTAGTGTAAATAGGGGTTGAGAGGCACATGCTCTCCCATTGGGAAATTATGAGCTCAGGGCGTTGTCCCTAATCCTGATAAAGGATCTATGTCGAGTCATTGTAATCCTCCCATGGATGTTGATTATTGCCTACTCCCCCACGTATGAGAGCCACAGTTGTTGGTTCATAGTGCAAACCTATTCCTTGATGTTTATAACCCATGGGTAAAGGATGGAATTACATGGACCACCAATGATTCATATTTATGTGGTCAGGGACCATCAGTGACTCAAATTCATGTGGTCAGGGACCACCGGTGATGCATATATATGTGGTCAGGGACCACCAATTATTCATATTCATGTGGTCAGGGACCACCAGATTATTGCATACTATTATACTTATGTGGTTAGAGAACCACCATTCCCCTCCTCCCCTTAGGTGGCTTATCAAGTCACGTGGTGCTCGTAATGTGCAGTTTTTATTGTTGGAATATGAATTATTGGTAATTCTTGATTGATGTTTTATTTTATTATGTTCCAACAATGTGGACTTTTCTATTTATTGTATTAGGCTATTTAGCCACTTGAAGGTTGTTATAGTCCAAATTGCCTCAAGGACTTATTTAATTTCATTTTTGAATTAAGATTGGAATGTTGAAATGTAGCTACAATTGATCTTTATTTGGTTTTTCTCTTGATTTTATAATTTTATATTTTATTGAAATGTTGGTTTATGATCTTATGATTTCTTGACTTGAGGCTTTCTTAATGTTTTCTAATTGTTGGTAAGCGTGGTGTAATGTGACATATGTAAACTGCCATATCCCGGGGGGTTCCCTGGCAAGTCGTATAGGGGAGTAGATGCTCTGGAGAATTATTTTTGAAAGGGGTTGTGAATGGGACCGGTATGGGACGGTCATTAATCCATTCTTCCCCTCATTCTATGATTATTCTTATTTGTATGGAGGAGTCCTTAGAGAAGGGCCTCGAGTGGTATCCAAGAATATCCATCCTTGTAAACCCCATTGAGCCTTGTGATGTGAATTATGTGTAATTGTTGTGATGTATGGGTAAATTTGTAAATAAATGACATGTGAAAGTACTTGATTGTTATGTGAGAAATAAAGTGACAAGATAAAATATGTTCCATCAATTAATCCATAAGATTAATAGTAAATCAAATTGATGATTTTTATAAGTTTTTCCCATGTGAGAACCCATAGTATGGTGGTCTAACAAGGACATTAACTATTATGCAACAGTGGGCATCAACTCCTGGTTGGTAGTTAAGAGTCTTGTAAACCCTATGTTGGAGTCATCCCAAAAATCTTTTTCATTTCCTTACCCCAACTCTCGAGTGACATGTTGGTGACAATGTTGCAAAGCAACGTCACCCAATGTACATTGAAGTTGCCCCACCCGGGTGTGCAGGGTGTATCTTAGAGATAACCTACTCCATAAAATTTTGGAGAATGTTAATTAGCTTAATTAATGGGTTCAGAAAAAATAAATAAAAAAATTGTTGGGATTTTATGGTGTAAAATTATGGGCATGACACTGTCCCTGCTGCTGGTAATCAGAACCCTGTAACTTATTGTCTTTTTTTTGGTCACCAATGACCCTCAAATCGCCCTAGACCTCATCTCCCAACTCCTAAACATTGAAAGCTTCCATCTTAAGTGACAATCGATGCCACATAAGGAAGATGTGTGTATAATCGTGGCTCCCTCTTGTTGTTTATTGACTGGAAAAGACTGATAAATAAAATCGAGGTGCTGGTATGATGAATATGCATGCAATTTTGACCTCCTCTATGCCAAATATATGAAGACCACCAACTCCAAAATGTCTCCAAACTAGAGAGTTCACGCCTAGGCTGAGAATGCTTTGAATGATGGACCAAGTTACTATAGCGGATCATTGTTCACGCCACTGTAGCAGCTTAACAACAATTTTGATCTGCAAGTAATAATCTTCAAAACCCTTTGTGAAACTTCACCAATTTGCACAAATGAAAGGACTGAATTATCCTCTCCTCAATTGCAACCCTTCAAGATATATTTCACTCCCCCAATTATGCTATCAATAGGAAGTTTTCGTTTCCTATGACAAGAAGAAAACTGTGAAAGCCCTAGGCTCCACAATAAAAATCAATCAAACAATATTCATCAACTAGATGCTGAGAATGAGCTCTTACCTCTCTTTTTATTCTTTCCTTAGGAGATCTCAAACACCTTCCTTGCCAATGTGGGATAAAAGATTTATTCCCACATTAAATTATTGACTTAACGCACTTTATTATATTAAAGTGACTTTATTATTATAAAGTTACTTTATAACTTTATAATAATATTAAAATATTAAATAAATCACTTAAGTCACTTAAACTTTAATATCTCTTAATGTACTTGTCTGATTGCTAAGCCGTCTAAGCCAGGGGTTGACTCTCCCTGTTCTCCATGTGATCGAATGCCCATCTAAAAATAGAAACCCTGAACAGTGACTTACTATAAATAATAAGTATGTGAAATTGAATTTAGAAACAATTGCAAAGGCCCAATCAAGGTTGACACTGCCAATATTCTCTGCTCAGGTGTCTTTCTATTAATAGGAACCCCGAATCTCCCAAAATAGTAACTTACTATAAATAGTAATTGTGCCAATCTGAGTCAAATAACCTGTGCAAAGGCCAAAACCTAAATCCAGCTGAAGAGTAATGTCTCTAATCACAGAGTAACTGCCACATGGGACCCTCTATCTAGACATATTAGCCTACAAGGGTCAGGAATAGGCAAAATCCACCAAACTTTGATGCTCGCAAAATGGGGACATTACACAACAAATTCAAAAAAACAAGATATATAGATATTTTTAAGAATTTAAAAATTTATCATGCACTATTCAATAAATAAACTTTAAAGACACAAGAAACTAATCAAATAGAAGCTACTTTGACCACATACGCAAGTATATATCAATCACACGAGTATGAAAGTGGATTTCAACTAAAAGAAACAACATTTTTAAATATATAAATATTGTCAAGTGTTTTAGGTGTGAAAAAAAAAGTGGAGTCATGAATCATGGTAGAAAGGCACTTGTATCCCTCAACTCAACATTGCTAGCTCTATGTGGAGCTATGCACTAGTATCTCAAACAAGTTTGTGAACATTACTACAACCTTAGGAGCATTACTTAGGATAGGGTTTGACTTAAAAAACCATAAGTATAAATGTAATTTAATTATTAGGAATCTAATTGAGAATATGTTGAAAGAATTAAAAAAAGTTGCTCTTCCATCCAACATGGCCCAAAATTATTTCCATTCTTTGTTTTAAAACTAGAGTACGGTTTTGGGGGTTATGCCCCTAGTGGGATTGAGGGGCAATGTGCCTCACAAAGGTTTAGGGGTAGTGCCCCTAGTGCACTCCTGGTTGTGATACAAGGTGGGTTAGGGGGAAAAGCCCCCATCACCAAGTCCAAATTAAAGCCTTTGAGACCACATAGACAATCATAGCACATGCCATTTTTCATAAATTTAGCACTTTTAACCATCCTCCCAATTCCCTCCCAATGCCCTCCAAATTCTTCAAATAATGCTTGACTTTCATGTTTTTACATTTAAGCATTTTCAATTTTGTATTCTTTTTCTCTTAATTTTCATAGACTTGGTTGAGTCTACCTACCAAGACTCGTCATGTCCTGTGAGTCTAGCGAAACTCATTGGGTACCTAGGTCATGAGTCCTTGTGCCTTGATTTGGTCAACTCTACTTAAGACTCACCAAGTCTAGGCGAGTCCCAACAAGTCTTGTAATTGTGGTCTATCCAAATGCCTATTTTTAGCTGTCACCATTTTCAAAAACAACATATTTTGGGATTTTCTACTTTTAATTGAGGCTAATTATAGCCTATGTTATTTTTAGTTGTCTCTATGATTTGCATAAGGAGCTTGTGCTATTTTTAGCCTTCCATTATTTTAAGAATTCACTATTTATAGCATGAGTCATTTATTTTTAGACCTCTTGCCAATGTGAGAGATGTGAGCATTAAGTCATAGTTTGTAATAAATTCAAGCTATAGCTTAACTAGAGGTTGCATGGTTTTAGTTTTAGTATTAGAGGATAATATTTTGTAATAAAATTGCATTTTCATGCAATCATTTATTTTTGTAGTAGTAGTTAGCTTTTTATTTATTTTCATGCAATAGCTTTAAAAACAGTATAAATAAATTCCTTTTGGCACTTAGTTGGATCTATCAACAATAATTTTCACACTTGAACTATGTTGAAATTGCTACTCGTCAAGTATACAGTGTAATCGTGATTTTCTCATTTACTCAATGATATTTATTACACCTATGTTTCTTTTGAACGTTTATTCAAATGTCTCATTATGTACATGGTAAGTGTTAAATTGATTAGGAAAATGTGCAAGCTTTGTATTGTAGATGAGGTCTAAGATGCAGATTGTAGCTTTTTACCAAACCCTACATTTAATTTAACCATAGTGTTAATGTATATGTGTTGGCTTATTCAACTCCATTTGTGTACTTGCATTGTTTAGTCTCCGCATTTATCCAAACAACACAAGCATGTAGCAATAGGGATTCCATTCAAGTCGTAAAAACATAAAATATTTTGCCCAATGTTGAGAAAGAGTATCTTAACGTTTTGCTCTAGGAAAAACCAAAAAGATACATTTACATCTTATTCAACATGAATGTGATCCACCCCAAAAATCATTGTAAAGATTGTAAATTGCAAGTACATATTGTCTATTTATATGTTTTTTTTTTTTAAATTTGAAGAGTGGTTTTACCACACATCTATTGCATTTTGTGTCGTGCTGAAAGGTGCTAATGAAAATGCTAACACTTCTTACAAATTGTCGATGTCACCATCACTTCACCTAAACATCTACAACATTGGTCACATGGCTCAAGGATCCCCTTTGGAAATTTAAAGATGTGCTCCTACTAGTTCAAAGTTGAGATGGATCACCACATTCTACACATTGAAAGTATTTGTCATCTTTGTTCCCTCTAGGAGGTAAAGAATGTGGAGCACTTTATATTCAAGGGTTCTACACTTGTCAATTTAGAGAGTAAGGCAGTTCACGTCTCACTTCCTTTTGATATTATTGTTAATTTAGATAGTAAAGTAGTTTGTTTCTGACTTTCTTTTGCTACCATGATCAAAAAGGTATATGGCCCTTTTCTTCAAAGGCTTCACTTTTGGGCATAGGGCTGTATAGGGGAACTCAACAGTACCAAATTAATTACCTCCTTCCAATTTGTCACAAATTTTATAAGTGTTAAGAACCGTTTGGAGACTACACATCTACACAAAAGGGAGGAAAGTCGGTGAGATGATGATCATCCTTGCATATTACTACAGAATGGTCCAACATTTCCACCTTCATTCTACAGGCCGTGCATATGCTTTGTTTTGATGGTAAGAGACTTCTAAGTTTTATCCTACCTCTCTTACAGCTCAAGTAATTAAGGTAGTGCCACATTACCAGCCCTCTCACAGTGTTAGATGATGACTATGCTGGTTTTCCTTTCCAGCCCAAGCCTTGCTACACACATGTGACATTGTTGGTTTTCCATTCTTGAACTCCAATGATCTTCACCAGATTTGTGTTTCATTGAGAGGTACTTCGCTCATATAGAAATTTTCACTATATTTAGGTCTTATGGCTTGGGGTTTGACCATAAAACCCAATAATATGTGACTTCATTGCTTTTTTAGTTACTTTCATATCTTAGGATTATTTTTCCCTAGCTATTTTCTAATGGTGCTTAATGTATTTCTGAGTGCCATTAACATATGCAACTCACCAGTGGATATTCAACTAACTTGTTTCTTTATTACTTCATGTTCTATTATTTAGGCCTAGTTTCTACTAGACCTCTAACTCCATAGTTGAGCTATAATAATTATCAAGTAGTGTACTCTTTGAAGGTTGCTTTTAGAATATCTTATCTTATTTGCAGCCTCGTGTCTATATGTTTGCTACATAACTTGAGAGTCCTATCATCCTTAGTGTTACAGTATTCAAGTAGAAATGTGTTTATCTAGTTTGACTAATGTAAGTACAAAAATAAGAAAACAATTACGAATAGGAAGGCAGTGCTTACAGTTAAGCCTTCACATGTCCTATTTTTATTGAAGCAAACAGTTTCATTCAAGTTTTCAGCAACACCCTTGTTATCATCATGGAGTAACCGCCTGAAAATGTACAATGCGAGCTAGGTCAACCAAAAAACAGTGTTTAAAAGAAAATACATAACTCAATGCAAACCAGTCATAACTGACCTATGAAGCATCAGCTCTAGCTCCCCATCAGAAACACTTGAGCCTCCAACAGCACGGTCAACAAGCAAAGAAAATTCTGTGTCATTGTCTTTCAAGTATATCCCTAGATTCAGCTGCACATTTAATATTAGGCTTTATTAGTAGCTTTAAATTTAAGGAAAGCGTGAATTTGCCCCAACTATATTTGGGAAAAAAAAAAGGTATTCTTTCAAGGGATAAAGCCTCATTAATAACTTGATGAAGAGTTATCAGGATGAAAATTTTTGCAAAATTGAGTGAAATAGTGGGATGGACAGAGGGAGAAGGGAGAGATTTAGGGACAGAGGTGGGGGCAGGGTCATGAGAGGGCAGCGACACTGAATGCAACAGCAATGTTAATACTGCAGAGAGGATGGATGCTAATGCACAGGTTACCAATTCAATGTTGACCTCGTTCTCCCAGACATTAAATAGAATAAATAAATTTCAGGTATTTAAAAAATGAATTATTTATATTATGTATTCTCAATTCTGTCACTTAACAAAAGTGTTCTCATTATTTTTCACGCTGAACAGTGTCAAGCTTGATCTTTGAACTTGGAAACCATTTAAATTTTAGCAACATCAGGCTGTAATTTTAAAAAGTAGAAAAATATTCCAGGAATCCAGGCCATTTTTCATAATAATATATGGTGTTTAGCTTTTAAAACAAAAAATTTATGATTATATATTTTGAACAGACAGCCAATGGGCTATGCATGTGTCCCAAGAGTTGAACACTGAAAAATTGAAAACCCAGTTCAACCATTTCTTTCCATCACTCAGACTGCATTGAAGAGAAAAAGGAACACTGCAAACATAGTTCAACTATTTTTTTCCCATCACTGGACTACATTGAAGAGAAAAGAGACAATTCAAAATAACCTTGCATTTTCTATTGTTTATTTTCCCCACATTCTTACATGAAGTTTCTTGCTTTTTCTCTTATTGCAGAAGTTTTTCTTTCAGTTATTCCTGAGATGTTATACTACTGCTTAAGTTGTAAAGTCCCTTGAATATTATGAGGTCCCTCTCTAGAAGTGATATAGTCTCTTGAGTAGGGTCTTTCAAAGCTATTTTCAGCATTCTTTGAAACAAACATTTGAAACTGATTACAAAGTTAATTTCAACAACAACCAAATCTACTTATCATTTCCCTATTCCTATGAGGCCTTTATCTTAAATATTTGGGATCATAATTCTAAATTCTAAATCCATGTCATATGACCAATCAGTACCAGAGACTTCTCGTCATCGTGTATAAACAAAAGTTTCAATCACATTAACTATAAGATGGAAGCATTAAAAAATTCAAATTTTGGACAAGAGGCAAGGGAATTCTTAACTCACAGGGTAATAGTTTCCAGCTATTATTTCATGTACACTTAAATTCCAGTCTGTTCGGTAGTTCCTTATCTGCAGCATTCAACATATGAAGATTATGTATAAGATCATAACAGCATCCATCCACATCTGTTCAATGTTGAATTGAAATTCTGTCACAGCATCATTGGAAAGAAAACTGAAACTTCCTGTTTGATATATGATATGCAGAGATTTACAATATATTCCATCAGACCAGCAATTTTCAATTTATACCCTCGGTAAAGTAGCTAATATGTCCTTTCATCTGTTTCAACAGTAAACTGAGCATAATCTTAACTAAACAAGGACAAGTTCACAATGAAACATATTTCAACTAAAATCAGTTAATATTTACATTTCGTCTCTTTGTTGCAGCAAAATGAAAACTCTGTTGGGTGCCTATTTCATTGTAAAATAATATTTGAATATAGCACCAGAGACTCCTTAGTTTTCCAGTACTTTAGCCTGGCATAAGTTTAAAAATCTTCGTAAAATCAGAACCTTTGACAGAAGAGAACAATGACATTTCCATGAACAAACAGCTCACAAGCCTTAGTAACAAAAACCCACTCTTGAAAGGCAAATGCAAATCCACACAGGTCTCTGCTTTGAAATATGGGATAGCAGGACATAGCTGAGTAAAATATTTTCTCTATCAAATGCTAGTCGGCACACATGAGATTGCAGACACAGCTAAGCACAAGATATAGAGGGACCTCTTCCAGATAACCATCAGTCACTATAAGTAGCCCTCCTGTCTTCTCCACTTATATTGCCTATTTATAATTAAAATGAGGATATCAATAAATCTACATGTTACATGGATGAGTCTGAAGTGCACAAATTTCTAATCAATATAATGACTATTGCATGTTCATATACAGATAGAATTTTTTTTTGTGTGTGTGTGTGCGTGTGCGCGCTGTGTGCATGTGCATGTGTGTGTGTGCATGTGTGCGCATGTGTGCGTGTGCATGTGTGTGTGTGTGTGTGTATGCATGCGTGCGTGCATGTGTGCATGTGTGTGTGTTTTCCTCAATAAATTAATGAGGAATATGTAACTTCATGGAGCTTTGAAATCAAATACCTTGTTGGGTAAAGGATTTCACACTAAGTTTCAACAGATCTAACTAAAGAAACAGAAACCATTAGAAAAGAACTATATTGTAAATCGCTCATTTCAGCCTTGCCTCAGTCATTTTATGTAAGTTTGTGATCTTTTACATTAAATATCAATTAATATTCTGTACAATGAAGAAAAGTTATTAGCAATCTGAAATTAGTCCAGATCATAGTTTCTAAGTTTTGAGAATCTTCTCGACACAGTCGTTCACATTTTCAAATTCAATAACATAACATGATCTCTGAAACATGCAAAAATACATGACACAATCACTCAAAAACATTCCATACTGAAAAATACACAATAATTAACCATGAACCTGATACAAATGTCACTTTAAACGACCTCTCTTTGAAAAGAACTTTTATGCAATCGTATAGAAAGCATAATTAAAGAGATTTATCTCTCTCGAAAACACATATTTCACTTGAGACAGATTTATTAGATGAAAATTGGGAAATAAACGTTCTTTTTCAATTATACTTATGGTAAATAACTTACTCTCTTTAAGAAATCTCGTCCACTGGAATCTGTGTAGAACTCTTTATTTGACTTCATATCTGTTGTAAATCGACTTACCACCTCCTTTCCCAAGTCATCATCAATTGGAATCGGTCCAATCTACAGATCATGAAATTGGTTTAGTAAGATAGCAAAAGCAAGACCAATTGAAATGCAATAACTATGGCCATTAAAGTTATGCCAATATTGTATGAAAAATTTTTCAATTGATAAATATTGAGTGAAAAATCATAGAATTAGAGGAAAAAAAATAAAGAATTGTAATCCCCATATTTCAGTTATGCCAATATTGTATGAAAAATTTTGAATTGATAAATATTGAGTGAAAAATCATAGAATTAGAGGAAGAAAAATAAAGAATTGTAATCCCCATATTTCAATTAGGACAAAGGTTGTACATGAGAAGAATATTTAAATAGGTTCACATTTCAACTAAAATTTTGACACACATGCCATATTTTTAAGAGACAGGTGTCATTTGTAGCCTAATTCACCATTGTATAAAACACAGATTTTTATTTCAACATTAAAAACCATGTACCGCTGGCCTTTCAAATGTAATAGCATTCAATTGTTTACTATAACAAAATACTGATTGTTGAATACCTAATACGAATAGTGTAACATGATTTAATCTATAAAAGGAAACTACGAAGACATTTAAATGTCAATAACCCATACACGAGCAGCCACAAGAGAGGGCCCCTCCAATAATACCTCCTACTTTGCTAGGAAATCACTACAGGTGTATAGTATCTTTTGTTTATACAACATAAAATATTTACTTCAACATTTTCTCTAGATAACCTTTTGATCCCATTAAAAAATGGAAGCTACTATGAAAGAATACTAGAGTCATGGAATATGTGATTGTTTAACTTTGTAGAACGTAAAAATATCAATGATAAGCCTTTTAAACTTTGATCACAATGCTTCAAAATGTAATTCATCTTCAAATACAAGGGCTTACGTCATTGTATGTTTGCATCAAAGTTTGAGCTAGTTGCATTTACTAAGACTTATATTAATATGATAGTCAAGAATGAGCATATTACATGCCAATAATATACTTTAAGGAACTAGTAACAATTTTTTTCCATGAAATTGTAGCAATGGGTTTAACCAAGAAGCTACAATTGACTTACAACAATCATAGCAAGGAATTTGTAATGTTCCCTTTTCTTAGGCAGTGGTCAGGCACAGCAATTAGTCTACTAACTGGTCCTCGTAGGCTAACAGAGTGTTCATGGGACCCTTTTGAGGGTAGTCTTTGGTTCAACAACAGACCCTTTGGTGCTTGTTTCAGTTTTCTTCAGCTCTTCATCCCAGTTTATTTGTGGTGCGTCCTTCTAGAGGCCATTCAGGAGACTTTGATGCATACTTACTATTTATAGTAAGCCACTGGTATGGTCAATTGGCTGAATGTTTATATCTGGCATGGTGGCATAATTATATCCTGGAGTTATATGGGTTAATTTGGTCCTATGCATTTAATATTAATAACACCAAATAATAAAGTTATTAAAATATATTAAAAGGGGACTTTATATTAAAAGGATATAAATGATTTTAATGTGCACTTTATGGTATAGACTTAAGTGCCAATTTTAAGGGAGACATGAGGACTTAATTTAAAGGGGATTTTAATGCTTTTAAAGTATACTTTATATTATAAGTTGTGCACCAAAGAGGAGGGAAAAGTAAATGAAATGAAAGTAAATTAAATGAGACGAAGTCAAATGCAAATTGAATATTATAAAAGGGCATTTGAAGGTCATTTTGAAAATTCAGGATTATTATTTTTGTTTGGAGAAAATTGGAGAAGAGCTGTAGCAAGGGTTTGCTAGTAGTTTGTAGATTCAAGCTCTCTTGAGGACGAAAACTTCGGAGAGGACAATGTCTACAGGTGTGGAAGATCACCCAAGGACATTCTGAGGGATAATCTTATTTCAGAGTTTATCACAGAGCTTCATCAATTTCTTGGAGATCATCCTTCAAGTTACAAAGTGTTGTGACCTATCTCACACATCGCCCCATTGCACATGGGGACCCTCACCGGTTATTTTTTAGGGTTTAGTTTTGGGTTGCATTTTCGTAACCTCTTTCGCTTTATGGGTTTCAAGTCGGAGTCCAGAGTCATCACCTGAGCCAAGTTAAGATTTCAAGCCTTAAACTGCACGCAAACGTCGTAGAAGTGTTCAGAGGACCTTGCAGACGAGGATCACCTGTGCTTTCGCCCAATTCTAACACTTCCTATTTTTTAGGGATTTTGCTTTTTTCGTTTTTAGCACTTTTAGGCCATTTGGGAATTTACTATTTTTAGAAAGTTGCTTTTTTGCTTTTTCTATTTTTAGAAACTTTCTATTTTTGGCAAGTGCAAAGATTCCCACCAATCAAGGAGTCAAAGTTTCCATTTTTAGATTGAACAACATACAAAAATCACAGAAAAAATCTAAAAAGCAAGTAAAAAGCATGCAAAAGGCCATTGAAAAATCAGAAAATCAATCAAAAAGCAAGTCCTTTAGATAAAAAAATCTAGAAAAAATCAGACAAAAAGCATGAAAAGCAGTAAAAAATCTGAGAAAATCAACCAAAAATCTGATCAAAAGCATGTAAAATCAGATGAAAAGCATGAAATTCTGAAGAAATTCGCCCAACAATGGAAGGAGAAATGGCAGAAGGTTCAGGAAGTCCGCCCATGCTCAAGATGCACATGGAAAGGTCAATGGAAAGTCCGCCCAGCAGTTGATGGATAGATGGCAAGACCTTAAGAAAGTTCGAACTGCACATGGCAAGGCCTCTCCAAAGTCCGCCCATGCCAAATAGAGGAATGGAAAGACCTCTCCAAAGTCCACCCTTGATAGGAGTGGCAAAAATGTTGTCAAGTCCACCCAGCTATGGCAAGACCTCTCCAAATTCCGCCCTTGACTATGGCAAGACCTCTTCAAAGTTCGCCCTAGCTTGGTAGATAAAAACTGAAAATTTTGGTTAAGTATAAAACACTTGGAAAACTTTCTTCAAAGTCCGCCTAGCTTAGTAGGGGAGAGAAATTGGATTTTTGGCTAAGTGTGGGCAAGTGGAAAGATAGATGGAAAGTCCGCCCAAGCTTGAAAAGGTTGGATTTTTGACTAAGTATAAGATGAAAGATGGCAAAACCTTAAGAAAGTCCGCCCATGCCAATAAGAACACTTGGAAAGGATTCTTGGAAGTCCGCCCAGCCTAGCAAGAGGAAAAAGTTAGAATTTTTGGCTAAGTATGGACAAGTGGAAAGGTAGAAAGAAAGTCTGCCCTTGGAAGAAATGATTAAAATTTTGACTAAGTATGAAATGAAGGGTGGAGAAATCTTATAAAAGTCCGCCTAGACTTTGAAATGAAGGTGGAAAGAATTCTTCCAAGTCCGCCTTACCTAGAAGATGAATGGCAAAATATCTTGGAAGTCCGACTTGTAGAGAACATGGTGAAGAAAGATAAAAGTTTGCCTATCAAAATTTGTCTAAGGCATAGAACATCCAAAGGGAAGTGGTAAAATGGCCAAGACATAAGAAAATCCACCGTGGTGAAGAGAAGGGAAAAAACCCATGGAAAATTGCCAAATTAAAATAAAGCATGGGTAAATCTAAAAAAATAAAAGAATTAAAGGCTGAGAAAATCAAAAAAATCACATGACAAACCTTTAATTATTTTCAAACACTTAGAGAAAAATCGAGCTCTATAGATAAACTTCAAAATTTCGATGAAGATAAAGATGAAGAGCTAAAAATTTAGAAACTTTCCTCGATGAACAAGAGTCTACATTCGATGGACTTGAGAGAATTGCTAAATGGATCAAATTTTTCAACTTTATAAAGCATTCTCAAGTCATTATCAACTCACAATTTTGATTTGAGAAGTGGTTTAGCTCTCTCTCCATTTCAAGAGTTAGTAATTTTTCGAGAGTTAGAAATTTCTCGAGGGAGAGAGAGATTTTTAAAAAGATAGAAATTTTTGAGAGTTGAGTAATTGATTTTGAGGAGAGAGAAACAAAGAAAGAGGTGGAATTCTAGGCTGAAGGTCGAAATTTTCAAGAGGATTGCTCGCTTTTTTGGCAATAAAGACCAGATTTTCGAAGTTTACAATTAAATTGCCAGCCACAGAGTATAATCCCGAAGTTTGATGAATTATTTTTACCTTTGTCTTCATTTTATCTTCAAAAAATTCACTAAGTGTTATTACTCAGCTTGCTTTTTTCATCGAATTTAACTTTCAACAAGCTGAAAGTTAGAATTTTCACAAGAAAATTTTAAAGAAATCATAATTGAATGTTTATTGTATTCCCTTTCTTGCAGGTTGATGACCACTCCCGGAGGATCGTCAAAGAAAGCACCAATGAAGTTCGCTAGCAAGGGAGCCCAACAGGAGACAAAAATCACTTCCAAGTGGAAGAACATTGTAGATACAAACCTCAGACATGTGGACTTTGAAGAATTCAAAAAAAGGACGTATGGATTAAATGGACTTATGCCCACAGTGATTGCCCGCCGAATGATGCACAATGGAATTGTCCAAGCTGCCAGATTTCCTCCAGCAACCCAGTGTGTCGACTTGATGGTCGAATGTGCAAGACATTACAATCCGTAGGAAAGACAGATTATAGCTCCTGATGGAAAAATTTTGGTGCACCTTGGAGAACTAGCTATCCAAGAGGTATTTGGCATACCTGACCATCTTCGAGCTTCATATAAAACAAAAGGGGAAGCCAAAAGAATCTTTGAAGATCGGGCAGATCAATGTGCAGCTCATATCAATAAAATATGGTTGGAAAAGCCAAGAGCTTCCACTAAGAAAATTCCTAAGAGGTTGCGCAGGACAGATTTTAAGGAGGACTACGGTGATATCGTTTTGCTTTTGAACAGAATAATGGGCAATCCTCAAGGCGCCTATTTTGAAACATGGATGTACTTCTTTATCGAGGAAATCACCTCCGGAGTCAGAATGTTTAACTGGTCAAGAATGATCAGTGATAACATCAATGAGCAATTTATCAACCTTGAAAGAACTAAGTCATTCCATATGAGTTCTTACGTCATTTATCTATTGGCCAGAGCCTATAAATATCTTGGATTGATATGCAAAGGTGTTGTTGGAAATGGAGAAAATCAATTCAAAGTGTATGAATGTTATCATCAATTGCAGCTATCTGCCAAGTCCCATTTCAGAAGAGCACATGATGCATTCTTGATGTTCATCATGAGGATACTACAGGGAGGAACCCATCAGAGGCTGACACATGAAGCAAAGAGCCTTATCAATAAATATGGATCCTGGTACATCCAATTTCCTAAATTCACTTATGTTTGAATCCAGGGATTCACTGGGAATCCGTACAAGCTTCCCGTCTACCCCACCCATAGGATGATCCTACTGGAGGTTCTTAGGCAATTGGAGACTTTTCAAAATATCCAAAGGCCGAAGCAGAAAGTAGTCATCACTTTCCCATTCTTTATCGGGAACATGGAAGAATACTGTTTGTCTGCACAGGCAACTGAAGGTGCTAGACTAGAAATGCAGTGGTATCCATTCACATCATACCAATCTCGAGCCAATTTTGATCCTCACCACCACATCAGAATTGTGAACGGAAGGAAATATAAACACCAAGTGGACCTGTAGGATTACTGGGCAAATGTCACAGATGAGTTTGATGTTAGTAAAAGATTGTGGTCCAGACTGCCTATCAGCTTGATTAGAACGATAGAACTCTTCCGCGTGCCAAACCAACTTGAAGATGATGGCGAGTTTACACAGCCAGGTTTTTATGGAAGTCAACCTCTTCCTCCCATGCGCTGGTCAGAACCAGAAATTTCTGACTTGGACACCTTCATGAGGCCTGTCACCAAGTATTCACAATGGTGGGCAGACTAGCACATTAAAGAACTACGGCGGAAGGGTATGCCTTTGACATACACTCTGATGGGCTAATCAGAATCTTACTCTTCTAACGCTGGAGCATCACAGGGAGACGAGCCAATTGAGAGCTCTAATCCTAAGAAAAGGAAGGAGACAAAGGGAAAAGAAATTGCAAAAGAAGAACCTGCCAGGAAGCAGCAAAAGCTAGAGCCTCTTCATTCTGCTATCTCCGCGAATATGAATGAAATTTTTGACATTGATGAATCTTTGGGAGATATAAGGATTCCCTCTCCTATCCCTGTTCAGACCGAAGAGGATGAACCTCCACCCACAGACACTGAGGTTTTGAAATCAGACAATGAGGTTGACATTTTGGACGACGAGTTTGAAGAAGGGACGATTTCAGCCTTGAGAGGAATCCAAGAAATCCAGGTCATGCAGGACATTCAAGAAGAAGAAGATACTGCACAACCAACTATTCCTGATTGGCTGAAAGAGAGATTGAAGATAAAGGAGCTTGAAAAAGTTCCAGAGGAAGAAGATGACATGGCAGATTTCCTGGCCAGATTTGAAGCAATCAGTGCAAAAAAGCCTGCCAAGACCTTCTCCACCATTCAGAGAGATGAAGTTGGGCATCGTACAGTCCAAGTTGTTGTACCGATAGTTGACAAGCCGAGGGAAGAGATTACTCCCTAGGAGTATGCCATTACCACTGTCGATTTAGGCCCTACCACAAAAGGACAAGAGATGGAAGAGTTGGATAATTCTGTTGCCACTATCAAAGCAAGGTTAGAGAAGGAGATAGTAAAGAAAAAAGAGTATAAACGAGAGGTTGAACGACTCAAGGAGTATATTCAGCACCTAACTAAGTCTCTCAATGAAACTACCTCAGCAGCTCCTCCACTGATGGATACTTCTCAGGAGATTTTTGAAGAGGAGAAGAATATAGCCAAAGAGACTAAAGAATGGCTAATCAACAACAAACAAGAGGTGGCCGTATTTGCAGAAAGACTAGCATTGGCGTATGGGCAAACTTCTTCTTTGCTCTTAAGGATTGCAACATTGGCAGAAGCATGGGATAATGCTCAGGATGTTCGAGACAGAATCATTCCATGTCTCAAAGTGCTTAAGGGAGTGTCAAAGCAAGAGCTAGTCAACGGAAAAGTAATTACACCAAGTGTAGCTTATGATTTCAGCAATTGGTACATGACATTGATCATCCGAAGTGAGATCATAGAAAAGATAAAGGCAAATACCATCCGAATCGAGGAAAGGACAAAAGAAGTTCGGGAGAAGATTCTAGCTGTAGCTACAGATGCACTAGAGAAGGACATTGTACGAGCAAACAACCTGCAGTTTGAAAACTTGAAGAGCAAAGTTCAAGAAATCTTCTTCACTACTAGGCCTGTCCGCAAGAAAAATTTGACTAAGGCAGCTGACTTCCTATTCATCTTTCACAATTTCCAGCAACAGGAATCAGAATGGGAAGACACTTTTGTTGAATGCTCGGATGATCTAGATCTGCTAGAATTCAGGGTCAATATACTGCCACCTGTCACGATCGAGGAGGTTGACATGATAGTTTCTAAATTCATCCAGTATACTGCGACCAAAGAGGATAAGGATGCACCTCCTCAAGAATAGCTCTTCACTCTAGTTCACTGCCTGTTATCTCATTGATTACTGATTTTTTTTAGGAAACCCTAATTAGGGTTGTTTATTTTCAATCTCTGCCATTGATTCCAGATTAATCTTGGTTGTTCATTGTACTTCGGGAACTCTATATAAACCCACTCTTTTTCTCTCATTTGGATATATAGAATAGATAGAGGATATAGAAGAATAGAAGGAGAAGACGTAGAAAGAAATAGAGCATAGATAATAAGAGGAGTTTATGAAATTGTTGCAAAAAGACTATCTTTGATAATAAAGTTCATGATGCATGAGATGCTTTGAATTCTTTCATTGTCAAATGGTTGCATGGTTACATATTTCTCTTCCTCATTGAATAAGAATTTATTTTGAATGTATGTTAAGGGAATGATAGATTGATAGCAAAGATTAGTGAAACTTAGCTCATACTTTCTTTGAGTGGATGCTTTTCATTCAATGTGTAAAGTTAGACTAAGCTTTATTGTGGATGCTTCAACGTTTACTTCAAGTAATGTTGTTCTATTGATGGTATTGTTCGTGGTAAAGAAATTTTAAGCACAAATCCCAAAAGATTGCACTTGCTTTGTGTAGTTGTCGTTTAGCGTGGCGAAACAAAGTATTGTTATTTAGTTTCACTCAATCCCCGCCATCTCTTGATTTCATAGGAATAGCATAGGACTCCTAAACCCTTACTCTTTTTTCACTTTTTTTTAAAAAAGTCAGAAAATTCCAAAATGATACTGTATTGGTGTCTTTGCTTTTCTGAGTAACTTACCAAAAGTAAATCCCTATTGTGCCCCCAGAAAATCACATCAACCATAGAGCTTATCCACACTTAATTGAAACATTGGAATTGCCATATGATCTTTCTTGCAATCTTAGCATACAAGGTAGTTTTTCAAGAGGGGATAGAGCGTCTTTAACACTTTATTCTAGAATGTTTGTTGTGTCATAAAACACGCATCAACACAGAGCTTTCAAGATCATAAGTTGTTATCTAGGTATGAATTTATGTATTTCCTGAAGTACTAATAAAACCTGGATTTTAATTACTTGCAATTGTTGAGAAATTGGTTTATTTGTGAATATCTTTGTTTGTTTTTCCTGGTTAAAACCCTAGATCAAAAATTCAGATAGGAAAAATTCAGTAAGTAAATATCCTATCAGGTGTGGGATATTTCAGAATTTGTAGCAGCTATGGACAAAGTCTAGCTGCCCTTTCACATTGGCATGATTTATATTTTCATACCCACAAATGGCATCCTTTCCCTACCTTTCTAGTGGTTTCAAAATAATACTATCCTACCTCACTATCCAATGGCCTAATGTTGAGTGGTCGCCCTCTTCAAGGCAATCCACTATTCCTACATTTGTCTTTTGTCCATCTCCAAATTGAAATATAAACATAAAGAAAACCAATCTATATGCTATGTAGAAAAATAGAAGTTGTACAAGGCTATAAGCTATATGAACTTGGAATCTATTGAAGCTAAATGAGACTTAAGGTTCGAAATATAATACACACAAAATAGTCTTGAGAATAGACTTTACTTCACAACCTTTTATGTAGTCCATTGTTACCAAGTTCAAAAAATTCAACTCATTCAAGAGGTCAAAAAATTTGGAAATTCAAAATTTTAGAAAAGGTTCAAAATTTCCTATAATAATGATTGAAAAAACTAGAACAAACCAGATGAATCTAGACTGAACTAGATTTGGTAAATGTGAAATACTCTATTATGAATCTTTGCTTAGTCTTAATTAATATATATTATGTAAAAAGTTAATGGACACGTGATGGACAATTTATTAAATTATTCCAATGATAACCTCTTATAAGTTATAATGTATACTTATAGTATGTAAATAATTATTATAGATCCTCCCATCTGAATACCTCCACATAATGACAAAATACAAGACACCAATTATAAATATCAATATCATAAATGTGTATACATAAAACACAAAACAAGATACAATAATCTGACATTTAATGTGCATTGGGCCAGAGGTCTATAGGACATGTCAAAGTAAGTTCACATCTTCTACTTAATTCAAGATACAAATCTTATCAAAAAATTTACTCTAAAGGTGTCTTTGGGAGGGTCCATCTACTATAACCATAGTTCCATAAAGTTTCTTGACTAGGAAGTGGGGGGACAGGGAAGCAGGAGGACAGAGCGACCAAGGGCCTAAGTTTGGGGATGAAGAGGGGACGGCGACATAGAGGTGGGGGGGTAGTAGGAGGTGGTGGGGAAGTGGCACAAATACATATAGTATTTGAAAAATTAGATATGAAAAGATGTATAAGGAATAAGTATAAGAATTGCAAATGAAACTTTGGCATACTAAGTAAATTTTAAACTAATAAACACTAAAAACATGGCAATGATTGCATTGAACATTAACAATGTTGGGTGGAGTCCTGGGGTCAAGGGGTAGAACCCCCAGTGGGGTCTAGGGGCAATGCCCCTCACAATACAGAGCGGGGTTGAGGGGCAAAGTCTCCACCACCAAGCACACATTAAGGCCTTCAAAACCTCACAAACCTTTATGGAAAATGCCATTTTCATGATTTTATCACTTATTTTTTGCAACATCTAGAAGTCCTTGGGATGGTGGGGAGACTCCTCAAAGTTTCCTAAGCATCTCAAGGAAATCCTGGAGTCCCCAAACTAGGTGGCGTCTTAGAAATGTCCCTGAGACTTGGGTGGCGGTGCTAGGATGGCGGGGGGATAGTTCCCCCATGTCCCCACATCTCAAAGACATCCCCATCCCCAAACGTGGGGTTTTTTTTGGGGGGGGACACGCCCCCATGGAACACTAACTATAACACACATAAGTTGGTTCTTCGTTTTGTAGTCATGATTTTATTCATCAAACTACTTATTGAATGTTGGGTAGGTGTCATGCTCTAGTTTGGAGTTAATGAAATTATTATTCATAATAGTTTTCTAACTTGCCTTCAATTTAGTCATTAAAACTTGAAGGGTCTAGGATTTATGAAGGCATGAAACCACATCTAAAGATTTCTATCCCTTGACTTTCATCATCCAACCAACTCATCTTCTCCATCTAGACTGAACTTAAATAACAAAATGACCTGACCTATCTAATCCAATCACATTATTTATCAATAACCAAAGATTGCAAAATCCTACAACCCATTTATCTTTGTCATGCATTTCATCCATTGAATATTTGATCTTGAGCGGTATATGTAAACCATAGATTGGATTGTATACTTCCATGCAGTAGAATCCATAATGAACTAAGAAGATAATAACTAGTGAAGCTAATGTGGAATTTTTTTGAAAACTCAACACTTTCATTGAATAGGATGCATCAAGTTAGCCTATAATGTTCTTCAATGCGTAGGTTGCAACTGATCTTGGCCAGGAACATCATCTTGCGAGGCAATCCCAGGAACCATGTCACAACCATGTCAAGTTGTGGTCATTTTTCGAAATTTAATAAATGTCTTGTAGACAAAGAATTTCAAAATATGTGATTATGTATTTGAAGCCCTACTTAGTACATCTCTTTCCAATTATATTAGTATAGTTTTGGTAATATTTCTCTTCAGCTGAAGTTTTGTGATAGGACTTTCGAGTGAATTTTAGTGATAGTTAACCAAAAAACTTGACTATCCCACTTTCCAAATATCTGAGGTTGACAATAATCCTGTCTTCATCCCTACATTTCAGGTTTTTAAACAATCGCTGATCAATGGATATAAGTGGCCAATTCTATATTCATTTGAATGATTATGTATTTCTCTTTTACAAAAGTAGTTTTAGTTCTTTAAATATTCTGCCATATTTTGTATGCTTATTAAAAATACTTATAAACAGGGTTTGAATAATAGAACAATGTTATTAAAATGCAAAGACAAGAAAAACAAGTTCTATAAATATCTAGCAACAAACATGTCTTTGAAACAGAACAAAAAGGAAATCATATAACTGAGGAAACTACAGCCTCTGCACATAAAAACATTGATAGGAAATAAAAAATATAATATTTGAGGAAACCCACCAAGAAATCAATTTCAACATCTTCTGCATTCTTGTACACCCGAACTACCTGCACAAAATCTAATTATTAGCTTCATTTCATTTTGTAAGTTTTTCCTCATTTTGATGCTAAACCTGAACAATAGATCATGTATGCCAAATAACATACTTAAATGATAGCATGAAATCCTAGAATTTTGGACATGCCATAACCCAATTCCATATATACTTTAGGTTTGTCAAGTTATGGAATAAGGAAACCATAGTGGAAATAACATCTTATTAAATGTTCAAATCCATGCATTAATAGAGCTCACTGGATATTCAGGTATCAGAGCTAGGTTAGTAGGATGCAGTGTGGCTCAAGGGGGGTGTTGGAAAATGAACCACACCTGAACCATAGATGCTGGTAGCTCAGTGGTGGTGTTAGGTTTGACTCATAGCTGGTCCATGAAATTTTTTATCACTAATTCAGTCGAATTTCCTTTCTTTGGTCAAGTTAGGAATAAGAATAGATCATATTTTATCCAAAAGCTCAATTAGTGATATATAGATACAAATGAAAAAATTGTAATGGTTAAAAATTTGACACTTTCTCTAATGACAATGACACAGAGAGGACAATACACATAGAGCTTGATCGCCAAACAATCTTGGAACAAACAAAAGTGTGAAACTTCGAAAAGCTCCATAGAGTCCTTGCTGATGGTAAGATTGATTTTGGGTTATGGTCAGTTATGGTAAGGTGCAGGTCTATGGGCTCTTCCTTCTGTTTATTTAATTTTGTTCTGCTTGACATGCTAGCTTTTCGGATTCATTTTTGGTTTTAAGAGAACCCTTGTTGAAAACATATATAGGGTTCATTGGAGGGAGATTATTATAGTACAGAAAACTCCCTGTAGACATGTAACAAACAGTAATATGAGATATTGAAATACATAATTAAGAAATAAAGAAACTTTGTGAGGAACTGAATTGTGATAGTGAGGTTTACTCTAAAACAGTTCCTTGACTTGAGAATGTCAGAAAATGAAGCATTTTTAGGCTCCAAATATGAAGTTTACACACTTAGAATAAATCTCTTTTTCAAAGGATGTATGACAAGTTCAAGGTAAATAAACTTCAGTTGATAGTTGGCTTGGCACAGATAGTTGTCTAGGTGAACAGGTTTCTTCTTCCATGGGTGTGATGCAAGATGATTGAGCATAGGAAAAGTGTAAGTGAGTTTGGATAGGAATATATCTTTCCAGTGCACAGTAGTGATGACAACTCGGTTCAATCCAGTTCATGAAGATTCAGAAATCAGCACAAATTCCAAAGTGAGGTTCAAAGATTAAAGACTAACGACTTAATATTTTTAGGCTCTAAAATGCTCCAAGTTTTTGTCATGTAAATTTTCTTGTTAAAGTAAGGTGTTTTGAATATCACACTCAACAAGTAAATGGTCAGTAGATAAATATTATATTACCTTATAAAACAAATAAGCTAAGGTATGACCTTTCCTTATAAAACGACCAAGCACATTGTATATTTGCAATCATCTAACAAAATATTACCCTTTTTTTCCTTAAACCATTCAAATTCCTAGCAATCCTAAACTTACAAAATAAAATATCCTTAATTATCCTCATGTTACATTTAGCTGCCCTTGCTGAACATATTAAAGGGGAGCAATATAATCATCTGAAATTACTTTTACCAATGATATTGAATATTGGTTTTGAATTGACTTTTCCTTTCACTACATTTAGGACCTCTTCAGTGCCATTTCAGAAGAGAATACAATACTAAAAATTCCTGCTCAAGAAAGTAACCTGTGATGCCCAGGGAGAAAACTGTTGATATACTTCACTCACAACATCGCCTTTAGTAACGGACTGTATAACCTGTCCATAGAATCCATTTACAAAATTATCTCCCTCATAAGCACCAAAATCTTTCTTTTATCATGCTCTTTAGTGACTTGTTTCAGTAGATTAAGTATAGTGAATTGAAATAGATGTGCTTGCACTGACATTAATCTAATATCTATATATACCAAAATCTATAAAATATATGTTTGTAAGTAGTCTATTCAACAAAAAAGAATACAATGAACTATATTATTAACAAATTGTATTGAAAATACTGTAATTTCCTTCGGCCAAAATGTTGCTAATGAATTGATGTAAGACAAAGTTTTCACAAACCTGTTTCTTAGAATCCTCAATAGGAAAGCATCTTGAATTATTGGGACGAAAAATATAAGCACCAGAAGCCTGCCATTCCATTAGTAAAGAGAATCATATATTAAATATGGCAACATAAATTAGATTTAAGCATATTTCAAATCATCTAGCTAGATTCTGTGTAGATTTAGAGATAGGGGCATCAAGAACTGACAGAATAAGTTTCAAGAGTGACTAAATAGCATACTCTAAACTCCAATGGAAGGAAAAAGGTGCAAGGGGACAGTAAGGAGAAAAGGAGACAACGCAGGGGATGACAATACACCAAACTTAAAAAATGCATTTGTATTGCAAACATCAATTAGAAAATTGTAAAGTAGAAAATCAATGGTTTTCTTGTTAATAAAATAATACACAACACATAAGCAATAAAAGACTTGGCAAGAACTACCATATAGTTATAACAGAACCTAGACACATTATGAAACACAATTTCTTCATGTACTCAACAAAAGATAACATATGGAAGCTCTATCTGTAGCTATTATTATGTCAATAATAACAAAACAGTGATAAAAGGAAAAAAATTGTGCTTCATAATGCAAGGTAACAAGGAATGTTGTCAACCAACGAATTTTTAAAAGCATGTGATCACAATGGTGCTGTAAGGATCGTACCATGTGGTATGTATCAACCAAAATAATAAATTTTGTCGAGGCATATTTTATAATAATTGTGTCCAAATGAAAATGTCTCCCCATGAAATATTTTTAATTTATAAGTATTTTTAACAGTGTACAGCAAGAAGCTTTCATAAGAGTTCAGTGACCTGTCTACAACATTATGCATTATCCTTGGTAAGCAGATTATAACGAGTCTACACAAGCACAGTGAAAATGCAAGAAAAAGAAAGTGATATATCAACGATCTTTTTTTAGAGAAAAAAGTGCTTATAGAAAAGAGGTGGTCTACATTTCTACCCATGATTTAGTATTATTTTATCAATAAAGTGAATTCTACTAAGTTAATAGAAAAAATTGAAAATACAATTCACCTCATACATTCCTTGTGTAGTGTTTCCATCACTTGAATTGTACCAACAAAGTGACTGATGTATGGGGAAGACAACCTGCAAACATGATTGACATTAGAGATGCAAAATTTTCTTCAAAAAATAAGACACGGGTAGAAATTCTTATTGAAATTTATTTGCCTTATTGTAGATATTTTACTTAACCCATGTTATAGAGATAAATTTAAGAAGAAAATTAAACCATACATGGCTTAGTTTGGGTTTCAAATTTACACGACAGTATGGATGAAGATAAAAGAAGCCATGCATTGGAAAGAAAGCTTTCCAAGCAGATGAAATAATTACAATAAGTAGGCAACAAGACTGCCACCCATAAGATGAGATGGACAACCTACACCATATTTTAACTCGACCCCCACCCCTTTCAAAATTTAATGGAGAAATTTATCTGCACATGTGCATTGATAGATTTAGATACTAAATATATTGACTTCCATGACTAACCAATGCCAGTCAATAGGACTACAAAGTACAACCTCTTCCTCATCTGATGATGGATAACAGACTGTGATCTGAAATGTCATTGCAAAAAAACTTATACAGTTTATTCCAAAAGCATGTTATCTTAAAGTAAAACCTGTTAAGATGCCACCAGCAATGACATGTCTAAAGAATACCCTCTTATAAAATAGAAGAGAAAGATCGCACCCAAAAAATGCACATCATCAATTTATATAAAAAATGATATATTAGCATTTTCAATTGGAAATTCCTGTTGTTCTCTCTTGAATCAGAAATTGACGAGATGTCAGTATGCACCTTGATTTAGATCATGCATCTAACAAACTAAGAATCTCATTTTAGTTTAGTTAGTGTCATGTAGCGAAAGAGTGGTCCTTGTTTATTGCCTCTAATGCAAATTCAAAACTAGTGCATAAAGAGTTGTCAAATCTCCTCTCCCTCATATCAAAATTGCACCTAACTGGAGAAAGGGTGATTGGCATTTCCACACACCTCTAGATGATATTTGTCAAGAAAGGATGCCTGAACCTCCTCTCATCAGTCTTAGTTTTGTCCCTTGGACAAGTAAAGATGACTAACCCTTCTTAGGGCCTGCCCAGTTCACACTCAAAGCAAGCCAAATACTTAGTTGTGAACACATAACATGTGTCAAAACACCAATGATGGTATGCATGCAGAGTTCCAAACACATGTATCTTAGCTTATCCTACCACAGTTGTATAGTGTGAATCTTAACAAAACACCATTATTTTCATTTTGTGATGCAAGGAATGGACTATTTTGTGGCATCACTCTTTCCTCATAGGACATCAAGGGACTAACCAAAAAAACTGTGGTGATCATATAGGAATCACCAATAGTAAGGGCCCTTTTGAAATTCAATTATCAAATCAATCAAGTTTATTTCCAAACATCATCCTAACAAAAAGAATACATGACTGCTGCAAATGGGCCTTCATTTTATTAGTTCCTTTAAAACCTTAATTGAAATTAGATTTTGTAAATTTCTATCTAGACAACTGTTGGCCTGCATGTACAAGTGTTCATATTCATCAAACATGGTGTGAACTATGAGGGGCAGGTGAAGTGCCATCAAAATGTTGTGCCACAAAGACCAGATCAAGCATAGTCTGCTGATGTTTAATCATATGGCAATAGTGAAATAAGTTGTTTCCTCCTGTAATGTCCCCTTCCCAGTAGCCACTCAAGAGGATCATTTAGCCTTCATTATTCCCAGCGGCTAAAGGAGAAATCAGGGAATAATAATTAAATTAATTGTTAATAAAGTTATCTCCAAAAATTATAATAAAAAGGGTAATTTATTTATAATTAGTTTAATTAAAGTGACTAAAATAAAATAATAAATTATAAAGTCACTTTGGAAATAAAATAATAATATTTCTAGAAGCTTCTTGGTGGAGATTGAAAGTTCTTTATAAGGAGTTGTGAGCTAGCCATTTGAGCATGTCTTGGATTATACTTTTCATACCAGTTTGGTGAGAGCTTGAAGGCTTTAGTTGTCTGAGGGTTTGAAAACTCTAGGATACTGGTTTCGGTTGTGAAAGATCAACCCTAGCTGGAGTTTGTGGAGGAGATCACATCAGATTTCCTATGGGAGCTACAATTGCAAATTTAAAGGTCTTTGACCAAAGTTGAAGAGCACAAGGAGTTCGATTTTTAGTGGAGGAAGCCTTGAATATTTTGGAGGTCCATTTTCAATCATTGGCATACTCTAGACCTTACACATCGCCCCATTGCAAATGGGCCCTCATTGGTTTGCTCTTAGGGTTTAGCTTTGAGTAGCAATTTCATAGTCTCTGATATCTGGGAATTCCATATCAAGTCTGAGTCATCATAAGCAAGTTGGGAGTTTGAGCCTGAAACTGAACGTAAACGTCATAGAAGCTTAGAAGACCCTTGGATGATGAGGATCGCAAGTGTGCTTTCGCTCAATTAATTGACACTTCCTATTTTTTAGGGATTCTGCTTTTTGCTTCTGCTTTAATGTTGATGTCAGTGTGCTTCAATCAAGCTCTCAGCTAAATTTCATCAAATTCTGGCAACTTACTATTTTTAGTAAGTGTGCATTTTAGGGTATTTTCTTTCAGCACTTTTGAAGTTTTGACAGTTACACTACATTCAGAACACATCATGAACTCTGCTCGTTCGAAATGCAAATTTTGAGCTGAAACAAGACAACTTACTTTTTCATTTTTAGCAGGTTCAACTCCAAAAGGCAAGCAAATTTTAGGGTATTTATTGCAAAGTTCTTCCAATTTGTATGATCTAGAGATTCCTTCTGGAAAGACGTTTTCAGCTGCAAGCACCTTCATTTTCGACAAGAACTGCATTAACGATGCAAAGTGAGCCAATGAATTTCAAAGATCGGATTTTTCAGAGGTTCTTTTTTTAGGGTTTGCATGTTGAGATTTTCTTTGCATGTCTGAACATTCCTTGTGGGTTTTTCGAGACCTTTGTAGTGGTGTGACATGCAAAGTGAGATGATCAGTTTTCAGGGACTTACTATTTTTAGCAGGTCCATTCCGGCAGCTGCCCAGCGCCTCAAGACCACAAACGGGGCGCAATGCAACAAAAAAAAAATCAAACAGAGGTCATTTGATATACATGCAAGTCAAATTAGGGTTCCAGCTTCGGAACCCAAAAAGAGGGGTAAAAAGTCAAAATTTCCGAAAACCGGTGTATCCCACTGCATTTAGCATCTTTCAAGCTATCCACCGGTAAAATTTGAAGGCGATCGGAGCAATTACTATTTATAGTAAGACGTTCCAGAAACTGGCTAAAAATAGCAAGTCAGCTCGAGATGGCAGTGTGAACTAATTAACTAGGTCATGAGGATCCTGTGGTTCAAATTTTGAATCGATCTGAGTTTCAAAGATGTGAAAATCAAAAGACTTACTATTTATAGTAAGTATTCAATGTCAAATTGTCCCACCCCAAATGGAACAATCTCTATTGGTATTTTGTTCGATATTTTAATCGATCGTAGCAAGTTGACACATTGTCATTTTATTGTCATAATAGATTGGCATGAAATACTAAACTGAATATTTCAAAGGATTGGTGTTGTCTTTCTTACATGTAAAATTCAGAAAATGGATGATTTGCACATTGCATTGTTTCAAACATGGACTCAACAAAGGTATCCAAATGTGACACAATTCGAAACCCTTATATTTCTGATCAGAGGTAATAACAGCAGCAATATATTTAGGGATCCTTTCAACTACTCAAATAACATGGCACAGTGATAAATACCATTCTTATCAACTCTATGAATGAACAACATTAGTTCATGCATTTTAGTAGATTTCAATGCTCAAATCACTAACAGCAATAAGGATTGATGCTACAATAATGACAACACCTTACAATGGCAAAAATATACAGTTTGAGCAGCACTATGAACTTAATACTATTTTGAAACGTAAGATAGCAGTTTCTGAGTTTATATCAGATACATAGGTTCACGTTGAAATGCATAAAATACCTGTTGTTAGCTTTCCAAGTTGATTCTGAGTTGAAAGCAAGAGATCGCAATGGCTGTAGCAGTGTATCAGTGATTGCAGCAGCGACCAGCACCTAGTATACTTGCCCAGCTCTCCAAATAGGCGCCCAGTTATCATCAACAGTCGCTAACAAGGAACGGTGGTAGCTGTACAGACAAGTCTGCACCCTTTCCAACTTACACAACACCAACAAGATAAAACACAACCCTTCTAAATATTCTGTTTCTGCTCTTACAGGTTAAAGAATCCTCACACCCATACTGTGAATGAAATCTGCAATGACCTTACACAACAATAACCCAAAATAGATGATGCCATGATAGCTTCAGCAAAAACATAATCTACAAACCCTTAAATATCAGAATATTACTGTAGCGTCACTGTAGCGACGGCACTATTCACGTGTTACTGTAGCGATTTCACTATTCACGGCTACTGTAGCAAAAAGCACTGTTCACTCGTACTGTAGCAAATCAACTATTCACGTGGGTACTGTAGCAGCAGATGAAAACTTGCAATCTGCTCTTAAAACCTTGAATAATTTGTTGATAATTTCTCCCAACAAGAATGATGTAACTCCATGTGCCAAAGAAGGATGATTCACAACCAACTATAAATGTTCTTCAACAATAAACTTCAAACCCTCGATAAATTTCTTCAAATTTAAGCACAAGTATGGCCCTTGAATGAAGCCACTCTGATAGCACTCTTCAGCTGATCTCTCACAACCTCAGATTGCTGCACATCGAAGAGTTTTCGTTCTCCAATGGCTGGTGATCTGCAGAAACCCTTGTTTCTCACAAACTCCGAAGCTCTCAATAAAAGACAAAGTTGAATAATCATATCATAATCCATTCTTTTTGCCCTTTGAAAGCTTTTATAGCCTCTTTGAGAAAATCGACCTATTTTGGCTTTTAAAAATCATTTAAATATTATAATCTTCAATTTGCATTTAATGCCCTCTCATTACCTTGGTTTATGTGCACATAATTAATTTATATCATTAAATACACTTTTAATGTGTCATTGGCCCCATTCGAAATATAAAGTTAATTTATAACTTTATATTATAATCCTTTTTAATATAAAGTCATTAATGACACATATAAATATTAATATCTCCATAAATATGCATCCATTAGCCATGCCAACTGAAACCAAGGTCAATTTTGCCAAACTCTGAGTGATCAGACGCCCTGCCAAAGATAGTAACTCCTGATAGCTGACTTACTATAAATAGTAAGTACACACCACTGAGTCTAGAAACATCTGCAAATGTCCAATCAACGATCGATACTGCAAATATGCTTTGTTCAGGTGCCCTGCTAATATTGGAAACCCCGACTCCCAAAATAGTAACTTACTATAAATAGTAAGTGTGCCAAACTAAGTCAGATAACCTGTGCAAAGGCCAAAACCTAAATCCAGTTGAGGAGTAATGTCACTAATCACTGGGTGACTGCCACAGAAGACCCTCTACCCATAACTATTAGCCTACGAGGGTCGAATGATAGGCTAATCCTTACGAACTCTGATGCTCACAAAATGGGGACATTACAATTAAAGCACGAGCAGGCAGCTGGAAATATGGCTAAGTCTGGAATTTCATCCTACTCACCCTCTCAAATGCGTCCAAGGAAGAATCAGCTGGAAAGATGAAAAATTGTCTAAGTCTGAAGGTTCATCCTCTTGCACATCCTAAATGCGCCCTCATGCTAAGAAGGTGATTGAAAAAGTTTCCAAGTATTCAGTTTGTCCTTCTCCACATGCCAAATGCGCCCACTTCAAGGAGAAAGTGAAAAAAGTTTCTAAGTGTTTAAAATATCCTCCTCCACCTTCAAAATGCGCCCAAGGAGAAATAAGGTGATGGAAAATATTCTAAGGCATGAAGCAAATCCACCTCACCCTCTCAAATGCGCCCACTTCATGATGAAGAAAAGACAAGGCAAGGCGTTAAATCCCTCTTCACATGCAAAATGCGCCCTCTTGAACATGCAAAGTCAAGATGCTAAAAAAAATTCTAAGTCAAGGTTTCATCCACCTCCATAGGCTAAATGCGCCCATCCTCCTTGACCCTCCAATTGCGCCCAAATGAAGGTGAAGACAAGTGAAAAATCCAAGGCGTGGTACATGCAAGGATAGAAGAATTAAAGGCGTTGTGCATGCAAAGAAAAAATTCCAAGTTTTGACTTGGTTCCTCTTCAATAGGCTAAATGTGCCCACTTCAAGGGTGATGAGTAAGATTCCAAATATTTAAAATATCCACCTCAGTATGCTAAATGCGCCCTAGTGAAAAAGGAATCCAAGACGTCCAAGATGAGGGTGAGATAAATAAAAAAATTTCTATGGCGTAGAAGTCAGGCAAGGTGGAGTTGATGGATAAAAATGACTAAGACAAGACTTAAGTCCAACACAACATGTGAAATGCGCCCAAGTTGGTGATAAGATAAAAAAAAAAAAATTCCTAAGTGTTAATATTTAAATTCCATATTCCTTAGGAAAATGCGCCCAAGCTTGCAAGGGGATGAGGAAATTTTCAGAGGCATGAATAAAGTTGGCATAAGGAAGTTAGAAGGTGCCAGCTTCACGAAGATGATAAAATTTTCAAAGCAGTGCAAGAAAATACGCCCAAGGATGAAGAATAGGAATAAATTTGTCAGCAAAATGTTTTTCCTAAGGTTAAAATTCAAAAAATTAAATGTACCCCTTTGTTTGGAGACACATGAATTCGATGCTTTCTGAGGGGAATTTTCTTTTGGGTATCGGACGTCTGTGATGGGAAATGGATTTCAAAGTCTTCCACACTTCGCCGAAGCCTTCAAGATGGAGATTTTTGACAAGCACCAGATTGA
Organism: Sequoia sempervirens; assembly: GCA_007258455.2. Taxonomy (NCBI): domain Eukaryota; kingdom Viridiplantae; phylum Streptophyta; class Pinopsida; order Cupressales; family Cupressaceae; genus Sequoia; species Sequoia sempervirens. Next base: position 193,320,259 of record VDFB02358134.1, on the reverse strand, counting down.
TAAATTTTCTAAGGGGAAAATTTAAAAATTTTCTAAGGCAAGAAGGATAAAATGTGTTATTGAAATAAGATGCCTTGGCAGATGATTTTGGAGTTGATTGCCTAGGTAAAATTGATCGAATTCTTTGTGAAAATAATTTTCCGAGAGTTGGATGAAATGTCAAAGTAACTGCCTCAGCTGGAAAAGTGAAGAGGATGCAGTTGAAGCTAAGATGATTTTAAAAGGGACATCTCTTAAATGCACCCTTGAGTACAAGATGAAAATTTGGCTAAGGCATGAAGAATTTGGAGATGAAGTGAAACTCGAATATCAGGATGATATGCACCTATGATGAAAGGTTTTAAAGAAGGCAAAGCCTACTGGAGAAAATGATGAATGAGGCCAATCAAGCCTTGGAAATCAAAATGTCGGATCAGGTAAGTAAAGGGGATTTATATTGTAAAGTGTTTTAATGTTCTTTTTGTTTGTTTTTGCAGGATGAACGCCGGGACTAGAGCACGATGACTTGAAGTGATGAAGCAAGTAATCCAAGATGATATTACAACCTTCGAAGGGAGATAAAGTTATGTGTTTCGGGCTCGTCCACGAAATCTCAGTTGCACCCAAAACATGAAAGAAGAAAGTTGCAAGAAATGGCTAAGTGTTGAGGCCTACTATGTGCCCTACTCAAGTGGCAGAGAAGAAATGTTTAGGTTCAAGACAAGGGAATCTTCCAAGTTCAGAATGAGGGAAAAGATGAAGGCCCAAAGGTTAGAAATGATCCTCAAGTACTTCAAGGTTGAAGAACAACATTAAAGAGGAAAATCATCATCAAGCAGAAGAATGAGGTTGCAGTCTTGGAATTTCAAAATGAGAACGTGCCTGCCATGCCAAAAGTTGAAGCTGTTTGATCAAGTCTGCAGTCAAGGACAAGAGCAATGTGAATGCGTCTCTGGACTAGAATCTTCTAGAGGGATGATGGACATTAATGTCTCATTTATTACCCCACTCCTCTTGGTGACAATTTTTAGGGTGAATCTTGTTTAGGGCTGAGGTGGCACAATCTGGGCCATCTAGCCAATTGTAATCTGAGCCGTCCATTGGACTTGGACAGCTATATAAAGGGGCATCCCCCCTCATTTGTACCTCATTAGAAGTTAGATGAGATAGTAGAGTAGAGATTAGAATAGAGAGACAGCTAGGTGATAGCTTAGAGGTAGCTTAGCATAGATTGATAGGATAGTTTGAAGAAGAGGGAAAGTTTTCCCTTTGAAAACTTTGTTAGAAATTGTTGTGAACACTCTCTCAATAAAAGAGTTTTCATTGATGGTGAATTTCGTCTTTTGTTGTGAGTAGCTAGCAAGGTTTCTTCATCCTTCTGATTCGAGTAGGATCTTAAAGTAGAATAAATTTCATTTCATGCAAGTAGTTAATGATTGTGGAATGTGGTCTTCAATTGGAGAAAACTTTGTCTATCCATACCACTAGTGTGTTCGTTGATGGTGAATGCGCCTTGTGTGGTCAACTGGAATATCGTGTACTTAACTTCGATCATGATTTGTATGTTTATATGCGTCGTTGTGATGGTATTTTCATGCTAAGTTGTTATCTGAACACCTTGAGCTACTCCTCTGAAGATTGCACCGATTATGTGGAGGCTGTCCGAAGCGAGGCAAAGCAGAGCCTGGTTGAAGCTTGTAAGAATTGATCGCCATGTCCAATGCCTCAGAGTAGATTAGAGCCTTCTCAACCCAACACTATTTACATTCAGTACATTCTGAAACAAGAGCTTTATAGAAAAACCTTTCGAGCATTTGAATTCCTTTCTCCATTGTTGAACAATTATGTAAGTCCCTTTGAAATACCAGGAAATCACATTGAGCCAACTGAGACTATTCGCACTGAAGGAACCTTGGAGTTGAACGCACGAACTCTCTCGCAATCTTAGCGTGCTGGATACTTTGATCAAGAGAGAATAGGGTAGCCATTGGCGACTTTATTCTGTGTTGGTGCGGTCACGAAAAACACATCAACAGGTATCATGGGCTTGTCACATTGGGACATGCCAACATCACTTCCTACCTAGATTTCACATAGAAGTTGATGGATAGATTTGATCAGAAGGATCCAAAGCTACACTTTCGAGAGATAGCACAACTTAGACAAAGTGGATCAATGGATGCCTACATTTCTGAGTTCCATTGTTTGGAAGTTATGGTGACTGACATCTTGGAGCATAGATTAGTCATGCTATTCATTGAAGGTCTTTCCGAGCCACTCTATGGTTGGATTAAGGCTTTCAAATCAGAGTCATTGCAGGATGCGATCATCCGGGCTAGAGACATGGAGCATTCCATGTCTAAGAATAAACCCCCTTCTAAACCCTTCATCCCACAGAAGAACAAGGGTAAGAAGCCTATCCAGAAGGAGGGAACTAAGAGGAGCAAGCAAGAAGAAGAAGAGGACTGCAAGGAGTGCAGTAAGAAACATATATGTTATCATTGCAGGGAGCACTGGGATCCTAGACATCATTGCTTGGGTAAAGGCAAGGTTCACTTCATTGAGGTTATATCTGAAAGAAAGGATGATGATGAGAAAGAACAAGCACGAGACAATGAGGATAGCAGTTCAAATGAGGAACAACCTCAGGAGGAATGCAAGGGTGGCACCATTGCTACTCTATTAGGTACCCCGAGGTTTAACTCTTTCAAGGTTAGGGGAGTTTGGCAGGGCCAGCGTATCATAGTATTGATTGATAGTGGGGCCACCCACAACTTCATTGATGCAGCCTTAGTGGAAAAGCAGGGGATACCAGCAGAGGACTTCGAGGGTTTTAATGTTATGGTGGCAGCTGGATGCAATATGTCATGCACACAGAAGGTTCCTCAGTTGCCTATCACATTGGGTAATTACATAGTTACAGATGATTTCTATGTGGTGGATTTAGGTGAAACAAATGCCATCCTAGGAATTCAATGGTTACATTCATTGGGCAAGTATTCACAGAACTTTCAGACCATGGAGCTGAAGTTCAGGGCAGCAGATGGCAAAAGAGTGGTGCTTAGAGGAATGGCTAATGGGGTGCCAAAGATAGTGTCAGCTAAATGGATGGAGAGCATCTTCCATCATGGCAATGTGGCATGGGCAACAAAATGTTTGATCACTACTAATGAGACTCTAGATACAAATCAGCCATATCACATTAACATTCAGGATCTAATGGGGAAGCATGACAAGGAATTTGGAGAGTTTCCACTAGGACAGCCACCAGATAGAGGATTCGAGCACACCATTGAGTTGGAGGAGGGGGCCAAGCCTGTCATCACCACCCCCTATCGTCATCCTAAAAAGTTTAAGGATGAGATAGAGAAGGCAATCAAGGAATTGCTAGACATGGGACACATACGACTGAGTTCTAGTCCATTTGCTTCTTTCGTGGTCATGATGAAGAAGAAAGATGGGACGATGAGGATGTGCATCAATTACAGAGCTCTCAACAAAAAGACTATTAAGAATAGGTACTTGATACTCAGGATCAATGAGCAATTAGATGAGCTACATGGTGTAGTATATTTTTCCAAGATAGATCTTTGCTCGGGGGTACCATTAGATCAAAGTTAGAGAGAAAGATATACACAAGACAACCTTCAAATGTCACTACGGGTGTAATGAACCGGACCAAATTTTTTTTTGTTTTTCAATAGCAATTACAATGCAACACGCACTTGTTAAGGTTAGCTCCAAAACCAAAACAATGCAAATGGTAACCCTAACCAAGAATGCGCCCAGGAGGGACAAGCATGTGGTATGAGCATCTGATGCAGTGCTTAACCGAAAGGAACTCTAACCAAGAATGTGCCCAGGAGGGACGAGCATGTGGTCAGAGGATTTGATGCAATGCTTAACTGAAAGGAACTCTAATCAAGAATGCGCCTAGGAGAGGAGGGCATATGGTCAAAGGATCTTATGCATGCTGAGCTGAAAGTAATACAATGTTGAAAGCACTCAACACCAAGCATGTGCACTCCAAACCCAAGGTGGGTAAGGCGCTACCATTTGGCGGAGATTCTATTGTAAACGATGCAATGCTAAAAGTAACTCAAACACCAAGGATGTGCACTCAAACCCGAAATGGATGAGGTGCTAACATATGGTGCGAAGGATCCAATGCAATACAATGAAGACTGTGCAGTGGCCAGTCTCTTCCACTAAGAGTGGGAAATTACAAAAAGCTTAGCAAGTAAATAAGATAGCTGACAGTACTACTATTCAGCTTTACAATGATATAGAAATGCCTGCCAAGATCACTGAGTTAGGAGTATATCAATGCTGCAACAATGTATATTGTCTCTCCAATGCTCAACCAAACCCCAAGACTCAAAACCAACTCCCAAAGCCAACTCTATCAATTTGATATGACTGAACAACGACTGAAAATGCATAATCAGCAACACTGTAACTCACTCAAATGCTCATAACTCTCTCTAGACTTGTCCAAATGACATGAAATTTGATGCAAATGAACACTATGAAGATGGCGACCAAAATTCTAATAAAAAAATGACTCTAAAAACTTGTAATTTTATTTTCTAAACATTTGCCAAGCAAAACAGAATGGTGCGGCCTCAAGAGGGGCGATTTTCACTAGATAAAATCAGAATCTTCATAAAAAAATCTGCAAATTGGCACAAATGGTCGCCCCTAGCAAAGAAACAGATTGGTGAAATGCCCAAAACAATTTTGGTTTTATTTCATGAAATATGAGCAAAAACTACAATCAGCTATGCTAAACCAGCAACTCCAAAATGTAACTGAAATGCAAGAACTCCACTACAATATGCAAGAAACTCAACTACAATGTGCAATAAACTCAACTACAACTAATATCTCAACTAGTTGCTATCTTTCAAGCAAGAAGTCGAACCAAAGCTAGGAGGTATGCATTCCTCGAAGCAATCTCTCACCATTCCAGCAGCATAACGTTGTAAATTTCATGGATGCCCAAATGAAGAACGAAGGCCTCTTTTTATAACTTGTGAAGACATCTCCAACACCTTCTAGAATGTGGCGCCCAAACACAAGAAGACAAACTTTTCAAATTTCAAGTTGACTCACCCTTCTCCAAAGTTGGCATCCCATTTTCCAAGGATGAAATATTTTGATTTTAATAAAATATCTCCTCACAAGAAGTGGCGTCATTTTCCTCAAGTGCAATTTCCAACCTTAAAAATATTAAAATAACCTCTTGATGAGGCGTCCACCCTTGAGTCCCCCTTTTTAGAACAACATTAAGTTATATTACTAGGCCATGGCGTCATAATATTAAAATGTAACTTTAGCCACTTAAATAATTAAATATTCATCACAATTTCACCACAAAGCCCAAAATCCAAATTACTCCACTGAATTGCTGAAAGAGGAAAGTCGGCTGAATTGATGCCAACTGGACCACTACCAAGAATAGAATTTACTAAAAATAGTAAATTCATAAAGTTTCTCGGATCAAAGTGCATTGATACCATTGAGAAGCTCTCTAAAAACTTAGAAAGAATCCAAAATCCAAAATCCCAAACTCCAAGATGTAGCTGTCGTAACTTACTAAAAATAGTAAGTCCGAAAAGGTTGCCCGATGCAGTTGCATGTCATACCACTGCGAAGCTCTCTGAAAACCCAGAAGGAATCTAGAATCCACACAACCGAACTCCAACATGCAAACCCCAGAATCTTCAGAAGAAACCATCAAGTAGCCGGAAACCCTAATTCTGCCTCTGACTAGCCTATAGCACACTGGGGATAGGCTATCAATCACAGGAAAGCGCAGTGCTAAAAATGGGGACATTACAACGGGCAATACAAGTTCTTGGTCATGCCTTTCGGTCTGACGACTGCACCTGCTACATTTCAGTCCTGCATGAACCACATTTTCAACAAGCAGTTGCGTAAGTATCTATTGTTCTTTGATGATTTGCTCAATTATAGCAAGACTTGGGATGACCACTTGAGGCAATTAGATGAGGTATTGACTATCATGGAGGAGCACTCGTTGTATGCTAAGGCCTCGAAGTGTGAATTTGGCCTTAAGGAGATTTTATACTTGGGGCATGTGATTGGTGCACAAGGGGTAGAGGTTCACTAGGAGAAGATTCAGGCAATACTTGATTGGCCAGCACCTAGGACACTTACAAAGCTGTGTGGATTCTTTGTGTTGTGCAGCTATTACAAGCACTTTGTTAGAGGGTTTTCTCAGTTGGGAGCACCTTTGATAGACCTTACTAAGAAGGGTGCATTCAGTTGGTCAAATGAGGCACAACAAGCTTTTGACAAGCTCAAGGAGGTGATGAGTAGTTGCCCAGTTTTGGCACTTTCAGACTTCACCCAACCATTTGTTCTTGAGTGTGATGCTTCGGGTGAAGGTATAGGAGAGGTTTTAATGCACAACAGGCACCCTATTGCTTTTGAGAGCCGCAAGTTGAGAGGACCTGGGAGACTTTACTCCATCTATGATAAAGAGTTGCTCACGATAATGCATGCATTGGCAAAGTTTAGGCAATATTTGGTTGGAGGTAAGTTTGTGGTGAGGACCGACCACAATAGTCTTAGGTATTTCTTGAAGCATAAGGATTTGAACGAGAGGCAACAAAAATGGGTCAATAAGATACAGGCCTATGATTTCGACATAGAATATGTGAAAAGGAAAAAGAATGTTGTGGTTGATGCCCTTTCCAGGAAATGTGCAGCTTGTTCACTTTCACAGATTTCAGCTGATTGGAAGTCTCTCTTGCTAGTTAAGTACTCCAAGAATAAGTTTGCATGTGAAGTGATGGATGGCCAAGCACATTGTTGGCGTTTCAATTAGCACCTATGGAGTGCTTATTGGAAACGGTCAGCTATTGCAAGTTATTAGTGTTTGCAACTTCAAATTGGGAGGGGAAGATCCCTCTTGTTACTAATTTGTGCGTAAATGAAAGGAATAAAGTAAACTACTATCCTATCTTTTTTACTCGGTGGTAGGACACAAGGGTGCATAAACACAATGCATCGTAGCTAAGCTTTTCTTTGGTTTTGGCAGATCTTAACTACAACTAAACTAGCTTTTAATCTATCCTATCTCCTCAAGATTAACAGAGCATGAGGGCATAGGAGCGGGAATGGATGGTTCGACCACTTGGACGAATTAGTCTCCCAGGATGCATCTAAGGGCTCTGAACTCCCAGATCTATACTGAAATCAAATCCACACAAGTAATCCTTACGGTAATTTATATCTCAGGATTCCCAAGGAGGTACCAAGACCTTTCTGAGGTGTAGATTGAAAACAGATTATTGGATACAACAAACAATGATAAAACTTTGAGACTTTAGATCAAAGGCATGATAACTCTCCTGATTTATTTTCTCAATATTCCACCAAAGATTACACATTGGGAAAGCAACTTGTGTCAAGAAACAATGACACATGAGGCAATCAAACCATGAACACATGAACAAAGATTGGACACACCTATCTGAGTAGAGAGAGCACAAGCTGTACTTGGTGCTTAACTACAACAAATACGATCCAAGAACATATACTAAGCAAACAATATGAAGGCAAAATTGCTCAGTGTTTTGCTTCTATGAACTAAAGTTACAAAATAATGAGCCCAAGGCTCTTATTTATAGAACTCAAAAGAGTAGGCAACCCTAAAGTCTCCTTGAGTTAACATTGAGTTCTTGCCAACCAGCAAGATTTATTCCTATGTCTAAAAGTAGGTGAGCAAACAATTAACTAGAAATCTACTTCAATTAACTGAAACTAAACAAAGAGTCAACTGGAAAACTACTTCAGTTGACTGAAACTAAACTAAAGGTGAACTTTAATTATGAAATGTGTCTCCAAAATAGACATCCACATTTAGTGGAGATTTGAGATCCATAATTCGTGTAAGTCAAAATAAACATCCACAATTAATGGGATCTGACATGCATGATCTGTGGGATATGGAGTTAACTTGGAAAGAGGCATCAAGTTAACTTTAGTCACCATTAATGCTATTCTGGAGGGTATGATGTCCTTTGTGGGTGCTTTACACCTCATCTCCACTAGTCGACAGTTCTATCCATTCATTGATTGCTTCCACTCCTTACAAACTGCTTTTGATATTCGATCTTCTTTGCAATTGCGTCATCTAGCTTGGTGACATGGAATGTGGAAGGTAGTGTGGTAGTAACGGGTGGCGGCTCTATGTTTAGAATGACTACCTTTCGTATTTGGCTATCCATTGAACGGTGATGTCATTTACGCCTTCCAAGGCGTCCATCTTGACTATGGGCTTCACTTGATGCATGTCTGTGTCGAGTGTTTTCAGAAAGTCGTGAAGTAGGACCATTTTGGTCTTGATTTCAACTTGTGAGTACTATATTCTGAAAAACTCGATGGTTGACCATAAACATGGATATGTTCAGACAACTTTTTCTGCAACTGCTAAAAATAGCCTGCCGAGGGGTAATTTTTATGAAAAAATCTGAGATGTGGGTTTTACTTAGAATAATTTTCTAAATGGACCCAAAACATCAGAAATCCCAAAAAATCAATTTTCCTCATACATGCAAGAGCCCTTTGGGGCAGAGGTTTCAAAGGCAGTAGAGGCTTATTTTTCCTAAAAAAATCTAACACATGGGTATTGTTGTCGCGTCAAAGCTAAACAAGCCTAGTTTGTCTGATTTTTGAAATTGTGACTTTTTTCGGAAACCCTAAAAAAATAGGGGCAACAGGGCAACTTTTTCTAGTAAAATCTAGCATGTGGGTTTTGTTGAATATGCTATGTTGATCATACCTAGTTGGTCAGATTTGTGATTATCTGTTGTTTTCTTAGACATGCAAGAAGATCTAAGACAAGAAGAGAGGAAAAAGATGAGAAGAAGATTGGAAGTTATTTTCTGCCTTTCTGTAAAAATGTGCCTCTGGCAACCCCTGAGAAATTTTCCTTCTATGCTGCTAATCTTCAAAAATAATGAATGCTCAAAACCCTCTATTAGATCTCGAAAAGACATCTTGGAGAGAAAATGACTATTCTTGAGCTCCAATCTACAAAGACAAACAATGAATAATGATGTCCAAGCTTGATACATATTGATTGATTCCTGAATGCATCAAGTATGGACGCCAACTCATGATTGAAGACTGATTTGGCCTGATCTGGAGTTCTAAAAGTTGATTTCCACTGATTGTGGGACGCTTTGGTCAAGTTTTCCTCCAAAATCTCTAACTCAAGTCAACAAATCTCTCTTTGACTTTTTAGGCATCCTCCTTGAGTTTGAACACCTTTCATCATTTTTTCATGCTAGAGTGCCTCTATTTGATCCTTACTCCCGGTCGTTCAGTTGATCTTTAGCTGATGCTAACAGATTCAAAGCTGAGATGCAACAACCCTGATTAAATGTGCCTGGGAGCTGAAAAGCTCAAAGACTTAATTTGAAGCCTTCAAATCAAGGGCGCCTTTCCTCAGCAGGGGTGCTTTGGCCTCAGACTTAGTCAATTTCTTGACATTCTCCCTTCAACTTTCATCGTTAGGTGTTTTCTACTTGATCTCTACTTCTAATTGCTTGACAGGTCCTGTGGACGCGTAGCTAGATCGGTCGTGAAGTTGGAAGAGAGTTGAAGACATGCCTTGTATAAAGCAATTGTTGATAACTTCATTAGGTGTCTCAAAAAGAAGGGTGGCCTTAGCTAGCAGGGGCACTTTTTCCTTGAAGTGTACTAAGTTTTCCTCCATTTTGCATTCTCTAATCTAAGATCACTGTTGTTGTTTGATTTGTCTCGCAGGCTGACTGACAGGTTTGTTGCGAAGCTGGGCTGATGTTGGAGAGATCTCCCGAAGGCAAGTTTTCTCAGAAATTGACATCTGGATCCTCTTATTCAAGGGAGCCTTTCTTCAGCAAGGGCACCTTTTCTCATGTTTGACTGCCATTTTTAACAGTTCTTGCTTGCAGCATCTCCTGACTTCGTTGACATTTGGCAATGATCGATGAATCAGATGATCACACTTGACGATGTGTTGGAAAGCCAGCAGGAGTATGAAGAAGATGACTACTTTAGATGAATTTGATGACTGTATTTGGCCTCTTAAATCCAAGGGCGCCCCTAGCCAGCAGGGGTGCTTTTAGCTTGCAGTTACATCATTCCTTTGAAAAATCTTCATCTCTTCACGTCTCACGTTCATCGTGTAGCTTGACTAATTCGAGTGTTGTCGTTGACGATGCGAATGCACACGTCTTTGTGATCGCCTTCACCATGCTGCATGTACGGGTGTGGGAAAGTGACTAAGTCATTTGATTGCATAGCCTCCTCTTGGTAGCAAGGCGTGCATTCTCCAGACTTAGCCAATTTTTAGCATTTTTCACTTTTGAGAATCCCCTCCATTGCAGAGCATCTTTCCAAGCATTTTCACCATGGTTTCTTCATTGAAGCTTTCGAGGCTTAGATTTTGCCACCTGGTACTGGCCATTTTACCATTAATGGCTACGGAGGTCTCAATTTTCTTCCTAAAAAAAGAAAATAGACCCACCAAAGTAAAACAAACTTTTTGGTGATTTTGACTTGACCAGTATGATCGTGAAGCCAATTTATCCTATCAAAATCATTTTCAACTTATTTTGGAAAAGTCCTATTTTTAGGGGTTTTCCTAAAAATAGGGGTTTGAAACCCTAATTTTTTAATTTACAAAAATTTGCAAGCATCTTCCTTGACACACACCCATAAAAACCCTATGTTTGGTTTGACCTAAAACATACTTTTGACAAAAAATTTACATGAGTTAGCTCAATTTAAGCAAAATGTCAAAAATTTATTTTGGGTACAACATACAAGATGACAAGTACAAGGTTGTGGATGATATTATCTTCTACAAGGATAGGATCTATTTGGTGCCAAAGTCAAAACTTGTAATGTCCCCATTTTTCGTGAGCATCAGTTTTCAGATGATTTAGCCTATTCCTGACCCTCGTAGGCTAATAAGTATGGTTAAGGGGTCCCTTGCGATAGATACCTGGTCAGATGATGGTTTCCATTTTCCTGGATTCAGTTGAATGGGAGAAATAAGGTGTTTTATTAAGTTATAATATTTAATTATTATTAAAGGTAACTTTAATAATAATTATTATTTTAATGTTATGTTTGCACTTTATATTATAAAGTAATATTTTAAATATGTTAAGTGCAAATATTATATTATTTTCTAGAAGCTTCTTGAAGATGGATTGAAAAGGTATAAAGGGAGATCAGACCAAGCTTCTAATCATCCAGGAATTGATATTGCTTTGATGTGTTTGCTTGGTGAAGGAGCCAACTAGGGTTTTTGTAATGTCCCCTTCTTGAGTGTGATCAATTCAGTTGACTGTTGGCCTATTCCGAAGACCCGTAGGCTACTTGGAGGGTAAAATTAGGGTTTCCCGTTGTGGAGGTTGTTGTTGCTCGAAATTTGGGGATTAAATTGCGGATTCTTTTTGGGTTTTCAGAGAGCTTCGCAGTGGTATGACTTGCAGTATGATCCGAGCACCTTCAGGAATTTACTATTTTTAGTAAATTCTATTTCTGGCAGTGGTCCTGTGGTTTTCAGTGCAGTTGGCTCACTTCTTCAGCTAGTTCAGTTGGTTTGCTAATTTTTGGCCTTGGGATGCATTTTGGAGAGATAAGTAAGTTGATTTTAATAATGTTATATTTTAATGTTGACTCCTTGGTCTAGCCTCTTCACTTCAAGTTGTTTTTTAAAAGAGGGACTTCAAGGGTGGATGCCTCATCAGGAGGTAATCTTATATATTTCTAAGGTCAAAAATCATATTGAGAAAAGGGATGCCAACTTGAGAGACAAGATGGATTTTTAAATTATTAAAAGGTCAAATATTGCTTGAAGAAAATGGACGCCATTCTTGGAGGGAAATAAAGAATATTTCAAAATTGAAAATTAGGGCGCCCCTTCTAGAAGCTTCTGGAGATTTCTTGCTGAGCCTATATATGGAGACCTATTCTCTTCTTTTTCTCATCTTATGTCTACAGTAAAGTCATGCTGCCGAAATGGTGTTTGGATTGCTTTGAGGAATGAATGCCTCCTAACCTTGGCTCAACTTCTTGCTTGAAGAAAGCAACTAGTGGAGAGTTAGCTTGTAGTTGAGTGAGTTTTGTAGTGAGAAATTGCATTGTAGAAGTTTTTATGCATTTGTAGTCCAGTTGAGCATGTTAGTGAATTTTTTAGAGTTGCTGACTTCAAGTAGCTGAATGTTGTTTTTGGTCATATTTCAAAAAATACAAATATAATCATTCTGGGTATTGCTTCTATCTCTTTCTTATGTGGGGCGACCCTTTGTGCTAAGTTTCAGATTTTTATTTGAAGATTGTGAATTTTCCAAAACAAATCGCCCTTCTTGGAAGGCCGTACCATTCAGAGCCTTCTTGAAATTCGTGCCAAAAAATATACAGCAGTTTGGGTCAGTTCTATGGTTCTTACTTGGGTCCCATCATTCTAGGAAGCTAATGCATTTTATTTGGAGTCATTTGGGTGAGTCTAGAGTGATTTGCAAGCATTTTAGTAAGGTTTTGTGTTGCTGGTTATGCATTTTCAGTCCATGTTCTGTCATATCAGATTTAGGTAAATGCAATTTGGTGAAGGGTTTGTGACTGGAAAGTCTTATTGGGCTTTGGAGAGATCTTAGTTCATTATTGCAGCATTGGAGAGCTCCTAACCTTTGTTCTTTGCAGGCACTCTCTATTACTTTGTAAGCTGAACAGTAGTACTGTCAGCACTTCTTAATCTATCTCTTCATGCTTTTGTAATACCTGCTGAATAAGTGGAAGAGGCTGGCTTGCCGCCTATCTTACGATTTGAATTGCATTGTAGTTCTTAGTATCTCCGCCATATGGTAGCTCCATTCCCAGTCTGGGTTGGAAAGCACATCCTTGGCATCGAGTTTACTTTCAGTATTGTAATTTGTAGGGACCCTCTGACCATATGTTCTTCCACCTTGGACACATTCTTGGTTAGAGTTACTCAGTTCAGCAGTACATGAAGATCCTCTAACCATATGCTCACACCTTGCCCAACTCGGGATCCTAGTGTACATCCTTGGTTAGAGTTGTATTCCGCATCTTTGGGTTTTAGAGCTAACCCTAATTGGTGTGTGTTGAATTGCTTGTAATAAAAAATTAGAAAAAAATTGGTTCGGAATATTTTAGTGGTATCAGAGCCACACATCTTGCCATCCTGTGAAAAAGACTTTCTATGAGTGAGAGAGAAAAAAGATACTTAGCAAGGAAGACAAGAAAGTTGCAAATCAGTGGCAGCCACCACAGGTTCCAGAAGGTCAGACAGCTTCAGAGGTATTAAGAGCACAATGGGACTCTTCTCAGGGAACAGTAATGGTAGATGCTGAGAGGACGTCAGGTGGTAATGAGAGGTTTACTAGCAACAGAGATGACAGTGGAAAAGGGAGAGAAAGAACGCCAAGTCTAGGAAAAAGGTTTGAGAGGAAGATGGACACCATGTTGGATATGATGTCTTTCATGATGGGGAAAATGGGTGCAATTCCACAGAACAATCCAAGGCATACGGGAGAACATAGTGCTTTCAGCCAGCATAGTGGACATGCTAACCAGCATACTTCAAATAACACATACATCTCTTCTAGGCCATTTAAACCCACTTTCTTGGCACCAGTGAACCCTCAACCTAATCCAGAAGAAAATGCATCATTTGTGGAACAGTTGAGACTCAATTGTGCTAAGTATGATTCCCTTCCTAATGAAATCAAGTAAGACATGTCTTACAACAACTTTGTGGACCATAAAAGGATGAAGAAAGGGCAAGGAAGACATCATGATCATAGGGGAACAGTAGTACAGAGGGACTTACACCAAGCCACCAACAAGGTTACACTTCCACATTTCGATGAGAGTGATAGCAGCTCAACTAGATCTTGGATACAGAAGTTAGATAACTATCTATCCCTTAGACCTATGGCAGAAGAGGAGGCAATCAAGTTTGCTACACTACACTTGGATGGGGTAGCACATGAATGGTGGTACCATGGCCTAGTCACCTTGGGTCATCGGTCTATCACTACCTATGATGAGTTCACCAATAGACTCATAGAGAGATTTGAGAAAAAGGATCCAGAAGTACATTTCAGGGAGTTGGCACAACTTAGACAATATGGCACAGTTGATGCCTACATAGTTGAGTTTCAGAGACTTTTAGTAATGGTCACAGGAATCACTGAGAGGTGGTTGGTGATCCTTTTCAGTGAGGGGCTTATGGAGCCACTCAAGGGTTGGATTAAAGCTTTTGATCCACCCTCTTTACAAGAGGCAATGAAGAAAGCAAGAAATATGGAGTGGGCTGCTCCTAAAGCACAATTTCAATCCAAGCCATCATTCCACAAAAAGGGTAGAGATAAAAGACCTCACCATAAGGAGATCAAACAGCATAAAACTCATGTCACAAGGTTGGATCCAGAGACACTTAATGAACTTAGAAGAAAGGGGTTATGTTTCAAGTTTAGAGAAAAATGGTCCCAAGATCATATCTGCCCAAAAGGAGTCGAAATTCATCAAATTGAATACTATTCAGCTGAAGAAAGTAATTCAAATTTTTCAGACCAGCAATTTGATTTTGATGACAGTGAAGTGGAAAGAGCCCCAGAAGAGTCCGAAGATGAAAAAGGAGGTGGAAGTGCTTTTGCCCAACTTTCAAGCTTTCACAAAAATGAATCTTTCAAAGTTCAAGGGATGATTAAGGGGCAGCGAATAGTTGCTTTAATTGACACTGGAGCAACGCATAACTTCATTGATGAAGGTATGGTCACAAAGAAAGGGCTCCAAACTGAAGAATTTGAAGGCTTCAAGGTTATGGTTGCCGATGGGTTTCACATCTCTTGCACCAAGAAGATTTCAAACATGTCTATGCAATTGGGCAACTATGAAGTCAAAGATGACTTCTATGTAGTCAACATTGGAGATACGGATGCCGTCCTAGGCATTCAATGGCTGCGTTCGCTTGGGGAGATCTCTCTATATCTGCAAACCATGGAGCTCAAGTTTCAATCCGATGGAAAGAAGGTGGTGCTAAGAGGAATGTCCAATGGCGGTCCTCAGATTGTGTCATTCAAAAGAATGGCGAGGCTGATTCGACATGATCAAGTTGAGTGGGCTGCGGAATGTATGATTCTTCCAGCTAGTCCGGTTGAAACAAAGAGGGACTATCCTCCAGATATTCAGTCTTTACTCACCAAGAAGAGCAAAGTGTTTGCTGATTTACCTCTTGGGCCACCGCTTGAAAGGGGATCTGAACATGTCATAGAACTAAAGGAAGGGGCCAAGCCAGTTATCACAACACCATATCGGTACCCTAAGAAGTAGAAGGATGAGATTGAGAAAAACATAAAAGAACTCTTAGAGATGGGCTTCATTCGTCCAAGCAAGAGTCCCTTCACTTCAGCGGTTGTTCTTGTGAAGAAGAAGGATGGCACTATCCGCATGTGTGTGGATTATCGTGCTTTGAATCAAAGCACAATAAAAAATCGATACCCCATTCCGAGGATAGATGAGCTCATTGATGAGCTACATGGAGCTAGGTTCTTTTCAAAGATTGATTTGAGGTCAGGCAACTACCAAATTCGGATGAGAGGGTCCGATGTTGAGAAGACGGCATTCAGATGCCACTATGGTCACTTCGAGTTTTTAGTCATGCCATTTGGGTTGACTAATGCTCCTGCTACCTTCCAATCTTGTATGAAAAGAGTCTTTCAGAAGCAGTTAAGGAAGTTCGTATTGATCTTTTTTGATGATATCCTTATCTTCAGCAAGACATGGGAAGAACATCTCAAGCACTTGGAGGAAGTGCTTAGCATCCTAGAATCAGAAAGTTTGTTTGCCAAAGAATCCAAATGTGAATTTGGAATGAAGGAGCTGCTCTACCTTGGTCACATAATCAGTGTTGATGGAGTGAAGGTTGACCCTGAAAAGATCAAGGCAATAGTTGATTGGCCACCTCCATTGAACTTGACTCATTTGAAAAGGTTCTTGGGTCTTTGTGGTTTTTACAGAAGATTTGTGAAAGGCTACTCACAAAATGCTGCTCCTCTTACTGATCTCAAGAAAAAGGGGGCTTTTTGTTGGTCAGAAAAGGCTCAAATTACTTTTGATAAGTTCAAGAAGATCATGAGCTCTTGTCCGGTTTTGGCCATACCAGATTTTTCCAAGCCTTTCGAGCTACAGTGTGATGCATCCGGAGAAGGTGTTGGGGCTGTTTTGATGCAAGACAAGCATCCCATTGTGTTTGAAAGTAGAAAGTTAAGGGGTGTTGAAAGGACCTACTCCATCTATAACAAGGAAATGCTTGCAATCATGCATGCATTAGCTAAGTTCAGACAGTATTTGGTGGGGAGTAAGTTTGTGGTCAAGACTGATCACAATAGTCTCAAGCACTTCATGCATCAGAAAGATTTGAACGAAAGACAACAAAAGTGGGTGAGTAAGCTTCAAGCTTACGATTTTGACATTGAATATGTCAAGGGGAAAAACAACATTGTAGCGGATGCTCTATCTAGGAGACCTCATTTGAGCTCATTGTGTGAGCTTACTGTTGATTGGAAGGAGATGTTGCTTGCGGATTATGCCAAAAATCAGTTTGCAATCAGCGTCATTGAAGGTACTTTTCATGATGAAAGGTACAAGGTGGTTGAAGGTTTGATACACTACAAGGGAAGAATCTTTTTGGTGGCTGATTCTAAGCTCAAAAAGAAGATTTTGATGACATTCCATGACATTCCACTTGCTGGTCATCAAGGTTTTTTCAAGACATATAGGCAGATTCGGGAAAGGTTTTCTTGGAAGGGGCTGAAAGGGGAAGTCCAATGCTACATCCAGGAGTGTCCCACTTGTCAGATGAACAAAAATGAGCATTCTCTACCAGCTGGTCTGCTGCAACCTCTTCCCATTCCCAACCAAAAATGGGAAAGCATATCAATGGACTTCATCACTGGGTTGCCAAAGGTCCAAGGCAAAGATTGTATCTATGTTGTAGTGGACAGATTAACAAAGTTTGCTCACTTCTTTGCCATCACTAGCTCATTTTCAGCAGCTCAAGTTGCAGATTTGTTTTTCCATGAGGTGTTTAGATTGCATGGGTTGCCAAAAAACATTGTGAGTGATAGGGACAGCAAGTTCCTAAGCACTTTTTGGCAAGAAGTCTTCAGGATGAGTGGTACGGTGCTTACTCCAAGCACTAGTTATCACCCTCAAACTGATGGACAAACAGAGATAGTGAACAAGTGGTTGGAAGACTATCTTAGAAACTATGTTTCGGAGCAGCAAAGGGCATGGGTGAAATGGATTCACCTAGGGGAGTATTGCTACAATTCATTCTTTCACATGTCAATAAGGATGTCTCCATTCATGGCTCTCTATGGTTATGAGGCTCCTAGCTTTGCTGATTTGGTGTTTGGTGATAGCAAAGCCCCTCAAGCCAAGGATTTGTTGCAGCATAGTCAAGATATCTTGAAGTCCTTGAAGAACAACCTTCAGATTGCACAGAATCAGCAGAAGATGTACGCTGATCAGCGGCGTGTTGAGCGCTCTTTTGAGGTTGGAGATATGGCTTATGTTCGACTACAGGCTTACAGACAGTCTACTCTCAAGAAGAGTGGAGCTGAGAAGCTCAAACCTCGCTTCTATGGGCCATTCAAAGTTATCAGGAAGGTTGGAGCAGTAGCTTATGAATTGGAGCTACCATCGAATAGCAGAGTACACAATGTCTTCCAAGTGTCTCGCCTCAAAAAGGCACTTGGACATAATGCTGTTGCTTCATCACAATTACCAACTTTGGATGAAGAAGGACAGTTGATTTTGATTCCAGAGGAGATTATTGATTCCAGAGAGCGTTCTTTGAGAAGAAGAACAATTAAAGAATACTTAGTGAAGTGGAAGAACTTGCCTTTGGAGGATGCAACTTGGGAGAATGAGGAGATTTTGCAGCATCAAAACTTGCAATTGCTTGAGGGAAAGCAATCTTGGGGAGGGCGGACTGTAATGCCCCCTTCTTGAGTGTGATCAATTCAGTTGACCGTTAGCCTATTCCAGAGACCCGTAGGCTACTCGAAGGGTAAAATTAGGGTTTCCCGTTTTGGAGGTTGTTGTTGCTCGAAATTTGGGGATTGAATTGCGGATTCTTTTTGGATTTTCAGAGAGCTTCGCAGTGGTATGACTTGTAGTATGATCCGAGCACCTTCAGGAATTTACTATTTTTAGTAAATTCTATTTCTAGCAATGGTCCTGTGGTTTTCAGTGCAGTTGGCTCACTTCTTCAGCCAGTTCAGTTAGTTTGCTAATTTTTGGCCTTGAGATGCATTTTGGAGTGATAAGTAAGTTGATTTTAATAATATTATATTTTAATGTTGACCCCTTGGTCTAGCTTCTTCACTTCAAGTTGTTTTTTAAAAGAGGGGCTTCAAGGGTGGACGCCTCATCAGGAGGTAATCTTATATTTTTCTAAGGTCAAAAATCATATTGAGAAAAGGGATGCCAACTTGAGAGACAAGATGGATTTTTAAATTATTAAAAGGTCAAATATTGCTTGAAGAAAATGGACGCCATTCCTGGAGGGAAATAAAGAATATTTCAAAATTGAAAATTAGGGCGCCCCTTCTAGAAGCTTCTGGAGATTTCTTGCTGAGCCTATATATGGAGACCTATTTTCTTCTTTTTCTCATCTTATGTCTATAGTAAAGTCATGCTGCCGAAATGGTGTTTGGATTGCTTCGAGGAATGAATGCCTCCTAGCCTTGGCTCGACTTCTTGCTTGAAGAAAGCAACTAGTGGAGAGTTAGCTTGTAGTTGAGTGAGTTTTGTAGTGATAAATTGCATTGTAGAAGATTTTATGCATTTGTAGTCCAGTTGAGCATGTTAGTAAATTTTTTAGAGTTGCTGACTTCAAGTAGCTGAATGTTGTTTTTGGTCATATTTCAAAAAATACAAATATAATCATTTTGGGTATTGCTTCTATCTCTTTCTCTATGTGGGGTGACCCTTTGTGCTAAGTTTCAGATTTTTATTTGAAGATTGTGAATTTTCCAAAACAAATTGCCCTTCTTGGCAGGCTGTACCATTCAAAGCCTTCTTAAAATTCGTGCCAAAAAATATACAGCAGTTTGGGTCAGTTCTATTGTTCTTACTTGGGTCCCATCATTCTAGGAAGCTAATGCATTTTATTTGGAGTCATTTGGGTGAGTCTAGAGTGAGTTGCAAGCATTTTAGTAAGGTTCTGTGTTGCTGGTTATGCATTTTCAGTCCATGTTCTGTCATATCAGATTTAGGTAAATGCAATTTGGTGAAGGGTTTGTGACTGGAAAGTCTTATTGGGCTTTGGAGAGATCTTAGTTCATTATTGCAGCATTGGAGAGCTCCTAACCTTTGTTCTTTGCAGGCACTCTCTATTACTTTGTAAGCTGAACAGTAGTACTATCAGCACTTCTTAATCTATCTCTTCATGCTTTTGTAATACCTGCTGAATAAGTGGAAGAGGCTGGCTTGCTGCCTATCTTACGATTTGAATTGCATTGTAGTTCTTAGTATCTCCGCCATATGGTAGCTCCATTGCCACTCTGGGTTGGAAAGCACATCCTTGGCGTCGAGTTTACTTTCAGTATTGTAATTTGTAGGGACCCTCTGACCATATGTTCGTCCACCTTGGACACATTCTTGGTTAAAGTTACTCAGTTCAGCAGTACATGAAGATCCTCTAACCATATGCTCACACCTTGCCCAACTTGGGATCCTGGTGTACATCCTTGGTTAGAGTTGTATTCCGCATCTTTGGTTTTTAGAGCTAACCCTAACGGGTGTGTGTTGAATTGCTTGTTGTAATCAAAAATTGGAAAAAAATTGGTTCGGAATATTTCAGTTTCTGCCATTCTTGAGATCATTAGGAACAATAACTCCCATTGATTTGCAATTTTGAGGCTATGAAATATCAGCTGAATTATTGCTTTATTTTGGGCTTCATCTTAGAAGTTTAATTTTTGCTTCATTGAGGGATTCATCTTGCAATAGCTGTTGTATTATTGCAAGGGTTTGATTTGTGCAATAGTTGTTGTATGATTGCACCTGCAAATTGATGTAATGCAATTGTTGGTTTATAATTGCGAATATTTCTGAGGGTTTTATGAATGTGATAGCTGTTGTATTGTGGCATTCATTGAGGAAAAAGTTTATTTCATATTTAATCGATATTTGCACCAATTTAATGGTCCTTTACCAAATTGGTGAAGAAAGGATTGACATATCTTGTTTTAATATTTTTGGGAATAAAATTTTGTTTACTGTTGCCAGAGAATTTGAATTAGAATCAGGAAAATAATATTTTATTATTCAAGGTGCCTATTTGTATTCAGTTTCAAGGAGGATATTTGCAAGAAGTCAGATTGTATATCGAAAGATTATCAAATACAAGACAAATCGAAGTTTGGCTGGGGTTGAATTGTATAAGACAAATTGCCAGCGTGATAGATGCCAAGAGGAGCCGATAAAGGCAATCAGAAAAAGACGAATCTGAAGAGACAAAATAGCTTGAAGAGATCAAACCAAGCTAAGTCAGCTTCTAATGCAAAGACAAGGATAATTATACATCCTTCAGGAAAAGACAAATCAAGCAAAGATAATTTAGTTCACCTTCACCTTTCGGGAGGTGCTGAGTAATCAACGAATATAGCTAGAAAAAAACGCTTCATATAAGACGAGTTGGGTTGTATTAAATAAGCCGCCAAAGATATTTGAGTGTCGGGCATTTGTAGACAGGACATATCTAGGATGTATCGACGTCAAGTAAAGGTAATAATATTATATGCAAAGCGGACAACTCAAGCTAGATAGTGGAGTTCGTGGCTTGGAGAAATTACAAAGACGGGAATTACATGAACTCTCAACTCTCAGCATTCTATATTTGAGGAATCGAATCAACTTCTGGGTGCAACACTTTCAGAAAATAAGAATAGGCGCAATTTTTGAAGTCAAAAGAGGATAATATTCCAGTGCTTCCATTTTAGAGAATAGTTCAGTCAGACCAGTTGTGAATGGCAATCGAGCATCAAGCCAAAGATAGAAAAATCTGCAAGTGTTCAGGTTCATTATATTTATTGCATCTGCATTGTAAATCTCTATCATAGAGTCATCATCGATACTGTAATTACATTCTGATTCAATGATATTGGGAGTTTCTAGTTCAGTACTTTAATTGCATTTTTGGGTCAAGGAAATGCTACTATCATTGTAATAGTTTTATAGCTGCATTTTACTTCAAGTCTGGGTTACATCAATCATTAAGGTGATCAGTTGTAGGCAACATTAATTTGCAATCAGACTGTAATAACATCATTGTAATATCAAAGAATGAAGTATGCCAGGTAAATGTTTGACAGAATGTCACTGAACATATGCATGCATTCTCAGAAATATTATATCTTAGAAAGTAAGGAATACTTTTGCATTGTATTTGTAAATCATTATTAAGTTATTTAGAAGACATTCCTTGCATCTAGATCATCATATAAACCCAAAAGACATAAGAAGAAACATTTGTCAGTTGAAAGGAAGTTTACAAGCAAACTATTTGACAAAATGTTTACATGTGTCAAACTGTGAAATCGAAAAAATATCGTCTTCATTTGGCAAGGCACATTACAATATTGAAGGAGAAGATATTGTAGGATTCCCATGACACTCCTTAGCAGGCCATTAGGGCTACTTCAAGACATATAGACAGGTCAAAGAGAGGTTCTCCTAGAAGGGCCTCAAGGAGGATATTTTGAGACATGTCAGGGAGTCTATGACTTGCCAGCAAAACAAATCCGAGCACTCACATCCAGCAGGTCTATTGCAGCCTTTACGCATTCCAGAGCAGAAGTGGGAGAGCATTTCCATGGATTTCATCACAGGTCTACCCAAGGTCCATGGGAGGGATTGCTTATATGCGAGTGTGGATTGATTGACAAAGTATGCTCACTTCTTTGCTATACCCATAGAGTACAGGGCACCACAAGTGGCAGAGTTTTTTTTTAGAGAGATCTTCAAGTTGCATGGGTTGTCGAGGTTCATAGTCAGTGACAGAGACAGTAGGTTCCTGACTGCCTTTTGGCAAGAGCTATTCAGATTGGCAGGTACTGAGTTGACCCCGAGTACAAGCTATGTTAGTGTTTTATAGCTTTGGGAGATATTTTCTCTCAAATAAAATTAAACAAAGCCAGGTCAGCCCTTTCCTTTTGTTAAACAAAATATTATATTCAACTGAAGGTTGGATCTAGAGGAGAGCACCTAGTTTGGTATATAAAGGAGAAGGTGTCTCCTCATTTGATCATCCAATCAATTCATTCAAGTTCGAATTCTTTCAACAGCATGCCTATTTTTCTAAGCAACAGATTAGCATCAAGGAGAAGTGTCATTACTTTTGCATATTCAAGATTTTCTTCAAGGAGAAGTATGATTCATTGTATGAGACTCGGCCTCTTCTAGGGCATGATCTTGTGTGTTATTTCTGCACATATTTTTTCTGATTTATAAAGAGAATATCTTGCTAGGTTTTTTCTCCCTCGAGTAGGAGGGTTTTCCCAGGGTAAAAATACTGTGTTCTTTGTTCTATGTGTTGAGTTTTCTGCTTATTGCATTTCTGATCCTAAAACTAACATGGTATTATTGTGACCTTTTCACACATCACCCCATTTAAAATGGGGACCCCCTAATTTTTGCTTCGTTCGGGTCTTTTGGCTTTGCTTTTGGGTCATCTTGTCGTTGTCTCTCTTTCTTCTGTCTGTCTTTCTGGGGATGTGCCCGTCTGAATTGAAATTTTGGCTAAGTCTGTAGAATTAGGGTTTGCTTTCTTCACGTCAGTTTGAGGTCAAATCAAGTTTGGCTATTGAAATTTGAGATTAACATTGTTGTCAGATGGCTTCCAGCAGGTCCCCAGCAGAATTTCAATGAATTCCGACAACTTACTATTTTTAGTAAGTACCAAATTTGGGGCATTTTCTCAGCATTGTTGAAATTCTCTCTGCCACACTGCATTCTGGGCACCTTGAGCTATCTGCTTGCAAATTTTGAGCTGGAACGAACAACTTGCTATTTTTAGCAATCTGGGCTTCAAGAGCTGATTTTAGGGTTTGCATGTGAAGATTTCTAGTGCATGTCTGAAGATTCTTTCTGGATTTTCCGAGACCTACGCAATGATATAGCATGCAAAATGAGATGATGACTTTCAATGATTCAGGCTTCAGAGGCTATTTTTAGGGTTAGCATGCAAGATTTCTTAGTGCATGTCGGCATAATCTTTCTGGGTTTTCCGAGAGCTTCGCAATGAGGTAACATGTGAGCAGAGTTGATCACTTTTCCGAGACTTACTATTTTTAGCTAGTGCTCTCATGTTGATGATTTTTCTAGGTTTTTCGAGATCTCTCGGGCAGTGTGACATGCAAACTCATCTGATAGTTGATTGGTCACTTTTTCAACCACTTACTAGTTTTAGCAGGTTCACTTCGACAGCTGCCCAACACTTCAGAATCATGAACCCGATGACATGCAATAAAAATGGGGTCAAACGGAGGTCATCTGAAGCACATGCAAGACGAATTAGGGTTTCCAGCTTCAGAACCTAGAATGAGGGGTCAAACGCCAGAATCTTCGAAAACCAAGGTATCCCATCGCGATCAGCATCTTTCAAAGAGTCCACCGACAAAATTTGAAGGCGATCGGAGCACTTACTATAAATAGTAAGTCACTTCTGAAACATGGCTATAAATAGCAGGTCAGCGCGAGGCATCAGTATGAACAAGTCAAACAAGCAATGAGGACCCCATGGAGCGAATTTCAGATCAAATGGAGTTGCAGAAGTTTGAAAATCAGGCACTTACTATTTTTAGCATGTCCATGCAGAGGAATTAGGGTTTCCTACAAGAGCTACTATTGCAAATTTAGTGGTATTTGACCAAATTTGGAGAGCACAAGGAGTTCGATTTTTATTGGAGGAAGCCTTGAATATTTGGAGGTCCATTTTTAGTCATTGGCATACTCTAGTTAGAGTCTTTTCATGCATACTTTATCATTATATGGGAAAAAGCCAAAAGAAACATCATTGGAGGAAGCCTTGAATATTTGGAGGTCCATTTTTAGTCATTGACATACTCTAGTTAGAGTCTTTTCATGTATACTTTATCATTATATGGGAAAAATCCAAAAGAAACATCATTTACTAGCTGAAAGGAGATAGTAAGACAATGTAATGTCCCCTTCTTGATGGCCACTTGGATATTATTTTAGCCTTTATTTATTCCCGAAGGCTGAAAAGAGAAATAAGGGAATAAATTATTAAATTAATTATTTGTAAAGTTATCTCAAAAATAAATATCATAAGATGACTTTATATTTAATTAATTTAATAAAGTGACTAAAAATAAAATCATATCAAAAGGTCACTTAAGTCAATAAAATAATATTTTATTCTAGAAGCTTCTTGGAGGTGATTGTAATTTCTTTAAAAGGAGCTTTTGGAGAGCATTTGAGACATCTTGAGTTGCATATTCACATTTCTACTTGGAGGGCTTGAATGCTTGACAAATTGCCTGAGGGTTTAAATACTCTAAGGTGCCGGTTTCAGTTGTGCAATATCAACCCTGGTTGGAGTATTGGAGGGAGTTACTTCAGACTTCCTAATTGGAGCAAAATTTTGTGGCCTTTGGCCAAAGTTTGGAATATTTGTAGCAAGAAATAATTGCAGATTTTGGAGTACTATTTTGCAGTGATGAAGTTCGATTTTTGGTGACATTGGAAGGACTATTTTGCTATTATAATTCATCATCTTCATCTCAGTCCTTAGCAATTTGTGGAGGAGGATTTCAGCTGTGTAAGTCGAGTTCAAGAAGGGTTGTTTCAGAACTTGAAGGGGGATGCATTTGCATTGAAGGGGCGAAATTTTATTAGGTTTGATTTTATTATAGCTGGCTGCAAGAAAATCGTGGTTTAGACTCAAGCTGCGTACACTTGGCATAGTTCAACTTTGTGAAAGGAGGCTGGGAAAATTCTGAAAATATTCCAAGAAAGTCGCTTGGCAAGGAGGAAGCTAGGCGCAGCATTAGGAGAGTCAAATTGAGTTTCATCAAGAAGAACCGAACTTGTGTTTGGTTGCTGCTGCAGAAACCAGGTTCCTTCATTTTGGCATTGTAATGCATTTAGGTTCTCTAGTTCATTTAGAATTCGTTGGATGACTTTAGCAGCTTATGAGCATTGTAATTTCAGTCCAAGATATTGCATTGTAATGCTATTGAAACATACAGCCAAATTGCATTTATTTTCAGTCATGGAAAATAGTTCAAACATTCATGTTTAGGTCTGTTTGCATTCTATATTCAGCTTGTAACTCTTCATGATATTGCAATATAATACTGGAGGTATAAAGAGTTTGGCTGCAATCTATTTGACAAAATGTTTCTCATATGTAATTGCATTTCATTGAGTTGGTTTTCATGTCAAGTGTTTGTGAAAATGTCTCTTGGCTGTAGGTGTGCATTTTACATTAGAAACTCATGTATATGCATTTGAAAAATACAAAAAGAGCTGCATTTCACATTAGTTATTTAATTAGCTATCTTTGTAATCATTTCCAAGCATCTAAACATCTTTGGCATCAAACCAAAACCAAACAAAACAAACTGAAACCAATTATCAGCAAACTTGAGGTTGCAAGCAAAGTGGTTGACAAAATACCTAAAGCAGAAAATCAGAGTTTTTACATCAGATTTGTCAAGGCACTTTACAGACAACTATTTGACGAAATTCCAAACCACCCAAAACTGAAAATTAAGATCAAAATTTGCAAGGGTCTTTACACCTCCATCATTGCAAACAACATTCCCCTCAATGCAGTCACCACAACTCTATTTGGCTGATGATGACCAGTCCCACCTTGGACTTCATTTCAAAGGAAATTATGGAGATCTAGCATTCCATTGATCCTAAGGGAGCGCATAGAATTTTAAATGTTCACATTATGTTACTAGCAATCCTAATGACATTAATGACATCTACAAGCTGATGCCATTTTTCCTAGATATGAAATCCAAAAAAGAATCTGACAGTCTATACTACTAAGAGGATTGATTTGGTTTTATGACATAATTGCAATAGATTCAAGAGAAACCCTTAAGGACTTATACAAAGGAAAAGGAGAAACCTTGTTCCTTCTACTATTTCACAATGATTTCTACTAATATGTGTTGTGACCTTTTCACACATCGCCCCATTGCAAATGGGGACCCCCTAATTTTTGCTTCGTTCGGGTCTCTAGGCTTTGCTTTTGGGTTGTCTTGTCGTTGTCTCTCTTTCTTCTATCTGTCTTTCACTGGGATGTGCCCATCTGAATTGAAATTTTGGCTAAGTCTATAGAATTAGGGTTTGCTTTCTTCATGTCAGTTTGAGGTCAAATCAGGTTTGGCTATTGAAATTTGAGATTAACATTGTTGTTAGATGGCTTCCAGTAGGTCCCCAGCAGAATTTCAATGAATTCCAACAACTTACTATTTTTAGTAAGTACCAAATTTGGGGCATTTTCTCAGCATTGTTGAAATTCTCTCTGCCACACTGCATCCAGGACATGTCAAACTATTTATCTGCAAATTTTGAGCCAGAACTGACATCTTTCTATTTTTAGCAAGTTCACCTTCGGGAGCTAATTCTAGGGTTTATATGTGAAGTTTTTCAATGCATGTCTACAAAGTCTTTCTAGGTTTTTCGAGACCTTTGCAGTGATATAACATGCAAGATGAGATGATGACTTTCAGAACTCAGCGTTCGGAGGCTATTTTTAGGGTTTGTAGGTTGAAATTTTCTTCGCATGTCTGGACATTCCTTGTGGGTTTTTCAAGGGCTTCGTAGTGGTATAACATGCAAATCAGGATCAAGACATTTTTGCAGAGCTTTCTTCAGTGGCTATTTTTATGGTTGGCATGCAGGGCTTTTCAGCGCATGTCAGGTTATTCCTTATGGGTTTTTCAAGAGCTCCGCAGTGATGTGACATGCAAAGTAAGATGATCACTTTTCTGGGAACTTACTATTTTTAGCAGATCTACTATGGCAACCCCTTCCCAGCACTTCAGAATCACGAACACAATGACATGCAACAGAAACAAGGTCAAACAAAGGTCATTTGATCGACATGCAAGTCAAATTAGGGTTTCCAGCTTCAGGACCCAAAATGAGAGGTCAAATACTAGAATATTCGAAAACCAGTGTATCCCATCATGATCAGCATCTTTCAAGGAGTCCACTGGTAAAATTTGAAGGCAATCGGAGCACTTACTATTTATAGTAAGGCATTCCAGAAACAAGCTATAAATAGTAAGTCAACAGCAGTCGCCAGTATGAACAGGCAAGTCTACCGATGAGGGTCACGTCATTCAAATTTCAAGTTAAACGTAGTTGTGGAGGTCATGAAATCAAGCAATTGCTATAAATAGTAAACCACTTTCAGAAACATGCCATAAATAGTAGGTCAGCTCGAGATGGCAGTGTGAACAGACTAATTAGGTCATGAGGATCCTGTGGTTAAAATTTCAAATCAATATAAGCTCCAGAAGAGGGAAAACCTAGAACTTACTATATATAGTAAGGCATGAGCTAGTAGGAAGTTAGAAATTTTTTTAAGTCTGGAGTTCGTCCTGCTAGCCCCCCAAAATGTGCCCAAGGAGAAATTAGCTGGAAAAAAATTCTAAGTGTTGGACTTAAGTCCACCTCCCCCCCTCAAATGAGCCCTGTCTCCAGCTGGTGATGAAAATTGTTTAAGTCTGTATTTAAGTCCAGCAGGACCCTCAAAATGCACCCATCTCCAAGTTGTCAAGTGGATAAAAAATTGTTTAAGTGTTGGAACTTCCTGCTGGGGTCATGAAGTGCGCCCACTTCAAGTCAAGCTGGTGAAAAAGATTCTAAGTATTGAAAATTTGAAGCTCATGCCCTCAAATGCGCCTTAACTACTTGAAGATGGTATAAAAAATATAAGGCATGAAAATTTGAAGTACACCCCTCCATATGCGCCTTAAGATGAAGAGGAGGCCTTGAGAAATTTCTAAGGCGTTGAAATTTGAAGGACTCCTCAAATGCGCCTCTGCCTGGGAGGAAGCTTGAAAAAAAGTTTTTGAAAATTTGAAGCTTGACCCCTCATTTGCGCCTTGACTTGAAGAGGGGGCCTTTAAAAAGTCTAAATATGGTAAATTTGAAGTGGGCCCCCTCTTAGGCGTCTTGAATGGTGAAAGAAGTGGGAAATATTCTAAGTATGCAAAATTTGAAGCTCACCCCCTTGAATGCGCCTTTGACTAAAGGAAGGTTGAAAAATATTCTAAGTCTTTTAAACTTGAAGTAGAACCCTTTGAATGCGCCTTTGACTTGAGGAGTAAGTTGGAAAAGAATCTAAGTGTTTGAAATTTGAAGTAGGCCCCTTCATTTGCACCTTGAGAAGAAAAGGAGACTTGAAAATCTACTAAGTGTTTTAAACTTGAAGTCCACCCTCTAAAATGCGCCCTAACCCAAGGAAGGGTGTTGGAAATGCCTAAGTGTTCAAAACTTGAAGTAGGACCCCTCATTTGCGCCCAAGCTAATGGGAAGAGTTAGAAATTTTTCTAAGGCATCAAAACTGAAAGTTCACTACTCTATATGCGCCTGGACCTTGAGAAGGATAGGAAATGTTACTAAGGCATTGAAACTAGAAGCTGACACCTCCAAGTGCGCCTGGGACAAGAATTGAGTATTGAAGGAATTTCTCTAAGACAAGGAAATTGGAAGTGCAGAGGGCTAAATGCGCCCAACTAGAGCAAGTGATTGGAAAATATTCAAGTATGGCAAAATGAAAGTGAAGAGGGTTAAATGCGCCCAAGTGCCAAGGGGTAGCTTGAAAATTTCTAAGGCAAGTTGAAATGGAAGTTCAAAGATAGAAAATACGCCCAGACTTAGGATGATGAAATTTGTTAAGGCATGAATAAAGTTGGCGAGGATGAGTCAGAAAGTGTCAACTTCGTGAGGTTGATGAAGATTTTCATGGCAAAGCAAGAAAATACACCCAGATGTGAAGATGAAGAATAAAATTGTTGGCAAAATATTTTTCTAAGGTTTAAAATTCAAATATTAAATGTACCCCTTCATTTGGAGACACATGAATTCAACGCTTTTTGAAGTGAATTTTCTTCTGGGTATTGGACGTCTGTGATGAGGAATGGATTTTAAAGTCTTCCACACTCCGTCGAAGCCTTCAGGATGAGGATTTTCCATGGGCACCTGATTGATGAATTTTCTAAGGGGAAAATTTAAAAAAATTTCAAAGGCAAGGAATGAAATGTGTTGTTGAAATAAAATGCCTTGGCTGATGATTTGAAGTTGATTGCCTAGATGAATTTGATCGAATTCTTCGTGGAAATAATTTTCTTGAGCCAGAGATGAATAAAATCAAAGTTGTCAACGCCTCAGCTGGAAAAGTGAATTTCTTGAAAAAGATGCAGTTGAAGTTAACACTTTCAAAAGATGATACGCCCTTGAGGAAGATGGAATTTGTCTAAGGCATTGAAATATGATGCACAGGTGTTATATGCCCCATCCTACAGATCATGAAGAAAGCAAAGTTGGCTAGAGAAGAACGATGAACCCTATTAGATCCGGAGATCACTCAGACCTTGGAAGTTAAAGCATGAAAATTTGGTAAGTAAGGTGAGTTCATATTATGAAGTGTTCTGATGATCTTCTCCTTGCTTGTTTTGCAGGAGGAACGTCGAGGCCAGGCGGTGATGACTTGAAGTGATGAAGCAAATAATCTAAGATGATAGAATCATGAAGCGAAAAGTTGCAAGAAATGGCTAAGTGTTGAGACCTAGTATGTGCCTAACTCAAGTGGCAAAGAAGAAATGTTTTCAAAACTCAGTACAGAGGACAAGTTGGAAACCCAGGCATTAGTGGTCACCATCAAGTATGTCAAAGTTGAAGAACAACATTAAGGAGGAAAATCATCGTCGAGCAGGTAAGAGGTTGCAGGCTTGAAGTTAGATTGAGAACATGCCCACCATATCCATTCAAGAAGTTGAAGCAATGATGATCAGACTCATCCAGTTTGCAGTCAGAAAAAAGGAATAGTGTGAACGCGTTTCCAGATAGGAATCTTCTAGAGGATGGTGGACATTAATAGTTCATTTATTACTCCACTCCTCTTTATAGGGTTAGGGCTGAGGTGGCACAATTTGGACCATCCATCTGATTGTAATCTGAGCCGTCCATTGGACTTGGCCAGCTATAAAAGGGGCATCCCCCCTCATTTGTACCTGATTAGATTAGCTCAGAGATAGGTAGATAGAGAGGCAACTTAGAGATAGCTTAGTATAGATTGATAGTGTAGATTGAAGAGGAAGGAAAACTTTCTCATTGAATGTTTTGTAAGAAGTTGTTGTGAACACTCTCAATAAAAAGAGTTTTCATTGATGATGATTCCATCTTTTGTTGTGAGCAGCTAGCAAGATCTCTTCATCCTTCCGATTCAAGTAGAATCTTAAAGTAGAATAAGTTTCATTTCATGCACGTAGATGATAGTTGTGGAATGTGGTCTTCAATTTGAGCAAACTTCATCTATCCATACCACTAGTGGGCTCGCTGATGGTGAGTTCGCCTTGCGTGGTCAACTGGAAACTTCTCGATTTAACTTCAATTATGATCTTCATGTTGGTATGCGTCGTCGTGACGGTATCTTCATTGTTGAATTGTAATCTGAATATCCTTAGTTACTCCCCTTGAAGATTGCACTGGTTCTGTGGAAGCTGTCCGAAGTGAGGCAAAGCAGAATCTGGTTGAGGCTTGTGAAAATTGATCTCCACGTCTCACCCATAGATTAGTCCATAGCATCTTCTATCCCTGCAACTATTTTAAATTCGGTACCTTCTGGTTAGTTTAGGAAACAAGAGCTTTATAGATAAAACCTTTTGAGCATTCAAATTCCTTTCTCCGCTATTAAACAATTCTGTAAGTCCCCTTGAAATACCAGCAAATCACATCAAGCCAACTGAGACTATCCACTACATGAAGGAACCTTGGAGTTGAACGCACAAACTCTCTCGCAATCTTAGCATGTTGGACACTTTGATCAAGAGAGAATAGGGTAGCTATTGGCGACTTTATTCTGTGTTGGTGTGGTCACGAAAAACACATCAACAATATGGACACCCAACAATCTGGGCTTGAAAGCAAGGTAATTAACAACTTTGATGAGTAGATTAAGGAAGATGAAAGCTCTCACTGGGTTGTGGCTACTACTCAAGAGACAGAGACCAACTATGATGGCGGTTGGCACTATGCATAAGGCTAAGCTATCATATAATGTCCATTCTGCATTTATTGTCACATCTAATAGGCTCAGCTCATTCATCATTCAACATCCAAGGGTTTCTAACAATGCTAATCTGATAACCAAATAAGCTTTTACCTTTCCCTTCTCTGCATAGCTCTTACAAGATTTCCATCCCTCTCATTTTGAAACATGTTTCCACTATTTTCCATCCTCAATCTATGAAGGTTGACCCTCAATTGAAGCTTTGTGACTTACTGTCCCAAAATGAGTGCACCTATTGTCACATCTAATAGGCTCAGCTCATTCATCATGCAACATCAAAGGGTTTCTAACAATGCTAATCTGATAACCAAATAAACTTTTACCTTTCTCTTCTCTGCATACCTCTTACAAGATTTCCATCCCTCTCATTTTGAAACATGTTTCCACTATTTTCCATCCTCAATCTATGAAGGTTAACCTTCAATTGAAGCTTTGTCACCCGATGTCCCAAAATGAGTGCACCTCTCCTAATCCCAGGAAGGAGCAAAGCCCAAAAAGCCTAAAAATCAACAAGACAATCAATCTTCCTCTTCAGAAATCAGTAGACATTTGGCTTTATCCAGAATAATAATTCCCTCAATGGGCCAATCTGTGTCATTGAACTTCAGCACATGTATCATGACATTAATCAAGAAAACCATAGGGTTCTAGTGCAAAGCCTGCAAGGTAGAAAAGATAATCAGAGAAGCATAATCAACTGCTTAACCAAACAAGAATAACGGTTAGCAATCTTCAGCCACTTCTATCAAAATGTTTAAAATAGGATTGATTTAATTGAAAGAATCCTAAAAGATGATCATGTAAGATGAGAGAACAATTTCCTAAATCAGCAACAACAATATTTTAACACAACAAAGCTATCTCCTAATTAGTGAACAATCACTATTATAAGGAACTTGCTGCCTCCTCTGAGAACTGGAGCATGCTTTGGCATGCAAACAAGTTGGATTTGGAACTTGAAGGGTCGTATTTCTGCTGGCCAGAGCATAAGAGATATTGCACCAACCAACAAAACAACAGCTGAGATCTTGAAATCTCTCTTTTACTCCATTTTGTCACTGGTCAAATCTACACTCCAACTTCTGTAGTCTCTCTTTTGATAAATCTGCTTGTAGCTTCAATTCTCAAAAGCTTGATTATGTATTTTCTTTTTCAACAGTTATAGTTCACTTGATACCTGTACATTGGCCCTTGTTATCTGCCCCACTAGCATGTACTTGGAAAGGGTTTTAAGCTTTTAATTTTTACCTGTTACTACTATTAGGATATTCCCTTTTCCCTTATCAAAAAACAAAAATCCTGTCGATGCAAATTTCTAAGAACTAGCTTTGTCCGACTGAAGACAAATAATACAAGGAAAAAAAGAGTTCCTGACAACAAGGAAATGGAGAAGATAAATGTAGACCACTGAGAAAAAATCTTTAAAGATAGAAAACCACATCACTATAACTCTTGGTGAGGAATGCAAGGCTGCTGGTGGGAAAAAGGCCAATGATGCTATTACACTACAGGGAATGGTAAATTGAAATGTTAAATAACATATGATTCAATTCACACAGCAAATACGCTAACAAGAAATAAAAGGTAATTCTTTGGACTCTCGCAATGACATTCATAAATGTTAACAAGGAATTGCACTATAGTCTTATTCTTGATAATGTGTAAAAATTGAATTTAATTACCAGGACAGGTTTACCTGTTCCATCTCATATTAATGATTTATAAAGTGCATCTTCACTCAGCTGGAACAAGGCAAAATCTAATTACGTACATTATTATGATGATTTCTGATCTCCTTCAGCAGCCCTGTAGATTTTGAGAATGCAAGCTGAATCCTTGTTGAGTCCAAAACTATTTCTCCATTGATAGGTTTCGGCTTCATTGACAAAGTTCCTGCAGCTAATTTCCGAACAAGCATCCATGAATCTAAAATAAATGCAATGCTGCATATGCAAATAGGTGAATAAGAAACAACCCATCCAAATTTTGGCAGGTGTTTATAACATCTGCAGTGTGCCTGTTCAAAATGAAACAAATAAAATGCAAAATATAGAAGGAAAATAAAGGCAGAAATATATTTCAAATATTCATAATTATCTCTTACCAGAAGCTCCACTCTTTGCAGCTTTTAGAAAATAGACAGTATAACCAAGAGGAGGAACTGAAGCTTCAAAATATAAATTAAACAAGGGCCCAGCTTGAACTGAAATGTCCTGTGTGTAGAAATTGCGTACTCTTCTGGTTGCTGGATCAACTGGCACAATCTGAGTCTGAAGTTTTTTTCCAGTGGAATCCAATACTTCCAAAGCTGAATTTGTTACCTGTAGCCAGAAATCAAGGTTAAGAATTGTATATTGATGTCACAAACTAATTATCTTGTTAAAAACAGTGCTTTAACTATGGTGATAAGTATCGACTCTCTGTAGACAACTCAACATCTTGCACAGTCAGTTACTGTAAATAGAAACTATATGCTTTAGCAAGGAATACTTTCCAAAATTTTATCAGGATCCCAATGTTCTTTCCCATTTCAGTTAATTTTCTTTCCCTGCCCAAGTTCCATCATGAAGTAAAAGATAAAAGAAATAAAAATGGCAGCATGTATGGTTTGTGAATAAACACAAAAGGAGCTCAGATCGCCTTCTTGCAAGGAAGGTAAGAGATGGATATCAATAAAATTCAGGAGGACCAATATTTCAATAACTTTTTAAATACCACAAAATTTGAGATTGAATATTTTTTGTAAGGTACGGTCACATGCCAGCAGTATGAAATTCTTAAAATTGAGGTCTTACATTCAAGAGTATTTAAAGAAAGTTGATTGAGATTTCATTGTTGGCCTCTATCAGTTACAAAAGCTAAGCTACAATCGAAGATAATTCTGAAAGTAACAAAACAACCTATGTCCTCAGTTTACCCCTTGCTCATTTCAAATCTTTGAATTTTGCACTTCACAAGTTTTTTTCAGAAAAATGTGTGATTGCCACACTTCTCCCCTTTAAAAGTCCTTTCTGGTCTCATATTTTCTTCTTATAAGGGTCATCTAGTCTCTCTGAAGGTATTTCTTGTAGATTGTTTGCTCCCTTCTTGTATTAAGCGACATTTGACATTAATCATATACAGGTTACTCTTGTATTTTTTCCTCAAGTCATACTATTTTTGGAGGAAACTAACATGAAACCACAAAGTTTTTCACCTCATTGATTTTGAGAATCGACTATGTAAGATAAGCTGGATAATTGACAAGGGATATCCACAATTGTTAGGTGTCAAATTTTCATCTAGGAAGGTACCTGTTAACATAAACAATCCCTATATCACATGCATGTCAATTTACTCAATTTTACCTAAATCTATGTTACTTCTATATTGAGCTGGGGTGTTGCGGTCCACTTTAACTCACAATTGCCGTAGACCACATTTCTTGAC
>VDFB02358134.1:193262976-193285337 GCA_007258455.2 Sequoia sempervirens | reverse complement strand
CAATGTATATTGTCTCTCCAATGCTCAACCAAACCCCAAGACTCAAAACCAACTCCCAAAGCCAACTCTATCAATTTGATATGACTGAACAACGACTGAAAATGCATAATCAGCAACACTGTAACTCACTCAAATGCTCATAACTCTCTCTAGACTTGTCCAAATGACATGAAATTTGATGCAAATGAACACTATGAAGATGGCGACCAAAATTCTAATAAAAAAATGACTCTAAAAACTTGTAATTTTATTTTCTAAACATTTGCCAAGCAAAACAGAATGGTGCGGCCTCAAGAGGGGCGATTTTCACTAGATAAAATCAGAATCTTCATAAAAAAATCTGCAAATTGGCACAAATGGTCGCCCCTAGCAAAGAAACAGATTGGTGAAATGCCCAAAACAATTTTGGTTTTATTTCATGAAATATGAGCAAAAACTACAATCAGCTATGCTAAACCAGCAACTCCAAAATGTAACTGAAATGCAAGAACTCCACTACAATATGCAAGAAACTCAACTACAATGTGCAATAAACTCAACTACAACTAATATCTCAACTAGTTGCTATCTTTCAAGCAAGAAGTCGAACCCAAGCTAGGAGGTATGCATTCCTCGAAGCAATCTCTCACCATTCTGGCAGCATAACGTTGTAAATTTCATGGATGCCCAAATGAAGAACCAAGGCCTCATTTTATAACTTGTGAAGACATCTCCAACACCTTCTAGAATGTGGCTCCCAAACACAAGAAGACAAACTTTTCAAATTTCAAGTTGACTCACCCTTCTCCAAAGTTGGCATCCCATTTTCCAAGGATGAAATATTTTGATTTTAATAAAATATCTCCTCACAAGAAGTGGCGTCATTTTCCTCAAGTGCAATTTCCAACCTTAAAAATATTAAAATAACCTCTTGATGAGGCGTCCACCCTTGAGTCTCCCTTTTCAGAACAACATTAAGTTATATTACTAGGCCATGGCGTCATAATATTAAAATGTAACTTTAGCCACTTAAATAATTAAATATTCATCACAATTTCACCACAAAGCCCAAAATCCAAATTACTCCACTGAATTGCTGAAAGAGGAAAGTCTGCTGAATTGAAGCCAACTGGACCACTACCAAGAATAGAATTTACTAAAAATAGTAAATTCATAAAGTTGCTCGGATCAAAGTGCATTGATACCATTGCGAAGCTCTCTAAAAACTTAGAATCCAAAATCCAAAATCCCAAACTCCAAGATGTAGCTATCGTAACTTACTAAAAATAGTAAGTCCGAAAAGGTTGCCCGATGCAGTTGCATGTCATACCACTGCGAAGCTCTTTGAAAACCCAGAAGGAATCTAGAATCCACACAACCGAACTCCAACATGCAAACCCCAGAATCTTCAGAAGAAACCATCAAGTAGCCGGAAACCCTAATTCTGCCTCTGACTAGCCTATAGCACACCGGGGATAGGCTATCAATCACAGGAAAGCGCAGTGCTAAAAATGGGGACATTACAACGGGCAATACAAGTTCTTGGTCATGCCTTTCGGTCTGACGACTGCACCTGCTACATTTCAGTCTTGCATGAACCACATTTTCAACAAGCAGTTGCGTAAGTATCTATTGTTCTTTGATGATTTGCTCAATTATAGCAAGACTTGGGATGACCACTTGAGGCAATTAGATGAGGTATTGACTATCATGGAGGAGCACTCGTTGTATGCTAAGGCCTCGAAGTGTGAATTTGGCCTTAAGGAGATTTTATACTTGGGGCATGTGATTGGTGCACAAGGGGTAGAGGTTCACTAGGAGAAGATTCAGGCAATACTTGATTGGCCAGCACCTAGGACACTTACAAAGCTGTGTGGATTCTTTGTGTTGTGCAGCTATTACAAGCACTTTGTTAGAGGGTTTTCTCAGTTGGGAGCACCTTTGATAGACCTTACTAAGAAGGGTGCATTCAGTTGGTCAAATGAGGCACAACAAGCTTTTGACAAGCTCAAGGAGGTGATGAGTAGCTGCCTAGTTTCCTGGCATCTCTTCACTACGATCGACCGGACCGGAATGGATCTGATCGACCGAACGGCAACGTCCAACGTCCGCCAAAGGAAGGAAGGAAGGAAATGGAATGGAATGGATCTGAATGGAATGGATGGATCTGACCCGGAATGCAGCTTGTTCACTTTCACAGATTTCAGCTGATTGGAAGTCTCTCTTGCTAGTTAAGTACTCCAAGAATAAGTTTGCATGTGAAGTGATGGATGGCCAAGCACATTGTTGGTGTTTCAATTAGCACCTATGGAGTGCTTATTGGAAATGGTCAGCTATTGCAAGTTATTAGTGTTTGCAACTTCAAATTGGGATGGGAAGATCCCTCTTGTTACTAATTTGTGCGTAAATGAAAGGAATAAAGTAAACTACTATCCTATCTTTTTTACTCAGTGGTAGGACACAAGGGTGCATAAACACAATGCATCGTAGCTAAGCTTTTCTTTGGTTTTGGCAGATCTTAACTACAACTAAACTAGCTTTTAATCTATCCTATCTCCTCAAGATTAACAGAGCATGAGGGCATAGGAGCGGGAATGGATGGTTCGACCACTTGGACGAATTAGTCTCCCAGGATGCATCTAAGGGCTCTAAACTCCCAGATCTATATTGAAATCAAATCCACACAAGTAATCCTTACGGTAATTTATATCTCAGGATTCCCAAGGAGGTACCAAGACCTTTCCGAGGTGTAGATTGAAAACAGATTATTGGATACAACAAACAATGATAAAACTTTGAGACTTTAGATCAAAGGCATGATAACTCTCCTGATTTATTTTCTCAATATTCCACCAAATATTACACATTGGGAAAGCAACTTGTGTCAAGAAACAATGACACATGAGGCAATCAAACCACGAACACATAGCAAAGATTGGACATGCCTATATGAGTAGAGAGAGCACAAGCTGTACTTGGTGCTTAACTACAACAAATACGATCCTAGAACATATACTAAGCAAACAATATGAAGGCAAAATTGCTCAGCGTTTTGCTTCTATGAACTAAAGTTACAAAATAATGAGCCCAAGGCTCTTATTTATAGAACTCAAAAGAGTAGGCAACCCTAAAGTCTCCTTGAGTTAACATTGAGCTCTTGCCAACCAGGAAGATTTATTCCTATATCTAAAAGTAGGTGAGCAAACAGTTAACTGGAAATCTACTTCAGTTAACTGAAACTAAACAAAGAGTCAACTGGAAAACTACTACAGTTGACTAAAACTAAACTAAAGGTGAACTTTAATTATGAAATGTGTCTCCAAAATAGACATCCACATTTAGTGGAGATCTGAGATCCATAATTCGTGTAAGTCAAAATAAACATCCACAATTAATGGGATCTGACATGCATGATCTGTGGGATATGGAGTTAACTTGGAAAGAGGCATCAAGTTAACTTTAGTCACCATTAATGCTATTCTGGAGGGTATGACGTCCTTTGTGGGTGCTTTACACCTCATCTCCACTGGTCAACAGTTCTATCCATTTGTTGACTGCTTCCACTCCTTACAAACTGCTTTTGATATTCGATCTTCTTTGCAATTGCATCATCCAGCTTGGTGACATGGAATGTGGAAGGTAGTGTGGTAGTAACGGGTGGCGGCTCTATGTTTAGAATGACTACCTTTCATATTTGGCTATCCATTGAACGGTGATGTCATTTACGCCTTCCAAGGTGTCCATCTTGACTATGGGCTTCACTTGATGCATGTCTGTGTCGAGTGTTTTCAGAAAGTCGTGAAGTAGGACCATTTTGGTCTTGATTTCAACTTGTGAGTACTGTATTCTGAAAAACTCGACGGTTGACCATAAACATGGAGGATATGTTCAGACAACTTTTTCTGCAACTGCTAAAAATAGCCTGCCGAGGGGTAATTTTTATGAAAAAATCTGAGATGTGGGTTTTACTTAGAATAATTTTCTAAATGGACCCAAAACATCAGAAATCCCAAAAAATCAATTTTCCTCGTACATGCAAGAGCCCTTCGGGGCAGAGGTTTCAAAGGCAGTAGAGGCTTATTTTTCCTAAAAAAATCTGACACATGGGTATTGTTGGCGCGTCAAAGCTGAACAAGCCCAGTTTGTCTGATTTTTGAAATTGTGACTTTTTTCGGAAACCCTAAAAAAATAGGGGCAACAGGGCAACTTTTTCTGGTAAAATCTAGCACGTGGGTTTTGTTGAATATGCTATGTTGATCATACCTAGTTGGTCAGATTTGTGATTATCTGTTGTTTTCTTAGACATGCAAGAAGATCTAAGACAAGAAGAGAGGAAAAAGATGAGAAGAAGATTGGAAGTTATTTTCTGCCTTTCTGTAAAAATGTGCCTCTGGCAACCCCTAAGAAATTTTCCTTCTATGCTGCTAATCTTCAAAAATAATGAATGCTCAAAACCCTCTATTAGATCTCAAAAAGACATCTTGGAGAGAAAATGACTATTCTTGAGTTCCAATCTACAAAGACAAACAATGAATAATGATGACCAAGCTTGATACATATTGATTGATTCCTGAATGCATCAAGTATGGACGCCAACTCATGATTGAAGACTGATTTGGCCTGATCTGGAGTTCTAAAAGTTGATTTCCACTGATTGTGGGACGCTTTGGTCAAGTTTTCCTCCAAAATCTCTAACTCAAGTCAACAAATCTCTCTTTGACTTTTTAGGCATCCTCCTTGAGTTTGAACACCTTTCATCATTTTTTCATGCTAGAGTGCCTCTATTTGATCCTTACTCCCGGTCGTTCAGTTGATCTTTAGCTGATGCTAACAGATTCAAAGCTGAGATGCAACAACCCTGATTAAATGTGCCTGGGAGCTGAAAAGCTCAAAGACTTAATTTGAAGCCTTCAAATCAGGGGTGCCTTTCCTCAGCAGGGGTGCTTTGGCCTCAGACTTGGTCAATTTCTTGACATTCTCCCTTCAACTTTCATCATTAGGTGTTTTCTACTTGATCTCTACTTCTAATTGCTTGACAGGTCCTGTGGACGCGTAGCTAGATCGGTCGTGAAGTTGGAAGAGAGTTGAAGACATGCCTTGTATAAAGCAATTGTTGATAACTTCATTAGGTGTCTCAAAAAGAAGGGTGGCCTTAGCTAGCAGGGGCGCTTTTTCCTTGAAGTGTACTAAGTTTTCCTCCATTTTGCATTCTCTAATCTAAGATCACTATTGTTGTTTGATTTGTCTCGCAGGCTGACTGACAGGTTTGTTGCGAAGCTGGGCTGATGTTGGAGAGATCTCCCGAAGGCAAGTTTTCTCAGAAATTGACATCTGGATCCTCTTGTTCAAGGGAGCCTTTCTTCAGCAAGGGCACCTTTTCTCATGTTTGACTGCCATTTTTGACAGTTCTTGCTTGCAGCATCTCCTGACTTCGTTGACGTTTGGCAATGATCGATGAATCAGATGATCACACTTGACGATGTCTTGGGAAGCCAGCAGGAGTATGAAGAAGATGACTGCTTTAGATGAATTTGATGACTGTATTTGGCCTCTTAAATCCAAGGGCGCCCCTAGCCAGCAAGGGTGCTTTTAGCTTGCAGTTACATCATTCCTTTGAAAAATCTTCATCTCTTCACGTCTCACGTTCATCATGTAGCTTGACTAATTCGAGCGTTGTCGTTGATGATGCGAATGCACACATCTTTGTGATCGCCTTCACCATGCTGCATGTACGGGTGTGTGAAAGTGACTAAGTCATTTGATTGCATAGCCTCCTCTTGGTAGCAAGGTGTGCATTCTCTAGACTTAGCCAATTTTCAGCATTTTTCACTTTTGAGAATCCCCTCCATTGCAGAGCATCTTTCCAAGCATTTTCACCATGATTTCTTCATTGAAGCTTTCGAGGCTTAGATTTTGCCACCTGGTACTAGCCATTTTACCATTAATGGCTACGGAGGTCTCAATTTTCTTCCTAAAAAAAGAAAATAGACCCACCAAAGTAAAACAAACTTTTTGGTGATTTTGACTTGACCAGTATGATCGTGAAGCCAATTTATCCTATCAAAATCATTTTCAACTTATTTTGGAAAAGTCCTATTTTTAGGGGTTTTCCTAAAAACAGGGGTTTGAAACCCTGATTTTTAAATTTACAAAAATTTGCAAGCATCTTCCTTGACACAAACCCATAAAAACCCTATGTTTGGTTTGACCTAAAACATACTTTTGACAAAAAATTTACATGAGTTAGCTCAATTTAAGCAAAATGTCAAAAATTTATTTTGGGTACAACATGCAAGATGACAAGTACAAGGTTGTGGATGATATTATCTTCTACAAGGATAGGATCTATTTGGTGCCAGAGTCAAAACTTGTAATGTCCCCATTTTTCGTGAGCATCAGTTTTCAGACGATTTTGCCTATTCCTGACCCTCGTAGGCTAATAAGTATGGTTAAGGGGTCCCTTGCGGTAGATACCCGGTCAGATGATGGTTTCCATTTTCCTGGATTCAGTTGAATGGGAGAAATAAGGTGTTTTATTAAGTTATAATATTTAATTATTATTAAAGGTAACTTTAATAATAATTATTATTTTAATGTTATGTTTGCACTTTATATTGTAAAGTAATATTTTAAATATGTTAAGTGCAAATATTATATTATTTTCAAGAAGCTTCTTGAAGATGGATTGAAAAGGTATAAAGGGAGATCAGACCAAGCTTCTAATCATCCAGGAATTGATATTGCTTTGATGTGTTTGCTTGGTGAAGGAGCCAACTAGGGTTTCTGTAATGTCCCCTTCTTGAGTGTGATCAATTCAGTTGACTGTTGGCCTATTCCGGAGACCCGTAGGCTACTTGGAGGGTAAAATTAGGGTTTCCCATTGTGGAGGTTGTTGTTGCTCGAAATTTGGGGATTGAATTGCGGATTCTTTTTGGGTTTTCAGAGAGCTTCGCAGTGGTCTGACTTGCAGTATGATCCGAGCACCTTCAGGAATTTACTATTTTTAGTAAATTCTATTTCTGGCAGTGGTCCTATGGTTTTCAGTGCAGTTGGCTCACTTCTTCAGCTAGTTTAGTTGGTTTGCTAATTTTTGGCCTTGGGATGCATTTTGGAGAGATAAGTAAGTTGATTTTAATAATGTTATATTTTAATGTTGACCCCTTGGTCTAGCCTCTTCACTTCAAGTTGTTTTTTAAAAGAGGGACTTCAAGGGTGGATGCCTCATCAGGAGGTAATCTTATATATTTCTAAGGTCAAAAATCATATTGAGAAAAGGGATGCCAACTTGAGAGACAAGATGGATTTTTAAATTATTAAAAGGTCAAATATTTCTTGAAGAAAATGGACGCCATTCCTGGAGGGAAATAAAGAATATTTCAAAATTGAAAATTAGGGCGCCCCTTCTAGAAGCTTCTGGAGATTTCTTGCTGAGCCTATATATGGAGACCTATTCTCTTATTTTTCTCATCTTATGTCTACAATAAAGTCATGCTGCCGAAATGGTGTTTGGATTGCTTCGAGGAATGAATGCCTCCTAGCCTTGCCTCGACTTCTTGCTTGAAGAAAGCAACTAGTGGAGAGTTAGCTTGTAGTTGAGTGAGTTTTGTAGTGAGAAATTGCATTGTAGAAGTTTTTATGCATTTGTAGTCCAGTTGAGCATGTTAGTGAATTTTTTAGAGTTGTTGACTTCAAGTAGCTGAATGTTGTTTTTGGTCATATTTCAAAAAATACAAATATAATCATTATGGGTATTGCTTCTATCTCTTTCTCTATGTGGGGCGACCCTTTGTGCTAAGTTTCAGATTTTTATTTGAAGATTGTGAATTTTCCAAAACAAATCGCCCTTCTTGGCAGGCCGTACCATTCAGAGCCTTCTTGAAATTCGTGCCAAAAAATATACAGCAGTTTGGGTCAGTTCTATGGTTCTTACTTGGGTCCCATCATTCTAGGAAGCTAATGCATTTTATTTGGAGTCATTTGGGTGAGTCTAGAGTGAGTTGCAAGCATTTTAGTAAGGTTTTGTGTTGCTGGTTATGCATTTTCAGTCCATGTTCTGTCATATCAGATTTAGGTAAATGCAATTTGGTGAAGGGTTTGTGACTGGAAAGTCTTATTGGGCTTTGGAGAGATCTTAGTTCATTATTGCAGCATTGGAGAGCTCCTAACCTTTGTTCTTTGCAGGCACTCTCTATTACTTTGTAAGCTGAACAGTAGTACTGTCAGCACTTCTTAATCTATCTCTTCATGCTTTTGTAATACCTGCTGAATAAGTGGAAGAGGCTGGCTTGCCGCCTATCTTACGATTTGAATTGCATTGTAGTTCTTAGTATCTCCGCCATATGGTAGCTCCATTCCCAGTCTGGGTTGGAAAGCACATCCTTGGCATCGAGTTTACTTTCAGTATTGTAATTTGTAGGGACCCTCTGACCATATGTTCTTCCACCTTGGACACATTCTTGGTTAGAGTTACTCAGTTCAGCAGTACATGAAGATCCTCTAACCATATGCTCACACCTTGCCCAACTCGGGATCCTAGTGTACATCCTTGGTTAGAGTTGTATTCCGCATCTTTGGGTTTTAGAGCTAACCCTAATTGGTGTGTGTTGAATTGCTTGTAATAAAAAATTAGAAAAAAATTGGTTCGGAATATTTTAGTGGTATCAGAGCCACACATCTTGCCATCCTGTGAAAAAGACTTTCTATGAGTGAGAGAGAAAAAAGATACTTAGCAAGGAAGACAAGAAAGTTGCAAATCAGTGGCAGCCACCACAGGTTCCAGAAGGTCAGACAGCTTCAGAGGTATTAAGAGCACAATGGGACTCTTCTCAGGGAACAGTAATGGTAGATGCTGAGAGGACGTCAGGTGGTAATGAGAGGTTTACTAGCAACAGAGATGACAGTGGAAAAGGGAGAGAAAGAACGCCAAGTCTAGGAAAAAGGTTTGAGAGGAAGATGGACACCATGTTGGATATGATGTCTTTCATGATGGGGAAAATGGGTGCAATTCCACAGAACAATCCAAGGCATACGGGAGAACATAGTGCTTTCAGCCAGCATAGTGGACATGCTAACCAGCATACTTCAAATAACACATACATCTCTTCTAGGCCATTTAAACCCACTTTCTTGGCACCAGTGAACCCTCAACCTAATCCAGAAGAAAATGCATCATTTGTGGAACAGTTGAGACTCAATTGTGCTAAGTATGATTCCCTTCCTAATGAAATCAAGTAAGACATGTCTTACAACAACTTTGTGGACCATAAAAGGATGAAGAAAGGGCAAGGAAGACATCATGATCATAGGGGAACAGTAGTACAGAGGGACTTACACCAAGCCACCAACAAGGTTACACTTCCACATTTCGATGAGAGTGATAGCAGCTCAACTAGATCTTGGATACAGAAGTTAGATAACTATCTATCCCTTAGACCTATGGCAGAAGAGGAGGCAATCAAGTTTGCTACACTACACTTGGATGGGGTAGCACATGAATGGTGGTACCATGGCCTAGTCACCTTGGGTCATCGGTCTATCACTACCTATGATGAGTTCACCAATAGACTCATAGAGAGATTTGAGAAAAAGGATCCAGAAGTGCATTTCAGGGAGTTGGCACAGCTTAGACAATATGGCACAATTGATGCCTACATAGCTGAGTTTCAGAGACTTTCAGTAATGGTCACGGGAATCATTGAGAGGCGGTTGGTGATCCTATTCAGTGAGGGGCTTATGGAGCCACTCAAGGGTTGGATTAAAGATTTTGATCCACCCTCTTTACAAAAGGAAATGAAGAAAGCAAGAAATATGGAGTGGGCTACTCCTAAAGCAAAATTTCAATCCAAACCTTCATTCCACAAAAAGGATAGAGGAAAAAGACCTCATCATAAGGAGTTCAAATAACATAAAACTCATGTCACAAGGTTGGATCTGGAGACA
This sequence comes from Sequoia sempervirens, assembly GCA_007258455.2. Classification (NCBI taxonomy): domain Eukaryota; kingdom Viridiplantae; phylum Streptophyta; class Pinopsida; order Cupressales; family Cupressaceae; genus Sequoia; species Sequoia sempervirens. The sequence goes on along the minus strand of VDFB02358134.1, from coordinate 193,275,419 downwards.
CTTAATGAACTTAGAAGAAAGGGGTTATGTTTTAGGTGTAGAGAAAAATGGTCCCAAGATCATATTTGCCCAAAAGGAGTCAAAATTCATCAAATTGAATACTATTTAGCTGAAGAAAGTAATTTTGATTTTTCAGACCAACAGTCTAATTTTGATGACGGTGAAGTGGAAAGAGCCCCATAAGAGTCTGAAGATGAAAAAGGAGGTGGGAGTGCTTTTCCCAACTTTCAAGCTTTCACAAAAATGAATCTTTCAATGTTTGAGGGTTGATTAAGGGGCAGTGAATAGTTGCCTTGATTGACACAGGAGCAACGCATAACTTCATTGATGAAGGTATGGTGACAAAGAAAGGGCTCCAAACAGAAAAAATTCAAGGCTTCAAGGTTATGGTTGCAGATGGGTTTCAAATTTCTTGCACCAAGAAGATTTCAAACATTTCTTTGCAATTGGGCAACTATGAAGTCAAAGATGACTTCTATGTAGTTAATATTGGAGATACAGATGTCATCCTAGGCATTCAATGGTTGCGTTCACTTGGAGAAATCTCTCTAAACCTACAAACCATGGAGCTCAAGGTTCAATCTGATGGAAAGAAGGTGGTGCTAAGAGGAATGTCCAATGGTGGTCCTCGGATTGTGTCATTCAAGAGAATGGCAAGGCTGATTCGGCATGATCAAGTTGAGTAGGCTGTGAAATGTATGATTCTTCCAGCTAGTCCGGTTGAAACAAAGAGGAACTATCCTCCTGATATTCAGTCTATACTCACCAAGAAGAGCAAGGTGTTTGCTAATTTACCTCTTAAGCCACCTCTGAGCGGGGATCGAAGCATCATAGAGCTCAAGGGAAGAGGCTAAGCCCGATCATCCACAACTTGCCTGCTCGGTATCTAGAAGCAGAAGGATGAGATAAAGAAAAACATAAAGGAACTCTTAGAGATGGGCTTCATTCGTCCAAGCAAGAGTCCCTTCGCTTCAGCAGTTGTTCTTGTGAAGAAGAAGGATGGTACCATCCGCATGTGTGTGGATTATCATGCTTTGAATCAAAGCACAATCAAAAATTGATACCCCATTCTGAGGATAGATGAGCTCATTGATGAGCTACATGGAGCTAAGTTCTTTTCAAAGATTGATTTGAGGTCGGGCTACTACCAAATTCGGATGAGAGGGTCTAATGTTGAGAAGACAACATTTAGATGCCACTATGGTCACTTCGAGTTTTTAGTCATGCCATTTGGGTTGACTAATGCTCCTGCTACCTTCCAGTCTTGTATGAACAGAGTCTTTTAGAAGCAGTTAAGGAAGTTTGTATTGAGAGTCTTTTTGATGATATACTTATCTTCAACAAGACATGGGAAGAACATCTCAAGCACTTGGAAGAAGTGCTGGCATCAGAATCAAAAGTTAGTTTTCAAAAGAATCCAAATGTGAATTTGGAATCAAGGAGATATTCTACCTTAGTCACATAATGATGTTGATGGAGTGAAGGTTGACCCTAAAAAGATCAAGGCGATAGTTGATTGGCCACCTCCAGAGAACTTGACTCATTTGAAAGGGTTCTTGGGTCTTTGTGGTTTTTACAGAAGATTTGTGAAAGGCTACTCACAAAGTGCTGCTCCTCTTATTGACCTCACGAAAAAGGGGGCTTTTTGTTGGTCAGAAAAGGCTCAAAATACTTTTGATAAGTTCAAGAAGATCATGAGCTCTTGTCCGGTTTTGGCCATACTAGATTTTTCCGAGCCTTTTGAGCTACAGTGTGATGCATCTGGAGAAGGTGTTGGGGCTATTTTGATGCAAGACAAGCATCCCATTGTGTTTGAAAGTAGAAAGTTAAGGGGTGTTGAAAGAACCTACTCAATCTATGACAAGGAAATGCTTGCAATCATGCATGCATTAGCCAAGTTCAGACAGTATTTGGTGGGGAGCAAGTTTGTGGTCAAAACTAATCACAATAGTCTCAAGCACTTCATGCATCAGAAAGATTTGAACGAAAGACAACAAAAGTGGGTGAGTAAGCTTCAAGCTTACGATTTTGACATTGAATATGTCAAGGGGAAAAACAACATTGTGGCAGATGCTCTATCTAGGAGACCTCATTTGAGCTCATTGTGTGAGCTTACTGCTGATTGGAAGGAGATATTGCTTGCTGATTATGCCAAAAATCAGTTTGCAATCAACGTCATTGAAGGTACTTTTCATGATGAAAGGTACAAGGTGGTTGAAGGTTTGATACACTACAAGGGAAGGATCTTTTTGGTGGCTGATTCTAAGCTCAAAAAGAAGATTTTGATGACATTCCATGACATTCCACTTGCTGGTCATCAAGGTTTTTTCAAGACATATAGGCAGATTTGGGAAAGGTTTTCTTGGAAGGAGCTGAAAGGGAAGGTCCAACACTACATCCAGGATTGTCCCACTTGTCAGATGAACAAAAATGAGCATTCTCTACTAGTTGGTCTGCTGCAACCTCTTCCCATTCCCAACCAAAAATGGGAAAGCATATCAATGGACTTCATCACTGGGTTGCCAAAGGTCCAAGGCAAAGATTGTATCTATGTTGTAGTGGACAGATTAACAAAGTTTGCTCACTTCTTTGCCATCACTAGCTCTTTTTCAGCAGCTCAAGTTGCAGATTTGTTTTTCCATGAGGTGTTTAGGTTGCATGGGTTGCCGAAAAACATTGTGAGTGATAGGGACAGCAAGTTCCTGAGCACTTTTTGGCAAGAAGTCTTCAGGATAAGTGGTACGGTGCTTACTCCAAACACTAGTTATCACCTTCAAACGGATGATCAAATAGAGATTGTGAACAAATGGTTGGAAGGCTATCTTAGAAACTATGTTTCAGAGCAGCAAAGGGCATGGGTGAAATGGCTTCACCTAGGAGAGTATTGCTACAATTCATCCTTTCACATGTCAATAAGGATGTCTCCATTCATGGCTCTCTATGGTGATGAGGTTCCTAGCTTTGCTGATTTGGTATTTGGTGATAGCAAAGCCCCTCAAGCCAAGGATTTGTTACAGCATAGTCAAGATATCTTGAAGTCCTTAAAGAACAACCTTTAGATTGGACATAATCAACAGAAGATGTACGTTGATCAGCGGTGTGTTGAGCACTCTTTTGAGGTTGGAGATATGGTTTATCTTCGACTACAACCTTACAAACAGTCTGCTCTCAAGAAGAGTGGAGCTAAGAAGCTCAAACCTCATTTCTATGGGCCATTCAAATTTATCAGAAAGGTTGGAGCAGTAGGTTATGAATTGGAGCTACCATCGAATAGCCGAGTACACAATGTCTTCCATGTGTCTCGCCTCAAGAAGGCACTTGGGCATAATGTTGTTGCTTCATCATAGTTACCACCTTTGGACGAAGAAGGACAGTTGATTTTGATCCCAGAAGAGATTATTGATTCCAGAGAGCGTTCTTTGAGAAGAAGAACAATCAGAGAATACTTAGTGAAGTGGAAGAATTTTCCTTTGGAGGATGCAACTTGGGAGAATGAAGAGATTCTGCAGCATCTTGACTTGCGATTGCTTGAGGGCAAGAAATCTTGGGAAGGGCGGACTGTAATGTCCCCTTCTCGAGCATGATCACTTCAGTTGACCGTTGGCCTATTCCGGAGACCCGTAGGCTACTCGGAGGGTAAAATTAGGGTTTTCCGTTTTGGAGGTTGTTGTTGCTCAAAGTTTGGAGACTGAAGTGTGGATTCTTTCTGGGTTTTCAGAGAGTTTCGCAGTGGTATGACTTGCAATGCGATCCGAGCACCTTCCGAAATTTACTATTTTTAGTAAATTCTATTTCTGGCAGTGGCCCTGTGGTTTTCAGTGCAGTTGGCTCTCTTCTTCAGCCAATTCAGTTGGTTTGTTCATTCTTGGCCTTGGGATGCATTTTGGAGAGATAAGTCAAGTTGAATTAAATAATGTTATATTTTAATGTTGACCCCTTGGCCTAGTGCTTCACTTCAAGTTGTTTTTAAAAGGTGGTCTTCAAGGGTGGGCACCTCATCAGGAGGTGATTTTATATTTTATAAGCTCAAAAATGAAGCTTGAGTTTGGGACACCAACTTGAGGAGAAGATGAAATTTTAAATTAATTAAAAGGTCAAAATAATGCTTGTATGCATAGGGACGCCATCTCTTGGAGGGAAATAAGTTTATTTCAAATTTGAAAGTTAGGGCACCTCTTCTAGAAGCTTTTGAAGATTCCATGTTGTGCCTTTATAAGGAGACCTCTTCTCTTCATTTTATCATCTTATGACTTTAGTAATGTTATGCTGCCGAAATGGTACTGGGATTGCTTCGAGGAATGTATGCCTCCTAGCCTTGGCTCGACTTTTTGCTTGAAAGATAGCAACTAGTGGAGATGTTAGCTTGTTGATGAGTGGATTTTGTAGTGAGGTTTGCTTTGTATCATTTGTTTGCTTTGTAGTTCAGTTTTCTTGCATTTTATATCAATTTATGGAGTTGCTGATTCAGTGTAGCTGGAAGTTGTTTTTGCTCATAAATCAGAAAATAAAAATGTTCTTGTTCTGGGTATTGATCCATCAAGTTTCTAAGCTAGGGGCGACCATTATTGACAAGTTTCAGATTTTTTAATCAAGAGCTGAATTTCCTAGAAGGAAATCACCCTTCTTAGAGGGCCGTACCTTTTTTGTACTTGTCTTGAATTTCGTGCTAAAAATTATACAGCAGTTTGGGTCAGTTTTATGGTTCATTATGGGGCGCCATCATCTTAGGAACACTATGCATTTAGTCTCATGTGATTTGAGTGAGTTTTGAGTGAGTAGAGTGCATTTTAGTGGAATATAGAGTTGCTGGTTATGCATTTTAAGTTGCTGGTCTGTCATATCAGATTTAGGAAATTGCATTTTGGTGAAGGGTTGGTGATTAGAAAGTCTTATTAAGCTTTGTGGAGATCATACTCTTAATTGCAGCATTGGAGAGCTTCTCATCTTGTTCTTTGCAGGCACTCTCTATTACAATTGTAAGTTGAACAGTAGTACTGTCAGCACTTCTTAATATGCTTTTGTAATACCCACTGAATAAGTGGAAGAGGCTGGCTTGCCGCCTATTTACGTTTTGAATTGCATTGTAGTTCTTAGCATCTCCGCCATATGGTAGCTCCATTCCCACTTTGGGTTGGAAAGTACATCCTTGGCGTCGAGTTTACTTTCAACATTGTAATTAGTAGGGACCCTTTGACCATATGTTCGTCCACCTTGGACAATTCTTGGTTAGAGTTACTCAGTTCAGCAGTACATAAAGATCCTCTGACTATATGCTCATACCTTGCCCAACTCGAGATCCTGGTGTACATCCTTGGTTAGAGTTATATTCCGCATCTTTGAGTTTTAGAGCTAACCCTAACGGGTGCATGTTGTTTGTAATTGCATTCAAAAAAATTGAAAAAATTGGTTCGGAATATTTCTAAGGGTTACAAGAGAATGTATATGCCTTTGAGTACTTTTGCAAGGAAATAGATATGGAAGTTACACCAACATGACCAAGATCATGGTCTTCTCTAATAGAAAACCAAAAAAAAAAGTTCTTAATTTTAAAGGGAGCATTTTAGAAAAAGCAACAAAGCACAAATACTTTGAGATTGACTTCACCAATAAAATCAATTGAAAAAATTGCAAGAGGAAGAGATGTTAGGGACATTGAAACACATTTTATGCTTTTTAAAATAGAAGAGGTAAATTGATGGGATTGGAAAACTCTCTAAATTCTATTCGAGTTATTACAAATTTAACCTATAAATTTTTACTTATAAATGACCTTTTGTCCTACATACTTAACACAAATATTTAATTTGGTTGTAATAATGTTAATCTCATTCCAAGATAAGAATGGTTCAGCTCACTTGGGGAGTGAATAGACCAAAGAATGAAATGATCAATCACTTTCCATCTACTTGTGGAAGGTCATACCTAATCACTCAATAAAACATTGGTGAAACTCATGAGAGAGTATAATAAGAAGCATCCAAAGACACGACAAAAACTTTACATACATTGGCCACTTGAGCGATATGGAAATTCACACTTCTGTAAATGATTCTCCAAGAAATGTTTATCTTTCCTTCTAACCAATTTGTTATGATGGATATAAACAAATGATTACAAAGTAGGTTTTTCTCTCAAAAAACTCATAATAAATCAATTCTAGAGAATCAAAAGGAGTGGGTGGTGATATATGGATAACATGAAAAGTTGATACTTACTATAGAAATGTAACTACTAATATAATATTTAAAGAAAAGTTTCTTCTAAGGTAACACATTCAAGCCTCAGCATGGCTTTCATATTGAGCAATGAAAGTGTTTTACTTACACAAAGTACAAATTTTAAGTACATGGTACAAAGCTCAAACTATAGGGGTATGACCTGAAGTGCACACAATCTACTAAGAGGGGGAAGGGTGAATCAATAGATCAAGTCAATTTAAAACTCTTTAATTCAACACTTATATCAAACATAAAACTTGAATCAAAATAGATACTAATAATCAAGCAACTACATAAGCACACACATATGCACATGAGAACATTAGATATACATGGAAATCCAAGATGGGAAAAACCATGATGAGAAAATTTTCTTGGACCTACTATCAAAATATAGCCTCACAAAGCAAGAATATAACAAGGAAATTTACAATATGATGTAGGCACCAACCTATCAAAGACACCAATTCCCAATTGTATCTATAGGCACCAACCTACAGGAGACAAGTACAAAGATCTAAGCACCAACCCAATGAGTAGAACACCAAACTTACAAAATTACAATGATAAAGCTTGTGGATCTTCAAGACTGATTACACATCTTACATAAATTTTGAACTTAATTTGGAAACTCTACTACTCTCTTCAAGGTCTTCTAATGATGATGCACAATGATTGAGATGCTTCACATTGAATAACACTTTATCACACAAATTTGCATCTTTGTATATTCACTCACTAGTTACCTTCTCTTCAATACTTTTACTTCACACTATGCATCTGCATAAATGTATGATGATTATATACAATACATTACATTAACATTACTCCATGTCGGCCAGGCATCCGTAATTAACCAAGATGACATAAGATGGACCTAAATTCAAATTACATGAAACGTGTAACAAGTTGGTCCTAAATCAAATTTGTTGTCGCCAAAAGAATATGATGTCATGCGCCTCCATAGGAACCTTAACTTGGACCTATTTTACCAACACACACTAACTTTGAATGTCTCATACTACTATTCGTTGTTGCACAGTTTCGCAACACCAAAAAGTTGACAAATAGGCACAGAGAGCCTTCTATAACTTCAAACTTTTTGTTTGATTATCATCCATTTCAAAAACTCTAGAATAAGATAGAACATGTGTAGACATACTCTCAATTCAAATTGCAAAGCCAAACACACCTTAACGAATAAATACTAAACATAAATGTATTGCTAAAAGAAATCTCTATGTCTTGAGTAACTGTATTGAAACATTTTGAATCACTTTTGTCAACATGAATAGATGTAGTATGATGCCACACATAATCGTCAACTTATTTTATCAATATAGCTAGCAATATATACTTCTGCAACTCAAAATGATATAACAGTATAATTACATTCAATTCTTACTGATCTTCTAATAGTCTTCCTTTGACATTAGTGAACTCCTTTGACATCAATGACAAATTTTGTTCAATAATCTCCCCCTTTTTCATTGATGGAAAATAGAAAAATGTTGGCCACACACAAAGACATATCTGATATTGTCTAGATCAGAAAACTACCTCATTTTGAGTTCCATTTCTCCCCCTTTGACATCAATGGCAAAGGTCAACTAAAACTTGTTTCCCAACATCTGCACCAATCATTTCCAACACTCTACATAATCTAGAAACTTGATAGACTCCCCCTGAGTCCACACTTCTTATTAAAATGTTCTACAAGACCACCAATCCTTCTTGCAATAGAGAGACAAAGCTCCCCCTCAACCTATCCTTCCTCTTGATTCAAGAGGAGGAAGCAACAACTCCCAACTTCTTCTAGGGAAACTCAAAAGTCTCCTTAGGAAGCAGTTTTGTGAAAATGTATGCTACTTGCTCCTTGGTTTCAACATACTCCAACTTCACTTTTTTCGCAACCTTCTCCCTCAAAAAATGATACTTGATTGCAATATGCTTTGTACTTGAATGCATTATTGAATTCTTTGAAATGTTTATGGCACTGGTATTATCACAAAGAATGGAAATGGGTTCATCAAACTCAATCTTCATCTCCTTCAAATTCTGCTTCATCCATAATACTTGGGTGCAACATGAGGTTGTTGCAATGTATTATGCTTATTTTGTAGATAAGGAAACCAAATTCTTCTTCTTGCTTAACTAGAATACAAGAGTGTCACCAAGAAAGAAAGATCCACCACTTGTACTCTTCCCGTCATCTATGCTTCCTTCCCAATTTGCATATGTGTATGCAGACATAGTGAAATTTTCACTCTTGGGATACCGCAAACAAAAATTCATTGTAGCCTTTAGATGTCTGAATATCCTCTTTACTACTTTGAAATGAGTCTCCTTAGGTGATACCTAAAATTAGGCTACCATTCCAACTACATGCATTATATCTGGTTTGGATGTAGTCACATACAATAAACTATCAATCATGGATCTATACATGGTCTAATATGCAAGGCAGATTCATCATCTTTACTCAAATTACATCTGGTAACCATAGGTGTACTTATCGGTTTGCATTCTTCCATCTTGAACTTCAAATTTCCTTTATGTACTTATTCAAAGAAATGAATGTCTTTTCCTAACTAAGAAATTTGTAAACCAAGAAAGAAAGACAATTCACCAAGCATTGACATTTCAAACTAGGGAAAAATGTACTGGCGAATCTTCGCTAATTGGAAAATTCTAGGAATCGACCAAGTTGAAATTGGTGAATTTCTCGCACCTAACAGAATGTCCAAATCACCTGGATTTTATGAACTATAGGTCCAATGCATGTCCATTTGCCAATGAGTTTTTTTATGAGGCATATTTAAGCAACAAATTCGCCATTTTCAAACTACGCATTTCAATTGGACCGACTAATATTTTTGTCGGGAATCCCGAAAGCATTTAATAAAACACCTACATATTCGCCAATACTATTAAAACAACATTTTATCAGGACCCATTTCACCAATTAAAATTTACAAATAGTTGCTTGTGAAGACCCATTTCGCCAATCAAAATTTATAAATAGTTGCTCATGAGGACCTATTTCGCCAATAACATTAACAAATAAATACATTTGAGGACACATTTCACCTTGAAAATTACAATGTATCGTCGTATAAGCAAGTGAGATTCACCAAATATTTAATATACCATTTAAAACTCCCACGAAATTTTCCAAATATGGAATCATGGATTGATATAAATACAATCAAAAGTGTCATTTATTCTTACACATTTTGTTTGGTTCTAAGGTTCTACTTCTCCATTCAGAACTGGAATTCAGCGAACTGTGAAGCCGAAAACGTAGACTTAAAAGGTGAGTGATCATTTCTTCATAGTGTTATTAGTTATAATAATATGTTTTCTTTATCTCTTTTCCATTCTTGCTTCAACAAAGTGAACCTTACAACCAAACTCTGAAGTTTCAAAGTTTTTGAAACCTCCAACCCACCGGGTAGAAAAGGTGAGTGATCATTTCTTCATAGTGTTATTAGTTATAATAATAAGTTTTCTTTATCTCTTTTCCATTCTTGCTTCAACAAAGTGAACCTTAGAACCAAACTCTGAAGTTTTGAAGTTTTCAAAACTTTTGACCCACCAAGTAGAAAGATGACCAGGAAAGACTTGCAACTCAACAAAGTGAACCATCAAAAAAGTCAGACAATCGGTAAGTTATGAAAATTTAGAACTCTGCGACAACGTTATAAAACTCTAAGGACTAGTGACTAAGGTTAGGAAAAGCCAAAAAATTTATATTGTATTCCATGGTATTGAATTTGATATGTGATTCTACATCATTTTTAAAGAACAACACTTATCACACTACTTATAAATTCCTATTGCATTTCCATTCACACAATCTTTGATAAATAACTAAAAGGAATATTATTAAGCCATTCCTTGAACAGAAGCTAATAGTTCAACATCCATAACTTATAAGTTATAAGCTAACAAAAGCTAACAGTTCAACATAAATAACTTATAAAGGCATCCAGTGTCCAACCAACTTGAACAATAAAAGCTTAAACTACCAAATCACCTAAATTATACTGAGAAATCCTTAGGAATCCATCACCATAAAATCTTTATTCACAGATAAAAATTCCACAACAATGAAACTATCCAAAAATCTATCATTCCAATAATAGACAATCCACTGGAAAACATAGAGTTTCTTTTGTCTTCATAACGGTTTCTTGAAGACAACCGTTTTAGAAATTAAAATAAAAATTCTTTGAATTATCAAGAGAGCCAAATTAAAGAAAATAACATAAAAACTAAAAACTAAATAGTGGTCCCACTCCCAACACCGACTCCTTCGCTGTCAATTATTTTTGCCTTCTCCTCCTTCAGTAATGCCTCCTATGCCTTTACTCTTTGCCTGTATTCCCAGTACTTGGTGACAATTGTGGTGATGGTTTTGCTTCCTAGAGTTGTAGTATTTTGTAACTTGGTTCTCCATGTGACCAAAGCATTTTCACACTCAACCAACTTCTGAGATCTTCTCTCTTCTCCACATTTATAAGTCCTTAGGTGGATCTCCATTCCACTGAGTTTCGAGGACTCCCATGTCACTGTAGCAGGATCGGCTATTTCTTTCTTGAATATTTCTCTAAACTTCAGAGAGGTCTCTTTTATATCTAGAATATTTTCATCAAACTCATCAGTAATTTCCACTCCCAGAATACGACAATCTTCTTTAACTTCCCCTAACATTTCATATAATATATCAAGTGCATTATTAATTTCCTTCACCAGATTATCATACATATTCAATTTCCATTCCAATGAAACGGACCAGGAAGGGTCTAGCTCCTTAGGATTATTCACAATTTTCTCACCAATTAATATCTTCACATCCATAGAGTTCAATTCTTTCATTTCCTGAGCAAGCACATAGAGACTAGTTTGATTTTTTCTAAGTTGTTGAACTTATGTTACTAACTCCTTCGCCTTGTTAACAACTTTAGTGTAAAAGAGCACAGATTTATTCAAAAATAAGATAGCCTCTCCATATATTTTATCAATCCCCTCACAAGCAACTCTGGAATAGCTCAAATTCTTTTTAATTTGCTCTATGGTGAACACATCGATGCCCTCTACCTAAGAACTTGAGGCTTCATCAGATGTAGGAGTGGCCATGGAAGAAATAAAGTTTCTCAATGCGAGGACTTGAGATTCCAGTTTTATATTTTATTTCCTTTGTTCTTTCACTCTTTTAATCAAGGTATTGACTAAATAATTGGCATGGTACACATCACCTTCCAGTGTTGGAGGCCCCATATCAACATGTGTGACTTTGTAGTCTTCCTTTGTTATTTCATCTTCATTTAATTCCTTCACAAGCTCAACAATTTCTAACATTTGATTTCCAGAAGTAGCATCAGTCACCATCCTTGACATCCTCCTAGATTTCTTAGGTTTTGAAGAGCTTTGAAGTAACTTTGAAACTGTATCCACTCCAACTGTCATTGTAGGAATATGCTTTCTCTTCTTCTCCACTACTTTTTTCAGCCATCTTGGGGAGGCTACTACCAAACCAGAATCTTCATTTCCACTAATAGTTTCTTTAGGAGCGTTAGGAGTGAAAGGTGGATTATCACTATTAGACGAAGAAGAGGGCAATTCAAACATAGAAGGAAAGATATTATCTTCAATGATCTGTTGAAAGATAGCTTCAGAATTTGCAGCCACAAATTTTTCTTGATTGGTCTTCTTCTTAGGGGTAGGAGAAAGCACACTGTCTTGTTCACAGATGCGCTTCAACTTGATTGTTTCTTTTGGCCTATCACCATCACCTCCTGACTGAGAATTTGCACTAGAGGACCTCATAGAGGGTTTTCCCAATGATACACTTGCACCAGATGCTTGCGTAGACCCCTATTCATTATTTTGTGATGACTTAGGCTCCTAAACAAGACCAGCAACTTGTCACCATTTCCCATCCAACCAGTCTTGGGTTCTTTTAACCACTGGGGCAGCACACAACCTCATATTTGAAATTTCACTTTGGCTCCAATCAACCCTAGGGTGGGATTTATCAGGCAATTTTTCATATGCAGGATCTATTATTGTTGAATCCTCAACTACATTTTTAGGAATGTGAAATGATAGATCGAAAGCATGTATTTTTTTTAGCGTTAGCCTCATATAATCTCTTATCAAAACTTCCTTATCATCGACACAATCCCCCCAAAAATCTTTGATAGATGGTTGATGCCAATA